>OX637865.1:20767161-21146366 GCA_951802705.1 Netelia virgata
TCCAATGGTACCAAAGTACCCACTCCCACCCCCTGGGCTGGGAGTGCGGGTAATTGTATTTACTACCGAAATTGTAAGTATTATCGCCTTTCTGTACGGTCGGGGATTTTTTTGCCATTACAGCGCCATCTATCACGAATCGAAAAAACTTTTTTAAATAAAAGGTACGTATTTTTTTTACTGGGAATGCGAACCTGCAATAAAAAATGGGGGTTCCCAATTAAGATTTCAAAGTTTCCCCACGCCCAGCCCAAGGGGTGGGGGTGGGCACCTTAATACCAGTGGATGGTCCCGTTCGTACTGTGCAATTTTATTGCAGCAAATATTTCTGTGAACCTTACAGTTTCGAAGATATAAGGTGCTAATAGTTATTGAAACACCCTGTATATACATATCTATAAATACCCTAGGGAATGTTTCGCGAGTTTATACATCCACCAAAAACGGCATCTCCCTCTCAATTTCCTTGACTTACCAGCTTCCTTGACTCTCTTCACTCTATACACATCAAAGAATTTGTACCGTTCAGCGGGGGAAAATTATCGGAAGATCGATCATCCTTCAATTCCACTCCTTCATATACGGTGCACCGGAAATGCAGTATCTGCAAATTCATACAAGCTCGAACACCTCGTTATATACCAAGGATCGATGCCTTATGGAGAAACGCGTGCAACCGCGAATATTTATATCGGATGCGAGCTCGAAAACCACAGGTCAGTTACTTAGGTGGCCAATTGTAGCGAATGCATAAGTTCCGGAAGTGCCGGACGTCATCCTGATTTCGCACGAGAACGTCTCAACTAGGTGTATATACATATACCAGTAGCAAGGAGCCCCGGCGTCAATGCAGGCAGGTATTGGCTAATATATACGTGTATACATAAAGGTACGAGAATGAGCCTCTGGAATCCCCGAACGCAGTCGAGATAAGCTGCGAATGACAACATTTTGTCGGCGCACTATACTCTCTCGAAGTGCTGTTGGATCCCATATGTATCTATACATATATATGTCAATTCTCTACCATGCTAGATACGGCATTGGACGTCCATCGGAAATTCCTGGAGCGTTCTACTAGGAAGAGAGAGTAAGTGAGAGTTAAGGAGGGTGAGCAAGTGAGACCTCTGCCGGGAGGAGGGATGTATGCCAATATACCGTCACCATACCAGGATTACTGAGGGCTATCAAGGTACTCCAATGGTTACTCTGACCTCCATCCGTACACTTCTACCATTCTCTCAGCTTTCTCATACCCCCTCCCGTTTGCTCTTCCCTCTCCATATCTCTTTGCCTTACGGTATATGTATATATGTATCCGGGAGATTCCATATTCGTATAACCTTATATAAAAAAAAGGTACGTGTTTAAACTTACGCCTTTGCCATTTTCCAGAATTTTTCATTTTAATTATATGAACGCGACGCGTATATACGAATACACATTTCTAAAATTCAGATTTTCGGGGTATTAGAACATTTTGAGTATTTTGATATTAAGTAATAATGCATAGGTTATTTTTAACACGTCAAGTGACAAGGTTGTTTTGTTTACCTTTCCGTTTAGCCCGCGATATCGGACGCGGCCTAAAGGAAACGTGCAAATCAGGTCGCTGGTCGCCGACATGACGCTTAACGTGTTAATCATAATCTAGTATTTGTCGGCTATCCTATAAAATATGCCACACGTTCGACAGATTGTTGTATTTTATTCTTATCTCGATTTTTTACCAGCAGAAAGGAGTGGTACCGATTGCGTGGGAGACAATTGAATTACTAGTATTTCTGATCGTTATGGTATCTCTACACTATTCTCTAGTCCAATTTAGATGTATGCCAAAAGGATTTTCACTTTCAAACAGACTCATTCAGATATGTTTTTATAAAAGAAAATACGACCCCATTGAACTTCTTTGAATCAACTGGCTGACCTGTGAATATATTATAAATTGAAACGTCACGGTTCAATTTTACCCGTATATTATATCATCGATTTCTCATTTGCTTATGGAACAACCCTTTACACCATGAACGAGTCGTTTGTGTGGAGGGAGCTTTTAACCACCTATGCAACATACCTTCAGCAATTATTAAACTCTTTCGTTCTAGGAGTGAAAAAAAAACAAATATTTTAAATGTCAGGGTACATTTATCCCTTAAAGTGCGGATGTTAAGAAATCAGCGATGGAATCGCTTTTCAACTGATACCTTCTTTGTATGAATTACATTAAGCTAGTTTCTGGTGAGAATATCAGTTGTAACCCCTGCGTTTACCGACTAATTATCCGTTTTTTCCGTCGGGGTTGAAAAAATATTTTGAAGCACGCAACATAATGGTTATGATAAGAAAAAAAATATGACACGAGTCACAGAGATCTCACTGCGGTCATTAACGCCTATATGCATAGATATTTTCGTACGTACCTAGAACCGATCTTGCTACGAATCTGGCGTAACGCTGCGTTCAGCAAGATCTACCGGAAGTTTGTACATGTTTGTTTATTGCAACAATACACATTCTGTGTGTTTTTTTCTCGTTTTGTCGTTTGTTTTTGTGTGTTTTATCAATTTTACACACCGCTCTACAGCCATACCATAGCGCTGCATAGCGATTGAGACGCAGGACCGGGCAGCCTCGCCCGAGGCTAACATGGACAACCAGGATCCCAGGAGCAGCTGCTCATCCATCGCAGCATCCCTGGGAAACAACAACGACGGACTGGAATCTGCAATCAACAACAATAAAAAAGATAAGTCGCAGCAGTACAATTCAGTTATTACAAACGACGCATCTGTACTTGTAAATTCCCTACCATCTGTTTCAAACAAAACTGGAGGCTACGACCCCAGTATTTTTGCCAAAAAAGCCAACAACAATTTTGCAAAACGCAAATTACCGATATCGCACGCCAAATACGCAAATAAAAACCTACGCGTATGGGAGTAAAGTACTGGCGGCGACGACGAGGCTATTTTATCCGAAACCGATAAAATAAAAACTCACACAACTGCTTCGTCTACCTCTTATCAAACTATTAAATCTCACGCGGAGATAGCGAACGAGCAATTAAAAATTGAATTACGAACATTAAGACACAACATGCTGATGTTACAAAAAAAACTTAACGCTTCAATCCAAAAACATACAACGACCTCGGCAACGTACCCGGCACCTTCTTCTCCATCATTTCGGTCAAAAAATCGTTTTGACATTTTAAACGAAAATAACGGCGACAACATGGAAACGAACCAGGACAACGAGTATGACAACGGCAATATTAACAACAATGACAACGACAACGACAACGCAATTACGATAATACCGGACAATTATCGAAATTATCCAGGACGACGACAACGACGGTGAACAAATCAACGGCAAACAACGCGGTTAATAATAACAGCGGCAACAATCAACGCAACAACAACAATAACAACAATGCCGCGGTTATTATTAACACATACACGAGAAACACGAATATTACAACGGCGACGACATCGAGCTACCACGGGCAATCTACATTCTAACAAGGAACAACGGCAATGACATCGGCAGCGACTACGGCAAATACAAACAAAAGTCGACCAGACCACCGCCAATATTTGGTTCGACAAAATTTTTATAACACTTTAATATATACACACAACAAAAATGGTCAAAATCGAACGTATGGTTCCTGAGAAAAGGTACATAGAAAATAGGCATTTTTCGAACCAATTTTTTTCGACTTTAAATTGGTCCTAAAACTTTGCTAATTTGAATATTCTCTAAAGCCATACATTATAATTATCAATAAAGTCCTTCTCAACAAAATTTAAAAAAATCGTCGAAAAATGTTGAATAGTTTTGGAGAAATCTTCAGTTGAAGCAAAGAAGGTCAGGTGGGGCCTTCCGAATATATCGAACCCCCTTAATGTATCAGTTTTTCCGCCTTCTAGATACACGTTGCAATATTTGCACATAACGATCTTGGTATCACGTAAGGAGTATGCATAATCTAGGAATTTGAAACAATCGATTTTTGGGTTATTCACTTTCTCATTGCCTAGAGTCTCAACTTTCATTTGGCACAAAGACTTCGTGAAAATTAAAAAAATTGGGCGAGTTAAGACGATTTTAGTGAAGCAGGTCGGAACGTTTCGTTGCGCTACGGTTCTAACGCTCCGTCGAGCGCTGTTACCTTCCACAGATGTTTTTCTGCGACAAGGACATCCAGAAACAAAACAAAACACGAAACAGAATTAGACGTTTGTCAGTATTATTTAGTTACTCGCAGCCCAGCTACAGTACGAGTCGACGCGCAAAATATTATAACGAACAAAGTAATAACGAATGTCTCAACTCCAATATTTGAAGCTTTGCGCCAAAGACAATAATGGCTTTGCAACGGTTGAAATCACAACAAACTTGGCTGTGAGTATATTTCACGATGTTTTCAAAAGCATCCTACTGATCATGCAAGATATGGACTGACGATTGAACTGAATGCATACGCTCCGCATCTTGTTGAGGGTGCTCAACAGGATGCGGAGGAAACTTCAAAAGACGTGCGACAATTTTGTCGAGCAGCCCAAAAATACGCAACAGATATAGCTGCTACTGCAGAAGTATTGTTATATGGCACAGGAATCTCAGATTGAAGGTACGGAAAATAATTGTGATGTTGAAGAACCATTAAATATATTGAGCAGACGTAGAAATTTATACGAAAACTGTATACGAAAAAAGTAGATTTTGTACGTTCCTTTCTTTCGCGTTTACTCTCAAATGGTAGTGAATGGAATGTTACATTATTTTGCAGCTTATCTTTTGGACATACCATCTTCAACCGCAGTTTTAGCAGATTTAAGGTCTTCTTCGTTCCAAGCCGCTGTAGCGGTTATTCTCTGGCGATTTCTGGGCATGTCTATAAGAACAAAAAATAAATCACTAAGAGGTAATGACGCTTAAGTGAGCGGTATAACCCCGAACGGTCATTTTGAATTTCACTTAATAAATTTAAAAACATTCAGATACAATTGTTAAAAATTGATGACGTTATCACAAAATAGAATGGTTTAGTACCTAAAAATTTATATCAACAATTGAATAAGTATTAAAATTCTGGACTTACCGACAGAAGCACCGAGCCGAAGATTAGATCAGCGCAGGTGCATGCCAAGAAACGCACTTCACGGTCGTGTGCCGAGCTGACTGCTCATACGCGTCGCTGTCTGTTAGAGGCCCCCATCCCCCGCGCTTTAGGTCACGTGGCACGTTGCTATGCACCATTTTGATAGAGTTATAGAGGTGAGCGCCATTACCCGGTGAGCGCCATTCCCCCTGCTTACCCTATCCCTTAATAACAAACGTTTAAAGTTTCAATTTTTTACCGAAAACCAAACTTTTTTTCAAAACGATGCAATTTTGAAAATTATGAAGAATCATCCGGTTACTTTGTAGCTTCATCATTGTACTGGAAGTAGGTTTTTCCATTCTTTATTTCAGATGAATCCAGCTGTGGGAATCACGTACGGGACCGACCCGTGCGGCGACTACAGCGCATTGTTCAAATAACGATAACTATGTTGTTTATGTATATTTCGCAAAGAACAAAAAACTAACTTATCGAGACTATACAATAACTGTGTTTGTGAAAGCTCGACCTGTCATCCCAAAACCTGAGTCATCATAAAATATTGAAAATCGACATGATTTTTCCACTTCAAGGTTATGCATACCTACCGCTTAAATACAGTCCATCCTGCTGAAAGTCTTTTACTCTATCAGATAATTCCTTCTTATATCGACCCATCCTAACAGACCTCCTTGGTAAAACAAAACGAATTTGTACTGATCGCACGCGGACTGTCGAATGACCGACGAGCGCCACGCCGAAGCGACAAACCGCGGCTCGTTGGCTGCGGCGCGCGTGACGGTAAAGGTCATACAGACATTCACAAGCGCGAGCGATACTTTTGGTACGTACGTCACGTAATTGTTGCGCTTCAAAAAACGTTTTCCATCGAGATTTCGCGGAAAAGTATTGAAAACATAAAATTTCGCATTTAACGCATATACTCGTATTTAGCAAACTTTGCATTTATTGCGTCTATTTCGTAAAAACGAAAGTGGCGTACCCCTAATTATTAGCCATTATCACAGTGTGTTGCTGAGGCTGCGTATCAGATCTATACAGATCCCAGCAATGAAAAATTATTAGAAAGATGTGTGGGTGGTTTCTCGCAGAACAACAACGAAAGCTATATTACAATCAACTGATATGGAAAATCGCTCCGAAAATCATTCCGTGTAGCTCCAGAATTATGGAAATGGTTGCATACATTGCTGCCCGCGTATTCAATGAAGGTACAGCATCACTTTTATATTGTATGAGTGCTATAGGACTTTCACTTGGGTCCAACGCGCATTTATATGCCGAAAAGGAGGATATAGAACGCGTCACGACCTCTGACCGAAGAGCGCATGAGAGCACACGAGAGGGCAGAATGGTCCGCAGACAACATCAAATCGGATTATTAGAAACTGCCAAAGTTTAAACAAAATTTGTATACTATGTATAAAGTGCTTTTGAATCTTTGAACGCATTTTTCTCACAACTGTGCGTGTTTTAAAATCGGTGAGCAAGATTTCTCGGAAACGGCTCAACCGACCAGTCTCAAATTTTTACCCAAGATTTATAGATATATTTTTAGTGATTAATCGAAGGTTTTTTCTCGCTGATCAATATTTTCCATTTTATAAGCAATTTAAGGCCAAAATTGTCATCGAAAATAGAAATTTTTGTTTTGAGCAGCCGCCATTTTGTTAAAAATTAGCATTTTGCTTAT
This sequence comes from Netelia virgata, assembly GCA_951802705.1. NCBI lineage: Eukaryota > Metazoa > Arthropoda > Insecta > Hymenoptera > Ichneumonidae > Netelia > Netelia virgata. Next base: position 20,773,992 of record OX637865.1, read on the forward strand.
GCCTTCGATTACATAGTACATAATACCTTACAGTAACGAAATCTTTTTGACTTTTTCAGGCGATCCAATTCAGAGATATCGTGTTCACCGCAAGACGCCTTTTTTTAGAGGGCTCCCGGAGATCGGCTGTAGCAGCTTTAAAAATCATTATTTTTACAAGTAAAAACTATCAAAATGAAGGTAAAAGTTACCATAATATGTATATAAATTTTTTTAATAAATGAAAATGTCTTTTCAGGAAAAATCGTTGAAAAATCGTTTTTTCAGCCTCCGAAATCCGACGATCGGCAACTCGTCGTACGGTCGTTCCAGTGATCTTGATGCGCCAAAGTCCGGACTCGCATGGCCGTTTCTATACGTGTACGGGTCTTCGACTATCGTGTAATTCTCCATTTCGGCGCCGATGAATTCTACGCTAATGTCGACCAGATCTTGTCGCGGCTCGATTATTATCTTTTTTATCGTTGCTTCCGGCTGGTACGTAGCTGACTCCTCCGCGTCCTCGACGCTCGTTAAATCGTCATTCTCGTTCGCCGAATTTATGTTATTCTCAACGCTAACTCGCTCTCGACCATCTCCTGATGACTCTTGTCCTCCGGACTTAGCTCGTTCTTCATATTTCTCGACATTATCAGATCATCCTCGTCCTCGGTCTCGTCGCATATGTTTATTAAATGATTGTTACTCGTTGTTATGTTATCCAAGTCTATCAAACCATTATTTGACTGTACACTGCATACAGCGTTATTCTTTATATTGCTATTGTTACTTACTACGTTTGACAACTTCTTCGATATGAGCTCCGCCATGTTTCACTTATCTTTACTGTTTTCTTTCTTTTTGTATTCTCTATTTCTTTCGTTCGCCGCTATTGTTTCTCTCACTTTCAAGAGAACCTCCGCGCTATCGAAGGTCTTTCGATTATCTCGTTCCTCCTCGCGTCTGGCAGGTCTTTCTCTCTCTCTCCCTCTCTCTCTCTCTTCGTCTCCTTCTTTCTCTCGCTCTATCACTCTCTTGGTCTTTCTCTCCGATCTTGCGATAGATTTGGCCTCCACGGAATGTTCAATGCGTCACTGAATTCTCCAGACCGCTCTCCGTTCCTCACTTCCACCTCCTCGTTTCGCGGTGTCATTATCAATATATAAAACGGAATTCTCATCGCAAATCACCAACTGCTTGAACAAAGATTTTTCTGTTTACTTTCGTTTTTCCTTTTTTTTCTTCGTTCCGGTCTTAATTGGACCTCGCGACAAAATTCACCGGTGGTTCCAACCCCCAAAAATGATCTTCACTTTTCGTTAATTACGACGCGACGAAATAACCATCCGAGAGCGATATCACTTGTACGTACGAATCGACGATGATAACTGACTCGAGATTTTGAATATTGATTTGACTTCTATTTATGTTTAATTATAAACAAAAAATGATATAATTAACATTTGTTATAATTGTTTAAAATGAATGGCTAATTGGATAATTTATAATGACTTTCGCTGATTTGGCAATTGTGCTATGTTTCGCCGTCCTAAATTTTCCTGCCGTGTGTCTCTGGCCCAGCTCGTGATCGATATTCGTCTTCGATAGTATCGATGCGGCATCGTAGGCGTGATTGTTCGATCACTTTCCCTCTCCTCGGAGTGTGATCTCGAATTACGTTAATGGCGCTCGTCCCTATCGTGTTAATGATGTCGGTAGTCAGTTTTTGCCGTGGTTCCAGTGGTGGTGTGAGCGGGTCAACTTCTCCTCCCCGTGCCACGGAAGTGTCCAGTTTTTTAAGATTGGAGGATGAATCTCAGGGATATGGAGCTTTTATCTCCTTTTTTCATCAAACACTTCTTTTCCGGGCCGTTAGATGGTGGTCTCTCCCCACCCTTCCGTCCTGTCTACCTCTCCTCTCGTACTGAGCCGTCAGCTGTGTTCAGGATGTAAACACAGGGACGTCCTCCTTCTCCGCCCGATCAGTGACAGATAATAATATTTTTCCTGTCTTGCGGAGCAACGAACGACCGTCGGTCGCGAAAGTGATAATCGACGTGAATTTTCCAAGTGCAACGGTTCTTCTTCAGAACGTCGTCGCTGGATCAGTGTTCTTGCTCTTTTCCAGTGTTCTCATCGTTTACTAGTCTTCAACTCTTGTTCAGAATTCTCACCAATTAAGTAACCAGCTAATTACTGATGATATTCTCTGATTTTCCCATAGCTTGATGATTTTTCCCACGGGACAATCAGCAGTTTTGCTGTGTGGAACGGTGTGCCGTGTACGTCAACGTCATTTTTATTTTACTTATTCCCCGATGGCGGGACCTTTAAAACTGGGTGAATGAGACAATATCGTCTCATTATTCCCTCAAATTGTTCAAATTCTTTGAACAATTTTAATTTATCTATAGATATTGCTTTTTCGCCCAGCGTCTAATTTTGTGAAATCACAGTCGTGAGTCCGAAACTTGATACCTATTCCCCCCCCCCCCCCTCCCCCCAGTCATCGGGCGGGATATCTTCGAATATTGGCCAGCCTCTGGGCTGTCTCCTCATCTCCCGGATGGACATGGACCCAACTCATCTTAGTCTTCTTCTTCCTTTTCTTGTTCTTCGGTGATTCTGATTATCCCCCCGATATGGATGATAGCCATCTCTTTCCCCTCCAACACGTTTTCATTCTCCTCGCGATTTTCGTCATTGCTCTTTTCGTTTACTTCTTTCTTCTCATTAGTGTGTTCATCTTCTTCCTTCACGTCTTCTTCTTTATTCCGCTTGATTGTCTCTATTTGTATTTCTATTTTTTTTCTTGTTCCTTTCGTTCCTCATCTTCTTCCGCGATTCCAAGCCTCTTCTTTCGATCCTTTTGCTTTACTTTTTTCTTGATTTCATTCTTTCCTTGTTTTTATTGACTTTTTCTTCCCGCTTTGCTTCTCTTTTGGTTAATTTTTTATTACCTCCGTCTTCTGACTTTTCTTCCCTAGGAAATTTTTCCTCTGGCTCCCTTATTTTTCTTTTAAATCGCTATTCGTCTCCATTGACGCATTGCAGTTTACTTCTTCTTTTCTCTTGTTAATTCTTCTTTGGATTTCAAAACGTTTTTTAGTTCTTGAATTTCTCTTTCCAAAACTGTCATCCTTGACTTCAACTCTGCCATCCGTGCCTTTTCCGTTCCCTTCTTCCATCTTTCTTCCCTGGATATCGCCAAAATAGTGTTGCTTATCGTTGCGTTACGTCCATGCGGACGTAATTTCGGACGCGAATATTTCAATCTCGGTATAATACATGAAAACTTAAACAGGTTTTTGGGAACAAAATACTTAATACTGCAACAAGTGCGTATTGGGTATGTTACAAAGATATAGAAAAGGAACGTGCATGAAGGGAAAGGAGCATGAAAAAAGTTATCCTATCCTGCAAGTGACCCTCTGTAACTGTTATTCGTAATTCGGGAGATTATGGCCAATCAACCCATTTCTAAAAATATCTGAAATGGTTTTTGGAATAGCCGCTCAATCAATTATTCTAAATTATATAAGTATATCGCAAAATATAAGTTTTCAAGTTCAAGTTGGCATAAACGTCGAAGGAGGATGTTTCTTGCAGGGGAGGCGGTGCTATTAGCGATAGAATTTCCCTTGAAAAGTTTCTTTCATAATTCGAGGAATTGCGAGATCATAAAAGAGCAGGACGCGCTCAAGTCCCATTCAATGACCTTGCAAGGCAAATATTACAAGGTGGTATTATTCTAAACAGAGTTGGCTTCTCACACCAAAATGGTTTGTTGTCACCGTTGTTCTTGCTATCTACAACCGACTATATTCAAACCCTTAAGATATTTTTTTATTCTCTCTGCTTATTTATTAGGTAAAATAATATAACAATGTAGCACATTTGAAAGATGGATTTTTTTCTATTTCATGGCCACGGTGCGACTATTTACTTGAGTTAAGGTTGTTGCTTAAAAATATTGGGGTGAAGAGATATTAATCAAAATTTTACTAGTAGTTACGGTATATTTCCTAAATATATTAGTAAAAGGAGAACGGAGGTTAACGCATTCGTTTATTAAATATTAAATTTCAAAGTTTACGTCGACGTTCACTGGATCGTGTTGGTTGGATGGGGCAACCTCGTTCCCATTTCAGTTTCTCGCGTATAACTTCCGTGTACGTGAAGAAAATAACCCCAAAAATGGATATTGTGTGCAGAAAAGTGTTCCCAAAAAAATGATAGCTTACCAAACTTATTAATGAGAAAATATGAAAAATATGCGACTTGCTTACGAATAAGTGAGGTTTATTAAGACGTATCTATTGAAACGTGGCGACGTCGGAACTATACGATAACAGAACCAATTGACGACCTAGCGCGCGAATCTCAAATAAGTTAAAGATAAATGTGAATATGGACAACTAATTTATTTATTTATGACGATGCTATCGTCATAAATAAATAAATTAGTTACGACGACGATATTAGTTATGACGATGATATTCACTCTTCCAAATTAGCGTTTAAGTATGCATATGTCTCGGTATATTTGAAACGTAGAATATATATTACAGTTTTTTTATTCTACATCTTTTGTCAATCACATGATCGAGGAATCAGGAATGCTTGTGCTCATATTAATAGAGACGTACTTTTCAGTTGTGTACGCTCATTTGAAACAATTACCGTCAAATGTATTGAAGTTCAAGGTCACCACTTCGAACATATCTCCGTGAGAGGCAAAGGAGCTCACGTTAATCAAGCATCCCGAAAGGTGAGAGGCAAGTGGGCTCACGTTAATCAAACACCCCGAAAGGTGAGAGGCAAGGGGACTTACGTTAATCAAGCACTCCGAAGGGAACAGAAAACTACTACGTCCCCGTCGTTGTTCCTCGGTTATGCTAAACGTAGTTTATTAACCAACTGTCCCATCCACAGAGGGTGGGGGGGGGGGCGTGACATCATTGGATAGCCCGTCGAAAAATATCAAATGAGTGTCTCTCATTTTTTAATTTGGTTGGTTTATGGTCGATTTCTTACGATTACAGATCCATCTGTCGGGAATCGAAAAGAATGTTTCGGACAAATCATACGTAGCTTTCGACGTAGAATCCGAATCTGCGATAAAAAATAGGGGTTCCCATTTAAGATTTCAAATTTGCCGCCCGCTGCGCCCACAGGGGATGCGGGGTGGGTATCATTTAGTAGCAACGGATGCCCCCCGCGAAGATATTAAAGATTCTGCGAATTTGTTTATACAATGCGTCTTTTTCCAGATATTACAGTATTCTAGGTTACATGGATCACCCTGCATATTGAAACGGCAGAACATTTCAATATATTTTTTTGTTTGGGTGGCACGATGCTCATATCGTAATCGAAGGTTTTGAGGTAAGGGTGAGTAATTCTTTAAGACTTTTTTTAAAAATTACAATCTGGTGTTTATTATTACTTTAATGACGTATTCACTGTTTGATGTGGCTAACTCGCCTTTATTGATTTTACGAGAATGAAAATGATAATGTTTTAATTCTTATCTCTAATTCAGTAAAAATGAAATGGATAATGATCTCTAACAACTATGTTTTTGTTCAATAACAAAATGGAATTTAATTTAATTTGCGTTATTTGAGGTATGTGGGAACGCTCTGGTTATCCGGCCTTCAAATTTCCTTCCGGGTGTTTCTAGCTTTCCTCGGTATCGATATTCATAATCGATTATGTATCGAATTATATTATTTCTTTTGTACAGTACGAGAACTAAGGATTCGTCCTCGGGATGAGCTCAAACGTAAACAGTATACGACGCGGCCGAGGCGTCGTACTCGTGCTCGTAGCGAGTGCGAGCGCGAACGAACTATGTATTTGCGCACTAACGTAAGAGCACGAGCTACACGGCGCTTCGCCTTGACCGGCAGGCGATCGCGAGTGTTCGTCGACGATAACTATGAAATGCCGAGGTTCGTTAACGCACGACCGAAGGAGAATCGGCGGCGTATGAACGCTCCGAAGCACCGGAGCCCTTGAGGGTCCTCAAGGGCCTTTGAGGGTCACCCGGTGCATAACGCGAGAGCGAGAGAGACAACCGAGTGTCCGACACCGAGCTTACGCGAGGACTCTTATTGTCTTGATAGCGACGCATCAATGACTCGCTGCAGACTGATGTTTCCCAATCCTCAAAATCGCAAATACCCATAAATCGTCTTCCCCTTTTCATTTCCGATAACTACTACCATCTCTCACTCTATTCATCTCTCACTGGCACCACTATCGCATCAAGCGGGACCTTAGCGATAACTTTGGAGCATCTCGGGAATCGTATCCCCTGGTTCATCACGTAACAATGGGCACTACTTCAGCAGCACAAGGAGTTCCCATCCCTCGTCTGTAACTTTAAAAAAACCTCCACCCATTTTATCACGTGATGCCGCCTGCATTTTTGCCCCTAAGCGTTGCTTGATATTTTTCCAAAATATTTCGCTTCGCCTTGAACTCGAAAGCAACTATTTGTTTTTTCGTTGATTAGCAGTGACTACCATCATTACCATCTACATATATATACTTGCCTGGAAACCAGTTCAAATCGTTCATTATATTCCCAGATAGACACATTTAGCTGATATTTGCGTCATATGTACGTCTTTCATGACGCATAGGAAGATACACAGCTATGAGTCCCTTATGAGTGCTTCCCTTTAAATCATATTTGCATCATATGATGATTCCCAATATTATATCGAAATGAAGCAAAGTTGTTTTCACGTGAGCATTTATACGGTGAATTCATCAGCACTAGCAAAATCGACTCACGAAAATACAAGAATAAGTAGATGCATATTATGGGGCTCATGTGGGCGTCACGGCGTGATGAAATTGTAGTGGTCAAATGGAACTCATATCAGGATCATGCCACGGTAAATTTATTGTGCTCACACGGACCTCATAATGGCGACATAATTCGATGAAAAAGTTATGATTATACGGAGCACCTACAAGCTTCACGGTGTGATGAAATAGTTGTACGCATATGAAGTTCATGTTAGCGTCGGGGCGTGAGGAAACGGTAGTACTCATATCAACCTCATATTGAAATTACGTTGTGATGACAGAAAAATGCTCATATCCCCACCAGCGTCGCATTGAATCATAATAATAAAATCGTCAGTATTGAGATATTTTTGCAATATCGATGAAATCTGTGTTAATAATGAGTCGGTTAAAAAACTACGCCCTCACTATATACATAACTTATGAGGTTTTAATGTCATAAGTTATGAGAAGCCAGAGCAAGTATTCTCAGCCAATTCTTATTCATACGTAGACAGAATTTCATCTATTGATATTGCAAAAATATCTCAGGTCGTCGATTTTACCATACGATGGTGCAACACGAGGGTGATGGGCCCACGAGTACTTCTCTATCATCGTAGCTCAATTTCAACATGAGTTCAATATTGCTTTCCGTGAATTCAAAAAATATTTAGATGAGACGTCTACGATAAAAAAGTACCATGAACATTGGAACATTGTAATAAAAGGATCGAGTGGACGCGTAGCCACAGACAAAATGGCAACCAAAAGCTACTGCAATAGAATTCATATATAGCGCCCTCATACGACACGGCTATCGAATGCATCACAGAGTAACATACATATCGCCATCATATGGAGCTCATGGGATGTATTACCGAAAAACAAGCATAGTACCACCATAGGATGTGTCACTTATAAATACACATACGCCGTCGCATTGTGCCCATCGAATATGCCATTGCTATATATGCAAATGTCCGACGTATTGCCTGCACGATATGTACACTGCCAATGTTAACCCAATGAATACATTAATAAAAATCATTGCGAGACCGATATGAGAATATTCAATGCAGAATTTGAAATTTCCGTCTTGTGATTTCATAATGTAGTCAACTGATGATGCTTTTTGAAACGATAAATTTAAGTCACGATGTATATCAAATCTACGATACTGAATGAGCTCCTAAAATGTATTCATCCATGTAACCAAAGTGTGTTCATGCCGAGCACTATGCATGAGTCGATTGATACTGCCACAGTGAAACCACATCAAAATGTTTACATATAACTTCAATATTATGATAAAACTGTAGGTTTCAATTGCGGATACTTTGACAACAGCCATATGAGTTCGACATACTGTAAACGTATGATGCACTTGCAAACGTCAAATTGCAATCAAAATGTTTTGTTAATTAATGATACTAAATGAGTTCATTACATGTTATTACAACATGAAATCGATGTACTGTAAGATTTGTGTTTTCCCATGCATGCACAGCATGAAAATCATGACTGCCTATCTGTGTTTAGTAAATAATCGGGAGGGATGTATCTGTTGGTGACGATTAGAGCGAAACGATAGTCACTAGATGATCCCAAAGAATAACACGTTGATTTAGGATTCTTACAAGCCATCATTGCATTGAGGTTTTCGTTGGCCTGACTAGATATGCCGTGTGCAAATTTTTCAATGTTTTCAATGTTTGTTATCTTGGTGATATGCACACCATTTTCCACATTTTTCATGGTGATTGAAAGCATGATTGGGAATTTGTCGTGGTTTGGCGATCGCCGAGCTGTCGCCTTTATTTTGAGAAATAGCGTATGTGAAACACCGATGGAGAAAACTGATTGCATCTTTCGTCAGTTATTCATGCTGCTTTTGAATATTATACAGCGCTTTCGTAACACACTTAGCCGCATGATTGTGATCCGAAAATTTAACCACTAGATGATCGCCGGCCATACGAACCCCAGCTATAGTGGAACTGTCATCATCTTCAACCAAATTTCCCACTTCGGTATGAGCATCTTTTAATATAGAGCTTTTGGTGTAAGGTTCAATAGCTACGTCAGGCTTCATAGCTTTGGCACTGCCTTCAAAATTTAGGCGACGATCGTGCGAGTCTTTTTCTACTCCGCGATCGCACTTTCGGCATTTTCTATTCCTACTTCCGTATTCAAGAATTGTTGGCACTTTCGGATGCATTCAATGCACCGTATCCATTGAGGCTATCGTAATTCCGTCCTGCAAGGTACAAGGAAGTTTGCGGGAAGATTGTTTGGTCTGAAATTCAATACCGAAAATCTAAGTATCTTTTGCTGACCTAACACTATACTATTTAAGCACAGTGTAGGTGGAAAATAAAAACCTTGATAATCAGCGACGAAGTAAAGGAATATCTTGATTTTTATAGGATAATAAGGATAAAGAAGGTTAATGTGTTTCTACGTTATAATCATTTTAACTGTAAAAATTATATTAATATCATATATTCAATGACACTACTCAAACATATGATTACTTTTAATCTGTAATTCTATCCACAGGATAAGCAGGACGAGACTTTTTTTTGTTCAAATTACATTCATATTTTTTGAAACACGACAGTAAAAGGACTATAAAGTTTTACGTGTAGATAGCACAATAATTATGAGTCTCTATATTGGACACAGCGAGTAAACGGACATGAAAATCGTACTTTTGAAATTTCCAGAATATTACGAATATCTGAAAAATGCTGAAGTCAAAAATATGTTCATGTTATTAGCACAACCTCCAAAGGTTTATCTATGCTGTGTACAATATATCAAAATTTTATAGAAATAATGATGTATTGCTGTCAATTGAGGAACTAATATTTATCCACAAGTCACAAAATTATTTTATTTGTCCAAGCTGTCCATATTTTGGAAGTAGATTGTAAATTAAGGGGGGGGGGGGGGGGTACGGTTAATTCGGTGAAAAAAGACACTTGCTCAAACATTTTTTTAGAAGATACGGGCAATGTATTTCAAATTGAATGATTATAGGATTGTTGAATAACCTTTTAAGAATATTTTCTAAAAATTTCAGCGAAACATGTTAAAAACTAAGCCGTTGGCAGCAATTCTCCGGGGACGTATCCAAAAAAAGTGATTTTACGGTGACGGTTATAACTCATTACTCGATCATCTGAAATAAAAAAGTAAAATTTATTTTATTACTTTATGAGTTTTCCCAGGTAACGCTGTCGAGTTTTTGTTAATTAATTTTTTAACTTTTGGTAACAGTAAAAAGTCAAAAACGTGATTTTCCCTTAAAAATTCGGCAAATTTGTTGTTGTAAAATAACAAATAACAACAAATTTAAAAAAAAACTCGACAGCATTACCTCATGAATTATACAGAGAAAGAGTGTACCAAGTTTGAAAAGGATCGGGGCAATAGATTTTAAACTACAGCCGCCACCGACTTTGAAAACGTGAAGTGTGGGAAAGTTTTTTCTTCACTGTATACTTCATTTAAAATTCTTTTTCTCACTGTATACTTACACAGAATCACCGATACCAGCCACATACAGTAAACAGCTACTACTCATGATGTTGAAAGCATCTTGTTGTTCTTGTCTTCGGCAAACTACGAAATCGTATACGAAATCGGAGGAAATCTCCTATAAAATTCTATAACTTCGTTAGTTTTGCTTCAATTGCTCTGAAAATTTGACAAATCATTCTTGAGATGTTGTACATTCATAAAATAAAATAACAAAATTGAAACAAGAAGTTTCAAGACCATACCCCCCCCCCGGCCCCTAGTGTAATCTAGACAAAAGGATTTTTTTAATTCTTTTCCATATTCGATTGGTACTTTATTTACAGAAGCAAAGGTATAAGAATATCCAAAAAAAAGTCGAGTGTCCGTTATATGAGACCGCGTAGAAACACAATTTTTCTTTTTATTACATAGCGTCAAGTTCATGTTGCATTTCTTGATATATCTCTTACATTCGAGGCCCAGCTAACAATTTATAGCTAATGCCTTTTGCATGCCATTGTCGCGAATATACACATCCATACCACTCATTCCACTGTTTAAAAGTAATGTGGAACTTGCACACTCCCTCTTAACTGTAGAGTGTATGGAAATTTCACATCACTTTTCGAATGAATAAATGCATGGAATTGTTGCACTTTCAACATTTTCTGCAGAACGCCCAATTTCGCAATTGTCAACTTGCGCTCCAGTCATACAGCATTCTCGCAACTTCTTTTTGCTACACTTTCAGTTATCCTTCCCATTTCCCTCTCGTACTGCTTAAGTTGATCGCTGCTCGCGTGTGGAATATTCATATTCTATACTCGAGCAATATTTGATGCCAAAACACTATTCACGTGTGTGTATCCCATGCCGCTTTGCATTGTATCTAAATATGGAAATTAAAGAATTGTATGACATTTCTCTATGCATTCTTTGAAATGTATATTAAGTAAAACAGCCTGAATGTACATAGTGAACTTACATATTACTGCTTTTAAATTAACGGAATTATGGGTTTGCCCTGTCTCCATGTGTTTCGGAGCGTTGGCACTTCATTTATGAGAAGACAGTGGATGCAGCGTATATCGAAAATAGAGGCAAGGCGTTTGTGAGCTTCTTTCGCGATATGTTGAAAAGAAAGTACTTCTTTGCAAAAAGTACGTATAAATTTTGTTTTGCAACTAAAGCCACACCGATAATTAGACATCCCTCGATATTAATATCGATCGATGCAAGCGCAGCGTCGACATTTTCTTTACTATCTAATTTCTTTTCCTCCCCGCTTCACTGAGTACAGTACGATGCCGCTGAACAGGAGCACTGACAAACGCCCTTTCCATCGCGAACTTTGCACTAATATTTTTTTCTGAATTCTCAATTTTCTCCTTTTGCTTCGATATAACCGCTAAAGACATCTGAAACAAGACTAACACAAAAGCGCGAAAGCCAGGTGCCGATTTGTAACTGTCACTGCATTCAACCTTACAGCCTTGAATTACGAGAGGACCGTGCGATGTTGCCAAAGCTCGTGTCTATTTCAATAGGATTTTTACACATTGAAAATTAATTTTCTGATAATCCTAATTCCTTCAAATAGGCATATATATAAATAATAATGACGATTATCTACCGTATACTTGAACATTTTCGCGATATACATTCGTACACATCATCAGTATTTTGCTACCATAAGTTGGTATTGGTGACGTCACCCAACGTATTAACATACGAATTTCGGTTCTTCCCCCACCCATCAGCAATGATTTAGCAACAGCCTTAAAGCGTGTGGCCACCATGGCCGCTCGGAAAATGGGTATATTTAAAGAAAAATTCACAAACTCGAAATTATGAAACAAAATATTTTGATTTTTTAACACAAGTTAAGAAATGGTTTTAAAAATGCCTCAAATAAATTATATTCCATAACATAAAAAAATGGCGGCGCTGCAGAAATTTCTGTGGCGGCCCTCCGCATGACACGCGCAAATGTTGTTGTAGGTGTATCACTGTCATGGTACATCTGAACAAAAATAGCTTATTCGTGGATAATGCTGCGGCAATGTAACGTAACAATTCTTTTTCGACCATTAGGGAAATTATAGTGAGCCGAAGAAAACAAAAAGTGTATCTTTCATCGTAAATTCATGAGAAAAAACCTCAATAAAAAAGACAATCAAGTAATCGCAAAAATCCTATGTTATCTTTTAGATAATGTACCTAAAACAATTGTATATAAATTTCACAGCGATCGGACCGATAGTTTACGAGATTTACTTGACACCATTTCGAAAAATGTAGTTTCGAAATAATCGCAAAAGAAAGTAAATGCGCGGTTAATCGGCTGACGGTGAGGTTTTGTGAGTCCTACCTTCATTCAGCTATTCCTGGTTCATACATGTCCTCTTCGGCAGCTGATAAAGCATCCTGGGCCTCTTTTTGAGAAGATCTACGCACTTGGCATGTTTCTTTTGTACTTCTTTGTACTCGTATACACTGATCGAGCCGCAACGGTCGACCGTTCGCAGCGGCTCGACCTTCCTACCGAAAAATAGCTGTAACTTCGACAAATTTGCGATGTTCAATACCCATTGCGGCTTAAATTATTCGTAACATTCCAAGATTTGATATGACAAGAAAGAAACCAAAATTTCAGGGTGGCCACGCGCTTTAAACAAGATCTTAAATTCTGATCCCGTATTCTAATTGATGAGTGATCGACACTACGGAGAATGTGAATTTCCCCCTATTGCCTCTAAAATTAATGGGATAAAGGTGTTTATTTTTGAATAATGAGATTAACTAAAAATACCGTTTAACAACAAGTAGCATATAATTTAAAAAATTACAATCTTGATATTTTGTGTGTTAGAATGATTGGTATTTTTAAAAAATGTCACATTGAGGTTTAGTAACATTGTCGAAGTTTGGCAACTGTCACTATACACGAAACTCCGGGAGATACTTGCAGCCTGAATTTAAATTTTGCGTTAAATTAAAGTAACAACTGATTTGTCCGAATGGAGTTGCTTTTTAGGAAGACGAATACTCGAAATTGAACCCTTTCTTCATAAAAATGGAAGAGAAAACTTGGAGGATTCCTTATGATTCTACTAGTCAAGAAAAGGAGATGACGGATGACTGAATTGTACAACTAACGATGTCATCCTTCCCTGATTGAACGTGGTCAAATGCGCTCGGAGTACGCTTAAAGGTCTCTGCTTACTACACAGGAACATACCATGACCGTGCTAGGAACGTGTCAGGCAAAACAATATTCTTGGCATTAAAATGGATTTGACTATACCCACTAGATCGTTCTGTCACCGATCAACACCGGCGCGGGCCATGCGTAGATCGCCAAGAATTGTCGGCGGGAATATTTTGCCGATGCCGCTACGCTCAGTGCATGGCACGCGACGTTGCCGAACCGGTGCGCGCAGGCGGCGAAACGGGGAGCATACGGGTGATAACCGCGTATGATGACCGTCCTAAACCCGTTGAAACCTGTTGCCGCTTGTCTTTTCACTTTGTTACTGTCAGTTGAGCAAGACGCATTTTCATATGTAATGGAAGACGAACAATTAATAGAAATTGTCCGCAAACACGAATTCATCTATAACTTGAAACATCCAAAATATATGGATGGTCTGAAGAAAGAAATTGTGTGGAAGGAGATTGGGGAACAATTAAAACAATCCGTTAAGTTTTTTATTATTTTTTATTACGTAGATTTCCTTGCACACCTTTTTAACAAAGTTTTTTTTAAGATCTTACGTATACACTTACATCTAATTTTCCTTATTCTTCCCCTCTTGCACATTTTCTTATTTCTTATCCTCTTCCTCTCGTCTTATTCCATCTTCTGCCTCCTCCTTACTTTCTTTTCTACACACTTCTTCTATTTCTCTATAAGTTTTTTGTTATTTATTATCGTATATTTAACAATGTGTAGGTATTATCAAGTATTGTAGTATTTAAACATAGTACCGACAAGCTGGTCGAATACATTGAAATACATTGAAATACATTGGTCAAAGGCATTCAAAATACTATTCTTTTCAGTGTGTTGTAACTGCATAATATTTTCGTTAGTATACATTAAGTTACTAATATGAAAAATAAATTTATGATTTATTTCTTTCTTTGACCGAATTGTATTGTATTTTTAATAGTTAACAACGCCAGTCAAATTGTCCTTCTGACGCTTAGAAGTAATCTGCGAATTGATTGCGCACATCAAAAGCGGAAGAAATTGTATTACCCCCTTGATGTTGTAGGTTGTTGAATTGTACACGATTAGTTGCCTCCGATAAGGTTATAGATTCTCCGCGTCTTATAAAATTATACAAAATACAAGTCGTTAAAACAATATTTTCCGCCTGCTCTGGTTTTAAATGTATACGTCTATTATAAATGCGAATTTTTTTACTTAAAATCCCAAAAGCATTTTCGACTGCACGTCGAGCTCGGCAAAGGCGATCATTAAATTGGCGTTTCTTAGGATCCGTAATTGATTGCTGTGATGGATAAGGTCTTAACAGATTATTTTTTAAAAGAAAAGCTTCGTCTCCTATTATAACACATGGCATCTTTACCGTCGACCCAGGAAGATTTTTATTATCAGGAATATTCAACTTATTTTCTAATACCGCTGTTCCTATTTTTTATTTCGACAAAATACCATCATCACTTATTCCAAAATTCTTCAATATTTTTTCCCATTGCTTTGTGGTGGGCATGGGAATCATTTCCCGTAACGTTGTATCGATTATAGCTTCACAAACTTCAATAACAGCCCGTCTCCGCAGTCAGCAAGCACTAGTGCAACGCCAATGCTGACAAGCCCTGACAACTGGGATGATCACACACAACATTGTTTCCCATAATTAAATTTATGGGAAAAAGGTTGTGTGTGATCATTCCCGTCACACCACCATTCATTCCATATAACCTAACCTAACAAAAATAAATTAATATAAACATTTTTTCATTTTACTTACCGTAGACACACTGCTAGTTTTTTCTTTGAGACTTTCTCTAAATGTGGTGTTTCTTCTAGCGATAATATTTTCAATCTTTCCCAATAATTCATTAACTTGAAATGACCTCATGCGAAAGTACATATAAAATTGTTCTTCGTCATCAACTAAGTGCCTAAATGATGTCCAGTATTCTCCCTCGGCTTTTCGTTTTTTTTAAAGCCGCGTGAACCCAGTAACGTTCTGATTGACTGATGTTATTGTTTTCTCTTTCTTCCTCGTCTAAAACAATGGCTATCATTGTTAATTCTTTCCTAAACAATTTTCTAATAGCCATTGTATACAGATATAGGAAATAATTTCCGCAACAAAAATGTTCACTCTCGTTATGGACGGGTTTGATACGCTATTGATACGTTCTAGTGGACATAGTAGACCGTATCGTATTTCTTTCTGTGCCTGATACGTTCCTAGCACGGTCATGGTATGCTCGGGTGTAGTGGGCAGAGACCTAAAAACTTAAAGAGGGAAACCCCTACCGTGAATCGTCATAATGTGAATGGACTCTATAGTTTTCTTAATAATAAAACATTTGCGCACCAGAAATTTACGGAAATGTAAAATGTCTACATGATTAAAAAGAGTCTACGTGATCATCGCGCTTCTTCAAGGAATTACAAAAGTACCTACCAAGCAAAATTTTCAAATATAATCATGAACAATAAAAATGTATTTTCGATTGACTGAAACATATTATTTCGAATATTTGGAATGTAGATGTGATATGAAAAGATATGTAAGCTATAGTAGGGGAAAAGAAATACTTATGAAATTCACAATTTTAGTTCTTACAAATAGTTCCACCAGGGGACGGAATAATGGGTGATGATTACAATCATAAATTTTGTTAATATTTCAAAGATGTCTCGTGGTCTGTCATCAGCGGTATACTTTTATGCCCATGGTTACAGTCATTCTTTCAAAAACTTGAAAATTCGAGCTTTTGAACGGACTTACGGGCTTTGCCGCGCCGCTCTACCATGCAATGATATCTCATTCATGCTATTAACCGCAAATATATCAGAATCCTTCTTGCGTGTGGGAGAGAAACGTATTCAAACTGTCGTGAGTCACGTAGAATTTTGTTTCACTCGCCGAAACAAAGGCGATGGGGGTTAGTGGTAAGATAAGGTTGATAGTATCACTCACTTGTAAAATTAGAGTTTGAACAGTGTAGTTATTCCAAAATTACAGTAGGTTTCATTCATTAATATTGATGGAAATGCTTCATCTGTCATATACGTTTACAAATTTTGCACATAACATTCTACGTGACGTAATAAATATCAAAGTAGAAGTTGATGATAACCTAACCAAAGGACTCTAATCAAGGTAGAGAAGATGATAACATTATAATATTTATTTTATCAGCAGAATTAGTTGAAGGCTATGTTTAGAGACAGTATTTGTCTTTCAAAAGTCAGAAATGTGTTGATAAAAAAACGCCCGTAAGAGAAAAGCGGTTTCGCCTCACTGTTTCATCATGTCGTGATAACTTATTCGTTCCATTAGCCCCGAATATATTAGAATCATCCATGCGCACCAGAGAGAGTCTTTTTAAAACTTTCTCGAGTCCCGTACAATTTTGTTCAACTCGCCGCAGCCCCCAAAGGAAAAGAAGCATTCGTAGCAGAAGCAAAAGAATTGGAAGGAAGGGGATTGCGATAGCTGGCGCAAACGGTGCTCGCGGAAGGTACGAGTGACGTGGCCTTTTAGGGGCTCGTAAATTCTGCTACAGTGAAAATTGGGAGAGCGCCGTACGTTAACGAACTTATGTGTGCCGGGGGATACATATATATATATATATATATATATGTATCCCCCGGCACACATAGTTATATATACATATGTATAGCTACTCCCCGGCGTGCGTGTGTGTCTGCGCGTGTGCGTGCTTGCGTGCGTCCGCGTGGGCGTGTGTGTTTGTGTGTGTGTGTGTGTGTGTGTGCGTGCGCGCGTAAAAGGAATTGGTGCTGAGGGTAGGAAATGCTAGGTGGAGGGAAGCACGTGCACCCCACTCCTCGATTCAACACGTTTCTCTCCCAGTCTCATCGTTGTACCAACCGCGCAGCGTCGGTATCTTCTGCCTCGAATGTCCAGTGCGCGGCGATGTCCGACTTCATCCCTACGTGCCCTGTGGATACTCCTAACGAGATTCCCGACGCGAAACTCCGTGAGGAAGATCGTTCTCATATATACGCCCCGCCCGAAGGCGTTCGCCTCACGCCCGGCCGAGTCAGACCACGGATCGACCGTTACTACTATGTCCTTAACGCTGTGCGTTAGAAAATTGTGTATGTAGTAAGTAGATACGCGTCGAGGCGTGATCAGACTCGGCCCCTCCCCGGCAAATAAATTTATAACGCTTCTGCCGAACATTTATCGCCGAATAAAAATTTCACGATGTACAGTACGATATTTCAAATGTATTGAAGTTATAAAGGGATTACTCCTGGACATGAGAAATACAACAAATTGAATTTTTGTCATTTTACTGACTCGTAAACATTTATCTCTATTGAGCGAATGTCTTTTCTATATGAGACTATATTGTCACGTGAAAACCGGTATTCTACAGAGATCATTGATGATATCGAATCTTTCACGTGTTATTGGGCTACGTAAGGTTTTGAGGAACGGGGCCAAATTTTTCGTTAATTATTAGGTTCAACCCCAACAAAGATCAATACTTTTCTACTCAATTGTGTCTACACATATGCACCACATAATGTGCCCCTCAAAATCATGCTTTTGTCTAAATATTGATTTCATACAACGCCTATTTTAGGACTTATGCGAGGTGAGCAAGTTACGTGGACCACACTGTATATTACTAGGAAGTATAATCTAATAATTACAAAATACAACTTCGATGAAATAGCGATATGGCTAATACCAAAATCTTGCGTGACATTTCTGGAACGATACCGGAGGATGAAAATTGTTTTACGTATAAAAAGGCGGTCTCCAGAATATTTTATATACAGACGGTGGCCAAATTATTATACTCAAACAAAAATTCGTCACAAACTGTGAAAGGGATCGCTGTAATTAACTTATTATGACAAGAATGTTATTGTTTTTTAAATTTCCCTGCCATTAGTATGGCAGGCAGCGCATAAATGTTATGTTTTTCAAATCAGTGGCCGGTAAATACACTTAATAGTATTAAGTTGCGATGGTGGTGCTCCGAAGCCGTAATGCTCGAGTATGGAATATTCTTGTTTCGCGATTGACGAACACCCATCCACACTATTGCGATTCGGCGAATTTTTGGCTCGGCCCTCGGCGAATCCCGCGTGTCTTGCCGCACCTTTAAAGAAATATATAATGACCTTAGAACCCATGTAACTAATGTATTTGAACCATTTTTCCGTACTCATTCTGTGCGTTAATTGGTTGCTGAGATATCGATGACCAAAGGCAAAAGGACCCTTTTTCATTAAAACTCGGATATCTCAGCCAAAAATTGACGTAAACAGATAAATAAAAAATCAAATTGAAGCTGAAACAATAGGCTATCTGGTATATGTATTTTGTTTACTAAAAAAATTGTCCAAGCCCGTGGACCAAATGAAAAAATAGACGAAATTCGGCAAAATTTCTTCGCGCTATATCTTATGATTGCGCAGTAACCGTAGCTCATTAAAAATTTTGGCTAGGAGATCTTGAAACTAGAATCTTGGAACTTCAAAATGCTTTTTTTGCGATCTTAATACGACCTTTTTTCACTGAGGTACAATCTTTCAACCATCACTAACAAAATTCAAGTTTGAGTATAGTAATTTGACTACCCTCTGTAACATGTATATGCAACAGGTTATAGAAGTAAGGGAAAATAACTTTTCGTCAAGTGAAGAGAAGAATATAGAATATTGTCACCGCGGTTGAGGTAATGACGATAGGGTGTTTGGTAATAACGAATGATCTGAGCGGTAGCCAGAGAATACTTTAAACAAGATCGACGATCGGACATAACGGATTCCACATCCATTATATTCTTAAAATCATATAAGATATAATATTTCAAGGATACCACGTGTCGTCATTCGCCATAAAAATGTATTCACCTGCCCAGATATATAAATCTAATAATCGTTTTAGGGGCTAAGACACTTGGTTAAATATAGATGATCAGATTGAATAGAAACGTTTTCTTTTTTTTTTTATAAATATAAAAGATTTTCAAATTCGCACATGACCTTTTCACAGATATTGCTGGTGAACAAAGTTTGCTCTGTACATTATGATTCATGATTATGGGATAGTTATCATATAATCATCATAATCAGAGTTTATACAATAGACTACAATATGATTCACTTTTAGAAATTCGCCATCATTTGGCATTGTAGCATATTTTCTACTTAAAAATGTGTAAGTACTAACGATCAACGTCTGAGAAAAATGTCATAAAAACAAAGGTTTTTATATGAAGAAAGCAATATTGATTCGAAAAGCTACCCCTATGCCTGCGCGGATCGTGAACCAGCATTGAACCAAGTTTAGATATATGCATGGTACGTTAGATATCCACAGTCTCAGTGCAAAGTGTATAGCCGTAATCGAATCTAGGCAAGCTCGAAAGTGGAAACTCTCGTCGTCAACGAAATTTGGTGAAAAAAATCTTCTGCAAACATCCAATCCTGTAGTTGGTCCAGGGACCCTATGTTCGTTTCCTCTCTCGCTCTCCCTCTTTCCCTTTCATGGTAGCTCCGTTCACTATAAATATAGCAGTTTATACGAGCTGTGTTATATCGTATTTAAAGACCTATACATTTTCCTCTATTCCCCGTCACCGTTGGTGAGCCTCACGTCTGTCTCTCTCGCTCGGACAAAGGGTACGCTCAGAGTACGGGTAGGGCAAACTAATCAAGGTAATCTACACTATTTGCACGCTTCACCCTATCTCGAGCTACACCCCGTCCTCGGTACGATCCAACCTCCTCACCAGTGGAAGAGTTTGCGCGGGCGGGCGTGCGTGGGAAATCCTACAGGAATGTATCCCTATAGAGGACGAGAGGGTGGACAGTGAGATAGCAAAGAATTGCCCTGGCTCATCGGAGCGTGCTGAGAGGGTCGGATGCTGTTGCTCTGGTACGCGAGAAACGTGCGTGGACTGAGAGTGAATCGAGTAAAGAGAGAAAACGAAACAAAGTGAGAAGAAGAGAGAGAATGCGCGAACGAGAGCTTTCTCTCATTCAGAGAGGCCACAGCATAGGCGACGAAGGATGCAATTGGCTCTTAACATATCTTTAAAAGTGGTATATTATATGGAACTAAAAGGTTCATGGATGTACCGTCGGGTACGACGGCGTGTACATTTCGATTCAAATCTTCTAGTTATCCTTCGTATAAAAAGGTATCTCAGAGATAATTCGACTCTGAGTCAAATAAAATTAAGAATATTGTGCTGCATGGCACTCGCGACCAAAAAGAATGATGTAAAGAGAAAAACATTTTCTTACAACGAAACCGAAGGTCTTCGAAAGTAGAAATAGTGGATCAAATACTCTAAATTCGTTTTAGTATTCATTTTTTATTTGGATTATTCAGATAATATGTAGTTGTAATCTAAAACATCTAGGTAATGTCTAGATATGATCTCGTACACTTGGATCAAAAAATGTCCGTTACATACCTAATCAGCAATCTGCTGATTACAGGCTAATCAGCAATGGAGCAACTTTTGGCAATTTTACATCGCAACCGAGACAAATTGCACTTTCCAATACGACCTTTCGACCTCCGTTTGGTATATGCCTTGGCTAGTGCTAATACAGGCCGTATGTTTTCAGTGGTATATTTTGGGTTGGTGTCAATTTCCGAATATGGGCTTACGTTTGATATGACACCATCCTTTACCTCTCGGAGTCAAAGGGCATTTTGGTGCACTTGCGCAATTTTCAAAGCTACAAAGGGCCATATCTCCGTCGTTTCTGAGATTAACAACCCTTTTTTCGTTATATTCCCCTTGATCCCGCATATAATGTGATGAAAGAAGATTATAGGTTCCCATTTGAAGAACCGACGATGACCTTTATGTGCCCTCAACGTCTCGACGGAAAAAATCTCGGTATCACCATCGTACGTGCATTATCATAAAACTTTCAAGGAAAACTTTGATTCGTACGAGCTTATTTTCTCGACTTATTTCCACCGAAAAATAAAAATAGGACACGCTGTATATGACGATTATCTTTGAATGCCAAGTACCGAGTTCTTCCACTTATTCATTAATTACGAAATCGTCGTGCATTGTATACCTATGGTAAGTCCGGTAAGGAAAATTGTTCGAGCGATCGTACATGGCCTACTGCTATTTCTCCGAAACTAACCAAAATTAGCATTAACCATACCTGCCACGTTTGTACAAGCCTACCCCTCAATTCCTCAGTGAATTTGTGCGGCGCGGCGAAATCGCGGGTGTATTTTAAAGGCAGCGATCGAAAATTGCATATTTCGATGTCATTTTTTGGAACGTTCCCACCATTACAGTTACTCGAATTGTAAATGAGTTTACATTATTCCTGCACAGTGCTGTAGGTAAACCCTTAATCTATGGTGTGTTGGCAATTTTGTATACATATTATTCACTGGTTTTTAGTTTAGATCTTATTTGTCAATAACGTTCCTACGGTCAATATGGTTCGCCACGTAGAGGGCCATATTCAATGCCTACGTTGTAAGCTATGGGCTCGTGAAGAATACTCAGCAGTGGAAACGGACATTTTTTTCTGTGAATTTTATTCCGCAAAATAACATGCGATTTATTGTTTGTATTGTTTGCTCTTGTGGGCAATATGGCTGACAGCATGTACGACCAATATGTCTCCAGGCCAGAATATGTTTAGATCTCAACGATTGTTCAACTTTACTAAAACTTCTATTATCAGTTATTCTTTCAATTTATATTGTCTTAAGCTTCTAATTATTGATTACTAATAAGTTCAACGACTGACATAACCAATAAAGACTGCTTGATCTCGTATACTTTAAGTTTTATTGCCAAAAAGGCTTATGAAGTGCCATAATACCCGAAGTTACCCTATATATAAATATATCGAAAAATCTGCTTATGTGTTTTATAAACTAGACGAAGATTCCTCCAGTAGTGAATATGCGGAAAGTCTCGGTATCGAACGTTCAAAGGTAATCTCTGCAGTGAACAAAATTTCGGAAAGGCTCCAGGATTTATGACCGTATAGGTACAAAAGAATACACAT
Source organism: Netelia virgata (assembly GCA_951802705.1). Classification (NCBI taxonomy): domain Eukaryota; kingdom Metazoa; phylum Arthropoda; class Insecta; order Hymenoptera; family Ichneumonidae; genus Netelia; species Netelia virgata. The sequence continues at coordinate 20,796,571 of OX637865.1, forward strand.
ACTCACATCATAAAAGTTTATCTATCGGGCATGCGCATATGAATGGGAATGTTTGTATTTGTCTGGGTATTCCTTGAAGAGCGATTTGCCATGGGAGATGCGGGGTATAGAGTAAATTGTACACTTGTGTTTACTGAAGAGCAAGTCAGAGAGTTGAGTAGATATAGAGAGAAAACGAGGATGTAGTTGAAGTGGATGAGATGAAGGAATGACGACCGAGAAGGCGAGAAAGATAGGAGGACTGAAATAGAAAGAGGGGGAGAGGGAACTATGAGGTCTGTGAGAGGAACTCTCGACTTCGTGTCAATAGTACGGTTAAAGCTGCAAAGTACGAAAGCACCGTAGCCAGCACCAGAAGCTGAAGCAGTATCTACCTACCTACTGAGCGCCTCTTCTATACTCCACGAGGAGCAATGCGTCTCACAGAATCACGACAAGAGACACACGATATAAGACGTGGACTACGAGGACGAAGACTATGAAGGCGACGACGACAACGACAACAACGACTATGTGCCAGACGAAAATGTACCCCACTAAACTTCTGCTGCCCCCCCCCCCCCCCCCCCCCCCCGATGTGTTTGTCCATCTCACTCACTCTCCACTCCTCTCCTTCTTTGCGTATGCAGATATATGCATGCGAGTACTTAAGCTCCTTCGCGGTGAGAGATGCGAAGGAGAAGGGCGTGGCGAATAAAGGAGAAGGGAAGATAGAGTAGCAAAGGACAGGGGAGGAATAAGAGAGATGAGGACGCAGATAATGTATTGCGCTATCTGGTACATACTAGCGAGATATGCCGCGACACACAATTATTATAACGGGCAGCCACCGACGTCATTCTCTTCGTCGGCGTCCTCGACGTCGCATAACATATGCAGAGCAACGTGGGTTTGCAAGCATGACAACGCTTGGTTGCAACTTGTTCATTAAGCTCAAGTCAACTTTGAGTTTTGAGATTCTAACGATTTGTTGCACCTTCTCAACCCCTATCTGACTTTTACTTCCTCCACCCTCATTCCATTGCTCCGAAAGCTTGACGAACCTTTTCTCTTTCCTTCATTCTCGTCTCCCACTTATCCTGTTATGTGATGGAGTAGTCTCGCGGAATATACTTAGTTCGTGTTGTTATGACTTATACTGGGAAGGCGAACGCTTTCACTGCACAGTTTTTGGATTCTTTTTCGAGTAAGACCTTTTTGTCATAACTTGTTTTAGCGTTTCACTTAATTTGATGGGTTCGGGACTCGAAACGAAATTAAATTAGTTAAAGCCCTCTGTTAGAGTCACGTTTCATATTTGCTGTTTATTTGTAATGTTACCGTAGATATAAATTCTTTCTTCAACGTTTGTGGGTAATTACGGTATGTGACAATACCCCAACAGCGTCGATCTTGGATCACTTTTCTCTCATCGCATGTCTCGTCTAGATATGAATGCCGGCTATGATCAATGGCGCCGTTGGTCACTCCTGCGCTCTGTTGATTGCCGATGTTGTTCGTGGCTCGTGGAGGTCGCTCCTTATTCCTCCAGTATTTAGTCACGTAGTCTCTGGAATCGGGTGCCGCATTCTAAATCCTCTAGGCCCTGAAATTTTCTGTTCCTTCTCTGCGGTTGAAGCTGCTCACGGTCCCCAATAGATTATCTTCGGATATATTTCTTTTGTTCACAGATACTGGATCGAAATGACTTTTCGGCTCATCGATCCCTCACTCACAATCAGTCTTTCTCTTTTATTAGGTTCCTCTTGCAATGCCACCTCCGCACCCCTTACGGGGCTCACAATGGCCCAGCAAAGCAAGATTCTCTCGTTTCCAAATACTGGATCGAAATTGTTTCTCGATATCTGTTGACCAAATTGTCGCCTTCTTATATAATTTGAATTCTTATTTCAATACCGAGAAAAACGGCGTCCATCTGTGAAGCGTCGGGTGAACTAAAGGGTCATGCAGGAGTGGGCGGAGCGAGTCCGTTGCTCCGTTACAATATATAATGTGAACTACAAAGTTCATTTGCAGACTGATCATTGAACATATTTAATACGATGGTGTATTCCTTAACGTGTAAGTAGAAAAGTTGCTCGACGCTCCTTCATTGTTTTATCATGCTCGCAGTGCTTTCTCTATGGCCACTGCATGCTGAATTGTACATTCTAACTTCGTCGTAGAGAGTACTTTATGAGCCAGATGGAGTAATCAGAAATTGACGTTGAAATGCAGAACGTCCAAGTTTTTTCAATGTCTCAAGCTGAACAATTTGAAGATACTGCAGTTTTTAATATTGCACAATTTCAGTGGATTCCAGAAGTTTTGTTTTCCAATTTTAATGATAAACGCTGAGTAGTTTGTTTAAACTAATAGTAAAAAATGATTCGTTCTGACACAAATATTGATTCGTAAGACGGCACAGGGCGGATTCTATTAAAGGATCGTGAAAAGAAAATTAAACCAGGCTGGATGACAAACCGCCGACTGATGATTGCAAACAAATAATATTAATGGTTATTGGTAATTATGAATTCCTCTTGTCGGTTTGTACTCTGACGCATCACCAATATCTTTACAATGACGGCGGTCCTTATAAGCGAAATTATCAATATCGTAGTATAGTAGTAACAATGTATCCTGCCGGTCGAACTATTCATAGGTGAAGCTGCTCGATTCCTCTAGATGATAAAAGGGTATCCTCGCGACTTCTTACCTTTGACTCATGAGCGAACTTGAATCTTTTCGCTATAGTTAAGCATGCGTTTCTAAGAACTGATCAAAGTGACGTTGATACGTGTCAATTAATTTTTTCATCATTTCATTTTCATTCATTTTTTTCAGTAGTACTTTCATTGCCATTTATGTTCATATCATTCCACGCTGCCTCTGTATGTAAAGTTTGAATTGCCTTCGACATCGCCAATATTAGTAAACGATGGTTTCTCAGCTTCCCAGTCTTCATCTTTGGCGGTATTTATGAAAATTTTTGCAAATTATTTTTTGTAAATTCAGAATATGCTTTTAAAGGTTGATTTATTTTCCTCCATATCGCTATCAGTACTCGACGAATTTTAAGATGCAACCTGATTCGCGCGTTCCGATTCGTTAGAAGATGCAAAGAAAGAGTCATTATTTCTGTAGAATATTGTCTTATAGGGTGTTCAGAAAAGTTCGGAGTGCCGGAAGTTCGTGCGAGAGGTCAGCAGTTCTCGGCCTATGACACTGGCTCGGACTCGGCGATACTCGCACGCGCTGAACTGTTCCGCCACCCATCCGTCATCGATCGACATCGATCCCCGGCGTCTTCCTACTTACTTCGAGTGTGATCTACTGCGAACGTTCGGCGTTCTTCGACGCTTCAAAGTTTTCTAGTTTTCATAGATCGACCTCGAGATTCTAACATGGCAACCTTCTTCTATCACACAAGGAGACCGTACGGTTTCGGAAATTGACTTCGGGATGAGACTTGGCAGGTTAGTAGTATACCTTAAGGGCATTCACCTAGTAAAGTAATAGAGCGCACTAGCCATAAATATCCGAGAAAAAGGGCCTTAAAGTTCTTACTCGCAGCTCATGTACTCATCGATTTCTACATATCCCAAAGACAGCGCAGTAGACAAGTCAATAGCGAACTCGCTTGCCACGCGGACGACCGGGGTTCGATGCTACCTCTGGGAACTTTATTTTATTTTGTATCTTTTTAATTATTATAGCAACTTTTCAATAATTAATAATTATTCGACACATAGGGATTATTCCCTATGTGTCGAATTAGTTCACAGATTGATTTCAGGAAACCGATAGAGGTGAATTGCCGAACAGCATTTTATTCTTACACGTTTAAATATCTTTTAAATTCGAGATTCAACAGATGAAACAAATTCTTTAAATCTCAAAATGTCTTCTCCGTCTAGCCATAAAACCGAATTATTGGCCGAATATTTATGCTCAATTCTTCTCTAACGAAGATTATATTCGGTTCAAAGAATCATTAGAGAAGGGATATATGAGAGCAAAGACAATAACAGGAACGCAAAACTATCATTGCGTAATTCCAGACGGAGAAGAGATTTTGTGATTTAAAGAATTTTTTTCGTGTATTGAATCTCGAATTTATCAAATATTTAAATGTGTAGGAAACTAAATGCTATTTGGCGATTCGCCTCTATCTGTTTCCTGAAATCAATCTGTCAACTAACTCGCTCTACACACCCCTCCACACTCCAAGAGTGTGGAGGGCTGTCTCGTCGCGCCTCTCGCTGTCTCGGGTCGTCTCGGTCCGTTGTCGGTTTGTTTTACACGAGTCAAAGAGATCTCGGGTAGTCTCGTATCTGTAGGCCTCCACATACTCGGGCAGTCAGTCGTGCGCCAACCGTCGACATTTGAAGATCCAAATTTATTATATATAATTTTGTAAACTTAACCTTAAAAAATGTGGACCAACGATCTGGAATTGATTTTTTTGTAATTATACCAACAAGAACCCATTATATGGGAGCCGACCAATGCAAATCATAAAGATCGGTATGTATTAATTACAATTTTACTTGTAGAAATCTTGTTTTATACTAGTGTTAACTCGACTACGTAAAGAGTAAAATGAATGAATTGAATAAATGAATCGAATGAATGAATTGAATGATGAATGAAGTGAATGAAAATGGAATTGAAACATTAAAAAATGAAGAAAGGTACAATGAATTTGGCATCTATGTATGTACAAAGTAGTGTGTTGTGGGAAGTCGATAAATGTAAGTATAAACTAGTTTTCGTTATTGTTTTACTGTGTACATTTTCTTTCTGTTGTTTGTTATTTTATGTGTATGCAATCATAAACAAAACAAACCAATTTATCAACAATTTTATTAATTCGTATTTTCTCTGAGCGCAGAAATAAAGTGCACGATGCGTGGAGGCGTATAAGTACAACATTGGACATACCGGTTATAGAATTGAAGAAAAAGAAGGACTCGCTGATGGCGACTTACAGAGTGCATGTACGAAGGATGAAAGCATCGCTACAATCGGGGGCCGGCGCTGCCCAAGTATACAGGCTCATATGGTTCGACTTTGACCTGATGCACTCGTTTTTGGGAGAAACGGGAAAACATCAAAATAAGAGAATGAACACAATAGATGTAAGTAACTTGCTTTATTAAACATTATTTATAACTGTTTTTTTGTTTACTTTCTACAAAAATATTCAACGTATTCTTGTCTTATTTCTTTTGCCTCTAATTGTGGCCTACGTGCAATATTTAAATGACTTGGAATGGTACCACTTTCGTTACATTCTTCACGCCATGTGCCAGGACGTACAAGTAAATTAAAATTATTTTCATCATACTCATCGAATGAATTTGCTGGAGTATATACGTGTCTAGGGGTCTCACTTTTTCCGGATCAAGAGCAAATAGTCTACGGAAAATTCGAAATCTTGTTGTCAGAACTCCAAACGTGTTTTCTACTATTACACGCGAGCTACAAAGCCTTTGTTTAAATGTACACTTAGGTATACCATAATCATGAGTTCCAGGAAAAGGTTTCATAATATGTTTGCTCAAAGCAAACGCTCCATCGCCTAAAAAAACGTATGGAATATCTGAAGTCGAGCCTGGCAGTGAGGCTTCACTGCCAGGCTTTGGTAAATTCAAACTGTTTGAGCAAATTTTGTTCCATAGTAAACAATCTCTGAAAATTCCACCATCACTATTTCTACCACAACTTCCTACGTCGGCAAAAATTAAATTGTAATTACTGTCAACTAAAGCTAGCAGTACAATTCTAAACGTTTTCTTGTAGTAAAAATATTGAGATCCAGAGTTGTTAGGACAATTTATAACTATATGCTTTGCATCTATAGCACCTAAATATCGAGGAAAATTTTTCTTAAAGCCGTGTTTCAAGCATCAATTTTACACATTTATCAAAAACATCTGTAATAAGGAAAGCAACAACATAAAATGTTCATTATTATTTAATTGAATATTTATTTTTCAGCAAGACACCGATAAAGAAAATCAAGCAAGACGACATAACGACGAAGAAGAAGAAGAAGAAGAAGGCGAATTGTGAGAAATAGGACAAGAGGAGCCCGCTGTACCAACACCCACAATACGACGGAAAGGAAATTCAGCAGAGGTGAAAGCCACAGAAAAAATGATGAGTGACGCTTTCGCCATTGAACAAAATGCTCGATACAAGAATCTTGCAGAAGACAACAGCGATATATACGGCAAAATGCTGGCGAAGAAATTAAAAAAACTTTCGGAGGAAGTAAGAGTAGATTTCATGCTCGACATTGATAGCATGTATATTCGCTACGTGCAGTCTTTGAAAAGAACGACAGCTGCATCGAGCGCAATGACACCTAATTCGAATCCACCGTATTTGCTACAACGGCAGCATTTGAATCATTCACTCCCTGGTTTCAGTTTTATTTCATCTCCGTCTCCCTCTCCCGTTGAAAGTGGCAGTCGCCCATCTGTCTCTATTTCCTGCTACTCTGATTCAATTGTAATCCCAACGCAATACCAGCAACCGTTCAACCAAATTCACCTAAACAACGTGCAGTTTTCATCCAGCGTCATCCCACCTTCTACACATTCTCCAAACCAAATCCCAGAAGAATCTCCATTATCGCACATAAATATATCGGACCAAAGTATTTCATCCGCACCTTATGACAGTAACATTATTACTCGTGCTTATGATGAAGCCTAATTTATGTTAAAAATATCGGATATATATTATTTTGTACCTCTTCCTACGATTACCAAAATAATGATTAAACCTACGAATTAAAAGTATGTTTGTCATTTTCACTTACCTTTATCTCTTTCCTTAATACTTCGTTTAAAGCTGTACACACTTCAGGTGCGATTTTAGATATGAGTTGAGGAGAAATTTTGAACAAAAAGTGTAGGCATTCGTAACTGTCGCCTGATGCCAGGAATCTTAGCATGAGGGCCAACCGTATCCTAGCTGGAATCGGTGACCGCATGGAAGTATGTTGTTTCTAGATATCTGGAGAAACTTTATGCAACAAGTACTCGAAATCTTCAGAAGACATTCGAGTAAATTTGGTGAATTCGCCAGAGGGCTCATAAACTAATTCTGATAATTGTCTATCCATGCTTGTTCTGGAAAACAAAAGTAAGTCCATACTATTTAAATATTGCTGCAAAAGATTTAAATATTATCTTGTCTACTTTTACGTAGAACTTTCTATTTGATTACATATAAGCGTAATTTACCGGGTTCTGTTACGATGTATTGCTGTCATCCGCCACCTTCTCCTTCGCCATGAGTTTTTAACTTTATTTTCGTTACGTGCACACAAGATTGTAATATGCAATCACAAAAATGGTTGTAGCAGCAACGCCTTCTAGGTCCATCGTGAGCGAATACGAGGCATCGACTGCACGAAACGAGAGTATATAGAGGAGAGGGGGAGGCTCGCTAGGTCCCAACTCGGAATATCAAGAACGGAAGGAGGGGCGGCGAAGAGGCAGAAATCTACGGACGAGATCTCGCCCAGCGTGGCGAAGAACCCTTCAAAGAAACGAAGGGAACCGGCCTGGAAATCGGGGTCGTTTGCGGCGGTTACGTCGGGTCTTCCCAAGATGGCCATCGTCAACGATTGACAGTACAGGGAGGTCAGCGAGGCACAGGCTCAGAAAGTAAAGGAGGGGCTCGTCGAGCTGATGGACGTGATACCCGAAGGGGAATTCACACCTCGATTCCACGAGACCTTCCGGAGCAGAGGAGCACTGAAAGTTGTCTGCGCGGATAGCGAGGCGGAGAAATGAATTAGGGCAGGCATATCAACCCTGAGGCCTTGGAAGGGCGTGAGCCTGCGGGTAGTGAGGCTCGATGAACTCCCAAGGTACGTCAAGATGGTGGCGCATCTGCCAGGGCCCCAACCTGAGGCCACCGCGGTAGTCCTCAGAAGGCTCAACAAACAGAACCCAGGACTCAATGCGGGGAACTGGCTTGACTACGAACGAACCGGGCGGGGCTGAGAACCGGCAAAGGGCATCCGACTCGTTCTCGGGGTCTGGGAGTCAGCTATTCCCGGTTCAGAGAAACTGAGGTGGCTACTTTTCCTGGGCATGGAGCGGCTATCCGTCCGGATGCTGGGCAACAAGACCGCAGAGGCGAAGGGAAAAGAAGGGGATGGGAGCGGGACCGAAAATGGTAAGCAGGACATCCATAATCCAAATTAATCTGCACTGCTGTGCGGCGGGTTCAGCGGTGCTGAATAGGCGGATAACCCAGGAACGCGTTGAGATCTCAATGATCCAGGAACCCGGGGCTATCGTACGGCTCAGGAGGCTCAGCGTCGACCAAGGGCAAATCATTTACGACGACTCTGTCCACAGGGCCAGGGCATGCATCCTCCTAAGGGCGATAGCGGTTACCATCCTCAGGTAGCACTGTAGCAGGGATCTGGTAGCAGCCAAGTTGCGGGTGCCCCTGGGGGGGGGGGGGTCAAAAGGGAGGTAGTGGTGGCGTCGGCGTACATGCCCCACGACTCACAGGAACCACCACCCTCGGAGGAGATCAAGGGACTGGTGAGGACATGTAAGGGCAGAGAATGGGAGCTGATTCCTGGCTGCGACTCCAACTCGCACCACACAGTGTGGGGACATGGAGATACTCAATCGAGATAAGGAGCCGACTTTCCTAACGACTAACAGGGAAGCAGTAATAGACCTGACGTTGGACACGCGAAGGGTGGCGGAGCACGTTACAAGGTGGAGGGTATCGGATGAGCCGTCTATGTCGGACCATCGACACCCCTGCATGAGTATACGGGGAGACGCACCTAAATTGGGGGCGGATTCGTATAAAAAATCCGTAAGTCGTCGACTGGGTGCCATACGTAGGGAACTTGAGGGGAAGGATGCAGGCCTTCCCATCGAGATATGGCAACCACATAGAACTGGATGCGGCGGTGATTACGCTGCAAGACGCTATGAGGGGTGCGTACGAAAACAACTGCCCTCTCCGAGTTGTAAGCAGAGACAAAACGTGATGGCGGAGCGGGAGCCTGGAGAGACTTCGGTCAAAAGCGAGGTAGGCCTGTAACAAAGCTAACAAAACCAAAGACCTCAGACACTGGAACGTATACAGGCAGGGTCAAAGGGAGTAAAGGAGGACATTAGGAAGGCGAAACGGGAGTCATGCCAGACATTCTGCGGGGATGTGGCCAGCATACCTGCGACAACCAAACTCCAGGAGATCCTCAAACAGGATGTGAGTTCGTCCACAGGATCGTTTGGGAGGCCGGGGGGGGGGGGCTTTACATCATCACAAGAGGAGTAGATGCAGGCGTAGATGGACGAGCAATTCCCTGGATATGCAAGACTGGCGGACTGTGGAACCGGGAGGAACGGCGACTATCGGAAACGGCCCGGGAAGGACTGGGCCACGGCCAAGGATCGTACACCGGGGAAGGTTAGCTGAGCCATCAAAAGCTTCGAACCATACAAGAGCGCAGGGGAAGGCGGCAATTTTCCGGCACTATTGCAACAGGGGCCGAGTGCTACTATTGACGCTAACCATGGTCATGAAGGCGGGTATCGCCCTAGGATACATCCCTCTCGCCTAGAGGAGGACGAGGGTGATATATATGGGTGGTAGCCTATGACCAACCGGGGTCTTTCAGGGCCATCAGTCTCACATCGTTTATGTTAAAGCAGATCAAAATGGGACGACGGAACCAGCCCAACCCGCGGACATGCGCTTATCTGGATTATAGATGGCTCTGGTGGGGAGAGAGGCACGGGAGCTGGCGTGCACCTGCAGGGCTCTCCGTGGAAGCTTAGCATTCCACTTGGTAGGTACTGCACGGTATTCCAAACCGAGCTGGTGGCGATTAGGGCATGTGCTTTCGAGAACATCAGACGACGATACAGAGGCAGGACGGTATGCATATTCACGGACAGCCAGACCGCCCTTGGAGCACTGGAGGCAGTAGGATGCACAAGCAAACTAGTAAAGAACTGCAAGGATGCCTTGGGTGTCCTTGCGGAACGGGACAAGGTAATTTTGCTGTGTGTGCCCGGACATAGGGGTATCGAGGGCAACGAAAAGGCGGACGATCTCGCGCGAGAAGGGGTAGCTCTGCCATTCCTGGGGCCAGAACAGGCTACGGAGGTTGTTAGCTTTCTCATAAAGGCGGACATTCAGACGTGGATAAAATGCCAGCACGAAATGGAATGGACGAGCCCGCCGCGTATGAGACAGGCCAAGATGGTCTTGAAGAGGCTGGACAAGAAGCTGACACAACAACTTCTAGACAGAGGGGCTCTAAGGGTGATAGTAAGACTATACACGGGACACTGCCAACTCAAGAAGCACCTGCAACTCCACGGAAAAAGTGAGGAGGCTACATGCAGGAAGTGTGGGGAGGAGGAGGAATTTTCCGTCCACATACTTCGCCGATGTCCGGTGCTCACTGCGAGTCGGACAATCTGCCTAGGCCAACCCGTTGTGGAACCCGAGGAGATAAGAACGCTCGCGCCAGCGATCCTGATCCGACTCGCAAGGAGGTCGGCGCTGCTGGGGTGAGGAGGAATAGAGAGAGCACAACGAGCACCTAATGCACTCAGGCCGTAGGCTGAGTGCATTAGGGCCGGCAGCGGAACCACCGCCCCCGGCATAATAATAATAATAATATAAAACTGATTAAGTGTCTATAATACCCTAGGTACTTGATTCTTTTATATCAAATGTTTCTTAAAGATGACAATTCGATAGTAAACAAACTGTTGTTTGTCATTTAATTCTACGTAGAATGCATATTTGTTACCAAAATGATGTCAAAAGTAGCCATTGCGCTTTGGATCTTTGATATAAATTGCATTTTAATGCCTTGACAAAGAAACCCCATACTTGTGGTTACTTTGACATTTTTTCAAAACTATATAACAAATAATGGAGCGGGCTTGACTATCTTATATAAAACATTTCATAGCCAAAGAACATATTGTTCTATTGGAGCAAAAAAAGTTGGAATTTAGGATGTTAAAAAACAGTTACCTCCAAAGTAACCCCATTTGACGGCTGTTTGTCTTCTTCGTCCATTCCAATCCTTAGAATTGGAAATCGCGCTTCCAGCAGCTTTTACAACAATGTTCTTGTTACGTACCGGCTAGTGCCGGGTCCAACAACGGTTATTTAGGTTTTGCTGCCACCAACGAGGTGCTGAAGGCACCCTCGTAAAATAAACGAAAATATGTTCAAGAGAGATGTAGGTAGCGTGCGGCCGTCGGGAGGACGTGAACAGCCGCTCGTCCCGTACGGGCCCGTTAGATACCGTTATTTATAGATATATATTTATGTGTGAGAATAGTCGGGTTTCTTGTGTAGGTGTAGGATATTAAACTTGTACATACACATTTATCGATGACAAAATATCTCAATAGAGTGGTGTTTATTGTCGTAAATAATAGTTAACTTTCAAATGGAGCCGCCCCTCGCGATGATTAACTTGACAGATGCACTTAATTTCTAACTTATGGAAAACGCGCAGATTGCGCAAAAAATTACTACAATACTATGAGCGTAAGCTTTATATACGGAAAAGTAAACTTTATATAAGAAAAAGAATTATACGATTTTACGCGTTCCGTTTTAACTAAGTTTCGGATTGCCTCGAAAGGGTCAAGAGCCGACCAATTTAACAATAAGTGGCTTTACTTTAGCGACTTAGACTGACTTCGGGCCTTACTTCCTGACATTAAGCACGCCGCGGAGTTTTCTCGATAAAATACAAATTGAGACTAAAACTAATACGCGATTCCATATCGCACCAGGGGGTCTGCGGATTCCCCGGTGGGGATATGGGATTTGCAAATTACGCACATAACCGCAGTTATGGGGTGATTCCGGGAACTTCGCGGCGTTCTTAAGGCGTCGGCAGGGCGTGCACTACCGAATCAGTTGATTCCGAGCTGACCCCGGGCGTTGACTGAGAGTACGGACGCGAACGGCCCCGGGTCAGCGACGTCGTTGTTACCAAGTGAAATAATTTCCCGCAGGAAAGTTTTCGCTTGGCCACAACATTCGCATTCACAGGCGTTCCATCTTGGAAGGTTTCAAAAACCGGTAAAGGCGTCTGTAAATAAATAAATAAATTTTAGTAAACTACTCGGCGTATTTTATTTGAGAACGATAGCGAGTATTTCAAATAATGTTTAATTTCAAAATACTTATCAAGCAGAGCCCAAAATTTTTTCCCGCAGTGAAGCTACTTATAACTTAACGAGTAAAGAATTTCCCGAGAACCGTTGTTATGCTCTTCGTCAAATGATTGTTTCGATCGAAAAGCGATCTCAAAGATGAAACCCTGTGAAGAATACAAAGGAGTGTATATAAGTTTACGATTGAAGGAAATCTTTAAATCAGATTGCGGGAATAAAATGAACCCAATTTGTCGTTTTGTGCATAAACTTTGTTAAAGTCTTCATCTGCCTGCACCTTTCGATACAAATCCTGAAATCCTGATAGCGTCTTGAATGGTAATTGAAGCTCGTTTTTTTCTTCAAATTCGCTCATTGTTTCCGCACGTTTTATGTTTTTGTTGTGTAGAGCGTCGGCCACCCTCTGTACATTATTAACTTACCTAGTTTCGTAATTGTGTATTTGTCATTGGATTTCTCCGATGTTACGCTTAAATTTGACTGCAAGATTGGAAGTCACTTGCAATTTCAAATCTCGATTTCGGTATTCCTCCTTCGTAATGTCACACAGGATAAAATATTTTTCATACTCTTCAATTAATTCTATTGTCTCGTCTTTGCTCCTCGCGAGACTACTCTCGGCGAGAATGACGTCACTGCCTACGAGTTACTCGCAGCACCGTGTCCATTGGCGAGAACTGCTCTTGAGAGCGACTTTCGAGAGTTTTACTCTCACGTGGAGAGACACTTGAAGTCGTGCACTCTCTATGGGCGCGCTCCTGTGTTGTTGTGCGGTCTCACTCTGGAGAGATAAGTCCGAGATCGTGGGATTACATTTTTGAAGTGTGTTCCCGCGAAATAAAAGAAAAGATCCCAATTTGGGAATAATTCGGGCTCACTCTCGCAATTTTCTGCTGAACGCGTGTTCGAAATATGTGATATTTACGGGCGAATTTTCCGCCATACAGAACGAGATAGCGTTGGGAAAACTTGTTCCCGCTTCCAATCGCGATCTTCGTCTCTCGGCGGACAAAGAAAAATGTTGTCATACCCGGAAGACTTACTCTCACTCTCTTTCTACCACAGCCATCAACCTGAGCGACCGAGTTTTTCTGGTTCCGCCGATCTCACGGATAGACCCAGGTTAACCGGGCATTCACCTCCGGAGAAACAAAGAAATACTGGCCACATCGATGATTTCGAGGTTGGGTAGGTAAGGTAAGTTGTTCCCTTCACCATTTCGCATTAAGGTCTCCGGCGATAATATGATAATTATGCGGGAGATTCAACTTGAGTGATTCGATAAGGTGTTGGCATTCGTTGTGAAATTCTTTCTTGTGATTTCCTGGAGTGTATGCGGCGACAACTGTCAAGTGTTTGCCTTGCGGCAAACGTAACTTAATTATTGAGGTTTCCAAAGTTTTCGCTTATTTTAAAATCGGCACACTGATTTCTTCATATTTAATTGTCTTTTTGAGTAAAATGGCTGTGCCCCTGCCTCGTTTGCTATTCAATCTATCATTTCTAATGAATGTAAAATCTTTGAAGTGAACTTTGTATCTGTCGCTCAGTTCCGTCTCATTTATCAGTGCAATGTCGAGTCTGTATTTTTGCGTTAGTTTCAGTATATTGTCCCGTCTTTGATTCTGTATAAGTAAGTTTACGTTAATTGAAATCATATTTTAATTCTATACAGCGTTCGTCGTAATCATTGTGTCGTAACGTTCCTATCTAGTGTGGCTCGAATGCTACTTATGAATTCAGAGTTTTTGAACTTTCTTTTTTTATTAGATTTATTTCCGGTATTCGGATGCCATTACCATCCATGGTGGTAATGATCGCGTGACGTCGGAGGAGGCAGCGGCGTTTTGCCTGATTGTCGTCGCCGTAGCGTAATTCCGTCTATTGTTACCACTTACAGTCGGTCATTGCTCCCTTTAGTGCGTTGGCGAAATTGATGTTCGGTTGTACATAGCGTTGCACTGTACGGATTTTAGCAGCTTTCGCCAAGTGTTGTTCGTGGATTTTCTTTTTCATCCGATGTTTGAGTTACACGATTTTTGGGCAACCCCGGAATAAAGCCGGAGGACCTTACTCCTTGCAGTTGACGCAATAAAGTCGTTCTCTTGCTATTGCTCGTTCTTGGGCATCTGGCATGCACCAGGAGCGTGACTCTCCTTACATTTAACACATCGGTATGCCAAACGGCAGTTTTCCGCGCTGTGTCCGATACGTTGACAAAGTACGCACTGTACTGACTCTGCTTTGTATCTGTTCTCAGTGCACGGCTTGGTAGGCCACGTATTTGATTGCTGGCGTTTCGAAGCTTTACTGCCCGCTGATATTTGGACCACAAATATTGGCAAAATGGTGCCCGTTTTACGGGAGTTCGCGGTCGAGAAGCACGTTATTTTTGTGAATAGGTAACCGCACAATATTTTAGAAACTATTTTAAATTACCCATAATCGATATATATATCCATAAAAAATTAAATTTTGCAAAATTATAGATTCATAATTACTTAAAACTATGTTTGAATAATATCTCTTTTGAATTGCCACATAAACATCGCTTCGGAGCGCGTGACGTCATATGTAGGTAAGCAAGCCTAAGCCAAGCGCGTTTACCTACGTATTACGTCATGCGTTGTGATTGGTGTTTCGATCGAGGTGGATAGCAGACGAAAAATTTATTGAATGACTATTTATATCTTACAAACATTTATTTTAAATAAATTTTAGATTTTGTTGTGACTACTGTCCGGTTGCCTTATTGAAGTTTGAGGGTGTTTAGACTTTTTAGTTTTGCTTTTACGGCGATCTCGCTAAAACTGCTGTTTATGCCTTTTAAGATGAATTGATACTTTAAGATACAGATTGAGCCTTCTTGAGTTTCAGCGTATGCATGTAGAATTTCCAGTTAACCGTTTCGAGAGTGCTTTTTACGCTTTTTCAGTCTTCCTGGTCTTGTGTTTATAGATTATGATCTCCGAATCTGAAACTCTTAATATGGAAGTTTTTTGTTTTCAGACGATCGACGCATGTCCCCACTGTATATTTGGCGTCTTGCTGGGAGATGAATATCGACGGTGGTCTGCATTTTTTTGCTGTGGTTAATGGGTGTCGTTGGTTGTTGTATAGGTTTCGGTTGTGCTGAATTCTGTACTATATGGTTTTTATTTTTTAGCAAGTTAATAAATTCATCTGGTTCGTGTGTGTGAATATCGCCGTCGGTAATATCGGTGTCGATGGCTAGAGTTTTGATACTGTTCGCAGTTTGGAAGCTCGTGCTCGGCGTGGTCTTGGACTTGTCGTTTTCGTTCGCTCCAATCGTTGGTCCGACCAATTGCTTTTGTAGCAGCTTATTCTCGTTCTTCAACGCGAGATTTTCCTCGATGAGTTTATCTACATATAGAACTCAACATTTTATATGTTAAATTTTACTTGCCGCTGACTTCAACTGATCGTTCTGATCCACTTATGATTCGTCGTCACTTCATTGGGCATCGGATATTTTTCTTGTTTTGCGAATTGCTACATTCGGTTGGTGTAATAGTCTGTGTTTATTCTTTTAATTCATTACACTCATATTTAGTACGCTTGTAAAGTGTGTGGCTCTTGTGTGTCGTTTTAGTATCGACCTGCATTGCGATTTTATTAATATCTTTAGGTATTATTTGTACTTTTGCCACTTTTGGGAATTTGCATTGTTTATTGCATTTTTCACTTGCATTTAGATTGTCACATTTGTTACAAGTTTCGTAATTTAGCCCCCTGTTCGCGGCCTCTTTCGAGGCAGCTGTAATATTAGTGTCAATTTCCACGGAATTTTTAAGCTTGGAATTACAATTTTAATTGACTGAATTATACACACTTATAAATAGTATATTATTTACAGATTGTTTGCACGAATTGTGTCCTTAATTGTTTAATACATTATCGCTTAGTGATCGCGGACTCGCGTGTCGTGTACCCCATGTTACCGCTCGTATTACCTGAATCGGTATCGAAGGTCAGTGGGGAAAACGCAATCGTGAACGATGCTTTCTCGTCTTTTTTGTTGAGCGACGACTGGGCCCTGCCAGCATATTTTCGGGTGCATGCGTGAGATACGCGACCGAAGGTGGCAATAGAAGCCAAAGAAAATCGTCACAACCTTTAGAAACCGGTGCCCAATCATCGAATTCTAGTATATCGAACAAATCACGCATTGACTTTCTTTTCAGATTTTCGGTAGCTTTCTGAGACTTTATTTTTCCATCTTTAGTATCAGCGGTGGTATACGTAGACGCAGGTGTTTTTAGTTTTTCAAGGCGCGCAACCGCCATTTTGTATGAGTATGTAATCCAAATAATACAGTATTAGACATGGAAGTGCTGAAAATCCCTCTTACAGCTGTCTTAAAAAAAGCAATCAAGTACAATAACATAATTTATTTGATGAAGAACCCCAATTTAAGTTTTAAACTTTTTGTGAAAATAATTTATTTTATATTGAGCCAAGAATAGCAAAAAGGCACAATGCTGATTATTGTATATACATCTGACTATGAATAATATATAAATGTTGAATCCTTACTTGCGCCACCTTTGATTTGCACGTCCTACTGTAACCAACAACCCGGAGGACATTCGTTGTTCTGCACGAAGCTCTGTAACTGCTCTGGTATATGATAATACAGATCTTTTTTGTTTAATCCCATCATACCCATGATAGTGGGATGATGTCGGCATCCGGGTGTCCTGCATCCTGACTTTGGGAAAACTGGATTAGCTGATATTTATACTATTCGTCGTCACTTGTCACATTTATACGAAAATACGAAGTACGATTATAAAAATATTTGCTATCATAGCCAGGATTGAAATATAATTGTCCTGCCATGCTTGCATCGTACAATTTGTAATACTTATTAGGCAGTAAATTGTTGGTGTTATTTCCTGTTGGGGTTTGCTTTTGCGCCATGTCGAGGAATTAAAATATTATATAGAGCATGAAAAGTCTGTGAGCTTCCTGAGTATCTGACATGGGAATACGTTTTTGAAGAAGTAATGCAATTCCCCTACCGAGCATAGAAAAATGTACAAGGTACTTATTTTTTAACAATCCCTTTAAACATGGGATAGAATAAAATAAAAGCCAAATTCTGTATTCACTTGCTCTCCATTGAGCACGTTCACTCATTACGCACAGCTCTCTGACCATTGAAGTACTGGACTGTATACCTTTAATTCTTAAGTCGATTAGGTTAATCAAATGTTTCATACCCAGTCTTTCATCTGACATACCTAGCCACATTTTTTCCGAATAGACAGCAGAATTAATTCAGTGTGTGTTTTTGTTGCCCCTAGCAATACAGCATGCATATAGTCAACAACGAACTGAGACGTTATGTCACAGTAATTTAATGACATTAAGTTGCATGGGCCCTTAACTCCACGGAAAACTTTGTCCTTATCACTGACTTCATGCCTTCTGTTGTAAACTTCTAATAAGTCTTGGTTTAGGCTATCAAAATTCCTCAGCTCAGCAAGTTCTGATACAAGGTACCACGCACCACCTCTGACATATTCGGTCTGCTTGTAACAGAAAGTGTAGTCATATCCTGCATGAAAACTTTGAAAATTTAAAATCTGGTATCTTGCAACAGAATCTGCCACACAGCACAGCGGGATAACAAGGCTTTTGACATTTTGACCATTGTAAGTCGACGAAATACCTTCGCTTGATAATTTGTTGGCTGATTCTACAAAGGGTTTTAAGAAATATTGTTGATTTGGATCCTTTGAACCAGCATACACTCCTGCCATAATTATATAATTATTTCATTCTTCATAAGGCAATTCATTGAGTGTTAAATAAATAGGCCAAATAGTTTTCGTAGATGATTTTCCAAAAGCAACACCATCAGTAAAAAATGTATACGAAAAGTTGATGGTGAGGACAATACATTTCCATGTGAGCTTAGCTTTCTGTATACATTGCCATCATATATGTCACTTGACTGACTTTCTTTGGTCTCTCTTGAAAATCTGTGATTTAATATATAACCAACAAACTTGTTGTCTTTCAAAAATACCTGAAGCTGCGATTCTATTGAGAGAGAGACAAAGAAACTTGAAGGGCTTAGAGCATTAACTTTTTTCTCACAGATATCACAGAATTTTTGTTTATTCTTCACTTTTTTTCTTTGCTGTCACTTTTATTTGAAATTTTTCTTTCTCCAAGGTAAGAGTTGCAGTCACTGCAATAAACATGATACGACATAAAGTTTATAGTATTAGCAACTTTCAAATGTTTGAGATATGCTTGAAAAGTCGATGGAATGGGAACCTCTTTAAAAATACTCCCAACCATTTTTTAAATATCAATCTGAGCCACTCATAACAAGCCGTGACTAAGACCAAGAGCTAAGGTCATAAAAACAATATCATCAACAGTTGAATCAGTGCAACCACACAAATGAATAAACTTTCGCGCTTTTGACTTAAAGTCATTTTCTGAACTGTCCCCTTCCTCCTGTATCGTAGTTCGCATTGATTTTCAAAGGGTTGCGGAGCTGGGGGTGTCGGGGACTCATGGTCAGATGATTCACTTAGTTCAGGGTTGGACACAGGAACATCGGATTAGCTCGATGGCGATAATTGAATCGTGTGATTATTAGCATTAGGATTAGGGCTTTTCTTTGGTCGTTTCCGCTTCAGGTGCTGCTTGTGTGGTATTGAATTTTTGCCAACCTAGAACATGAGAGGGAACATTTTATTAACACTGAAAAGCATATTTAATGGCGCGTCCATTGTGTGTAGTAAAACAAAACATTTACACATGACATAAGAATAGACTTTTTCAAACTAAAAGCAAACTAAAATAACAGACATTCATTTAAAAAAAAAATTGTTAACCCTCAGCGCCCCGTTGGCTCTGTTGCAAAGCAAAATGTTTTTAGTATATGGTTACGCTTAAGATGCTATAAGAGAAGAATAAATATTGTGATGAGAATTTAGAGCTGAGTGACACTTGCCCAAGTATACCGAGACTGCACATAGGGCATTGTTTCTAAAAATATTACACCATGGTGGATGCCATGTTTCTTCCGTTTACGATATGGAGTGTCGACCGAGGGATAGGTCCTCCAGTCAAAAGATATCTCTTGTAGGTCATTGCACGCAGTTGTCCTTCGATTTAATTAAATTTGTTTACAGTTGTGATGGCAGTACACAGTACAATTACAAGTATACAAGATAAGGGTTGCAAAAAAATATCGATATCGATGTCGATATTTTTTTCTCCATGCTATTTCGTGATGCAGGCCGATGCACTGATCGCGTGCGGTCAATAGGATGCTAGCGCAGTTTCCCACAATACAATTTTATACATTTCTCGTGTATGTAGTACTGTTTGTTAGCGATCGAACTAGGCATTTGAAAGTCGCGCGTAATAGAGGACGCTTCAAGCAAAATCGACGAGCTAATCAGGACGCAGAGAGAATTAAAAAAATGGCGGACCAGGGCTACAGCCAATACGAAAGAAAGTATGAACCAATAGGAAGATGCGACGGTAGAAAAAGCGGGAAAGAGACGACGGGAGCGATGATGCAACGGTCGTATATGCATAAACCCTTATCGCAGTGCAAGCAGAGTAGAAACATTGTAGCAGTGATTAATAAGTTCGGCTTTTCTACGTATATTGTGTCTCCGACTTCGGCTTTTCGCTCAAATTATATCTCTGTATAACGACTTCGGCTAATTCCACGCATTATTCTTACTTCTTTATAACGACCCCAGCAATTCTACGGTTATTGATAACATACGACGACGAACGCGAGTGACAGGACTTTTAGTGATTGCGGAACAAAAAAAAGGAGAAAAAATACATTGTACTATGTTTCTCATCTCACCAGAACATCGCCCAAACGGTAAGATTAATTTCAGCCGGTGATATTCATTTGAGCTGGCCAGTACTCGTGACTTATTGTTTATTTTTTATATCTTTTAATTATTAGGGTGTAAACGATGGCCGAACTACGAAATTGGTGGGCGAAAGTAATGTTCCCCGCCTATGCAAACCGCAATAAGAGCGTCGTGGAAGTTCGGAAAATAAAGTTCCGCGCTGGGCCAAAACCTCGAAGACTCAGGACACGATACGAACTAACGAGTCTGCAAGACTTCGAGCCCAACCAATTGTACCTCGTGCAAACCGCTGAGGATAGTTAAAACGGATTAGAATATCCATATTATTGTTTTATAGGCAACATGGCAGGTAAGTGAAATAAATTAAGATTAGAGCTTACTGATTAGTGATACTATGCCGTGTATTTATCTTTTTTATCATTTGTTTACGGCAGCCACAAAGAACGAATTTGACGATATTCACGATTCTCGGATCAGTTGGCCATCGGTGCAGAGCGGGGACTACTCAGATCCAGAAACATCATGTGCAGAAGATGCCCCGGTTAATCTGAGTGGGGCTGCAGCCGTAAAAAATCAGAGGGATATACGTGTAAGTTGCTTTTATTTTAAAAGGTATAGCCATCCGGATAAGCATGTCGAATCTGCCTCTATGAAATTTTCTACCGACACATGAAAATAAATAAAATAAAAATAATATCTTAACTCGGTTCCTTCAGACATGCAATCGCCAAACTTTAACAGAAAACGTTTTTTATACTTCTCTGTATTCAGGACTTAAACAAATTTCTTTTTATTTGGTGCAGCATCGCGAACAAAATTAAAAACTGATTATTTCGGCAGTCTTTATAGCGGGCGCGGAGTTGATTGATCTCACAGGGCAGCAATTATTTATTATCCAATAATAAAGCCCCATGGTGTTTTCTATCAACACCTGGGGGATTATTTCGGTACCAAATCCAAAAAATCACACCAAGTTTTAGCTCTTACAATTAATCTCAAATATTATTCGAGAAAATTTACTGCGTGCAAAGCGAAATTTTTAAATGAATATTAGGGTTTCCCAGAAAGAAATGTATTTCATTAATTGGTTGAATATTTATTGTTCAAAACAATGACGCGGTAAAGTGCGTACCAAGCACGTTTCAACCACGTTTCGTTACACGCTTTACCGTGTTTTAGGCGCATACCGCGTGCGCGGTAAAGTGAGCACAAAGCGCGTTTCGAAACGCGCTTGGAACACAGTAAAGTATGTAACTGAAACGTGGTTGCGTACGAATTTACACGCTTGTCACGTGCTTTAGCGCTTTGTCACGTGCTTTAGCGCCCAAACCAAACCAAAACGCACTTTGCACGTACTTGAAACGCGGTAAAGCATGTAACGAAACGTGGTTGAAACGCGGTTGATTTTATCAGGGGAGCACTGCACAACATTTTAATACGGCGCTCCGTTTACGTCACTTTTCGGTAGAAGATAAAAAAATCTGGTCGAAAATACGTCTAAGGATGATGGGCGAACGATGAATACTGAACGGCAAAATAAAAGCGTGAGCATCAGTCACGCCACTTTTTCGCGGCGGTGCATCGCTTTACACGACACAGTTGAATATCCACACGATTTTTACGTGGAAACTGGCGAGCGGAAATTGTACTTATCTTAGTAGCTGGTCAGGATCGCCTCGTTGTCGAGGATCTTCCTCGTAGACACGATATTTGGTATTTGCTACTCGTTGGTTGGAGCTGTATCTCAGAAGATATAGTGAAGTATTTTCCACTGATACCTCTAAGGAGATGGTATGGTTTCTCGATGAAAGAGGAGTCTGTCAGGACGTCGATTGAATAATCAATAAAATAATTATATTAAATGTATTATTAAAGTACAATTGCCGTAGCACAATAATTACTGTATAAACGTAGGTTTTTACAAGATGATACAAAAGGACCGTTACGTCGAGTTTATATTTTCGGGAACCTTTTAATTGGCGGGAAGCTGTATCGAGTTGTGTCCACGTCCAATGAATTTACTTAACTGATCTAACTCCCCGCTGCAGCCCATGCCGGGGGTGACATACTCATGCTTATCATTTCCCTTTCCGTAAGGTTAAGGTGTCTTTCTGCCGTGGAAACAAGGAAAGTTCTCACTGTTCTCAGATGAGAAAAATGAAGCGATAGGACTCGGACGGAGGTTAGCGGCTGACACAGCAGCACGCTATCATACTCGACTCGCGGTTGAGCGTGCGAGTTTACACCGTCAGCCAGATTTGGCGAAACGGTGATTTTTCATCACACGATACAGCGGAAATATGTAGGCCGCTGCCTAGCACCAGTATATACGACATACTAAACATATACCGGATAAATTATTTTAAGATTAATAAGGATATCGTTCAATATCTTTATGATTATCGTTATTTATTTTTCTATATTTTTTCCTACTTGTTTTTTTACTTGTGTATAATTCCATAAATAATAAAATATCATTTGCATATTATGTCACTTTATTGCGACTAAAGTTACATTTAAAGGTGAAGAAGAGGAATTGCACAAACTCTCATATTTTGTGTATCTTGTGGCATTTATGATACTAATTTCATGACTTTTCATCCGATGAAGTGTAAAGAATGAATAACGGTCGCTCTTGAACAATCATCTTGTAATTCCCACATATTGCAATTGCAAGATGAGACTGGATACCCGAAGATTTGTCGCTTGATGTGCCATATCGCGCCTTCTTATAATTTTTTTTTATAATATAAATTTTATAATGTTTTTTTATAATTGCCCCCGAGATTGTCGGCCGAGATTATATTGTTTTTTCTATGAACTACGCATACTAAGGAGATTTATGTTATTTAAGGATGCAACAATAAATCCATGACTTGTTATCTTTTTTTTTATAATTGTGTAACCGATATTTATTATATTCTTCAACCCCATCCCCACAATAACCCTCCCATCGGCGTGACAATACATATTTATGCGTGTGTGAGGAATAGGGTACACAAATTTCTCACACAACTGGAGACCCTTTAAGGATATTAAAAAAGTGTCGCCAACATTTTAGCCAACTCGCGACTCTGTTTTATACTAATTCCCTCGGCTATATACAAATATGTCGCGACACCGTCCGCGAGAATCGTAGCTACCTGTCGGATTCTGGCGGTACTGCCAGTGCGACAATTACTCGAGGCAATATTTGGATCGAGGACGAGTTGGGAAGGCTCGCCAGGCAGAGTTGGAATCGAAAGCGGGAATTTTTCGAACATGTAATCGAGAGCGGG
The DNA here is from genome assembly GCA_951802705.1 of Netelia virgata. NCBI lineage: Eukaryota > Metazoa > Arthropoda > Insecta > Hymenoptera > Ichneumonidae > Netelia > Netelia virgata. The sequence goes on from OX637865.1 coordinate 20,819,935, forward strand.
TTGGGGAGGGTCTTCGATGGCACCAAAGCCGAGCTGGAGGGCGCGTTGAATTTGAGCGCTAGGTGGCGGCTTGAGCGCTACAAAGGAAACAGACTCTAGGAGATTAAAATGAGCAATACAAATTTCGACTCTGGTTGATCAACTCAACCTAAGGATTGGGCAGTTTTTTTGACATCTGTAAATACTACTGACGTTCCATTCCATCCATAGGAATATTCACTAAATAGGGTAAGTCCGATACTATGGCCCCCCATACGCATTTTTGGCAATAAAACTCAAACTATACGAGATCCAGCAATTTTTATTGGTTATACCCACTTGTTGCACTTGTGAACTTGTGTTGAATTGGTTACACTTATTCAATTTATTGGTAATCAGTAATTAAAAGTTGAAGGCAATATATTTTGAAATAATAACTGAAAATGGCAGTTTTCGAAAAAGTGCAGAATCGTTGAATTCTGAACGTGCCCGGCTATTATCGCCTAGAGCCACATTGGTCGTAAATGTCGCGGGCCATATTAGCCGCTAGAGCAAATAATAATTCGGTCGTTATTTTGTGTAGCAAAATTCACAGAAAAAATCTCAGTTTGAACTCCTGACTATTCTTCGTGAGCCCATAGCCTACAACATAGGCATTGCTTCCAAAATTCACCTCTGTTGTCCTTAGAATAGAGAGAGTTACAATACAACCGCTGTGCACTTTCTTTTTCCGACCTAGATATTTGTACATTCCTAGTTTTTGGCTTTATCTTTTTACCTTTGTCTTTTTGTTTTTCGCTTTTATCCATAGTAGATTTAGTCAATTTTTCGTTTTTATTCTGTAACGAGTATTGCAATTCTTTTTTGTATAGGAATGAAATCAGTAATGTCGATTTAGTAGCCTTTTTGCCTCGGTTGCTAGGCTTTCTAGTCGCTATTTCTGGTATCGGATACAACTGAAATGATGTTATAAAGTTTTTATCTGTGGAAATAGACAGCTGTAGAGACATCGTGACGGGAACCATAGTTTGCTTAGACCCTACATGTGAAGTTTTGACTTGGTCTCTTAACACAGGGATCTCTTCATCAGACGCCGCACGGCTCGCAACGGGTTCCTATAATATAGAATATTAATGCGGCAAATATGGCCTAGTAGGCCATAGTAGCCGCATACCTGGTGGGCCATATTGGCGGCAGGGACGTTTTTGACAAAGAAGGTCTAAACCAAAAACCCGTGAGCAATTTGTATACAAAATTGCCACCAGACTATAGATTAAGGGTTTGCCTACAAAACTGTGAAGGAATAATATACAAAACTTACAATTCGAATAACTGTAATGGGTGAAACTTTCCAAAAAATAACATCGAAATACCCAATTTTGAATCATTGCCTGTAAAATACACACGCGATCTTGCCGCGCCGCACAAATTCACTGAGGTGGTGAGGGGTAGGGATGCTCAAACATGGCAGGTCTGTTTTACGCTAATGTTGGTTCGTTACAGAGAAATAGCAGTGGGCCATATTGGCTACCTAGGCCATAATTCCCGGACTTACGCTACATAATGCTATAAATAACTCTTTTTTATTATAGTGATATAGCATCGGCAACTAACATGATCGCCCATCCGAAAATTGATAAAATACCGCTACATTGCATGTAGTCCTGCAGAAGAAAGAGATTTTTGATAACTCAATTGCATGGGTAAATGAGAATAAGGGTGGTAAAAGTGTATGGAGATAGAGCTTTAAAGGGATTGTTAAACTCGCTATCGCTGAAGGGAACGAAGAGCAATAAAAAGAGCGCGAAGAAGAAACAGCGAGAATAACGTCCAACCAAATTATTATCGAGGCACACCAGAGTTAATTTACTTTTTAAATAAATCGTGGTAGCTCGTTAACCGCCGGGAAAGAGATCGCGAGGTGTAGGCGAGACGATATTATATACCGACGGGTTGCGTCGAGTAGGACGGCAAGGGATAGGGGTGAGGAGGTACGAGTGAACGGGTGGCACACGGGGTGAACCGCAAGGAGGTTCCGGTTTTCTTCGTCTTAACGGAAAAATGAGATCACCACCGCACTGGGTGGATCGAAATGCGAAGAAAAAGGCTATCGGAGAGAATGAAAAAGTAAAGAGGGAGAGAGGCAAAGATTTAAACGAGAAAGAAGAGAGACCCGAGTCTGCGAATGCATACGCCCACCAACCTCTCTCATTCGTCTCACCAGTCTTCTCTCCCCGATAAACCAGCATCTCGTTTCACGTAAGCGAAAACGAAGAGAAATAGAAAAAATGAGCGGTGGAGGAGAAAATATATAAGGAAAGAGCGCTCTCGGGATCTCTGTGTCATCATGGAAAACCCCATTATTTCTTCGAAATTCGCGAGTCACACTCGACCAAATTATTCGATCGTGTGCGACAACTGATCGGCGATTAATGTTGGCAGTTCGCTCTGGGCGTGAATATTTTCCCTGGCACGAGTACGCGTACTATGTAGAAAAGAATACGAATATTTATTTTTCCTATGGTTGCGCGATCGACGTTTGTTTTATTGTTCGGTGAAGATCGCAACAAATTTTAGTGACCATATAATCAATTGAGCCTGCTGCTGCTTACAGTCGTCGGGAGGAATATAATGAATGAGAAAGAGGGGACGAGCGAGAGAGCGAAAGGGAGAGATGGGTGGGGATTGAAGAAGGGAGAGGACGGAAAGACAGGGAAAAATAAAGAATAGATAAAGGCTGTGAATCGTGCTGAAGTCGATTAAAAAGTTGGCAAGTTCGATCACCACAAGGCTCAAAAACACGTCTTCCATAATGTATCTCGCTTCTCTCACCTCCCGTCTGTCTGTATGTCTGTCGGTCGTCTGTCTGCCTGTCTCTCTCTCTCTCTCTCTCTCTCTCTCTCTCTCTCTCTCTCTCTCTCTCTCTCTCTCTCTCTCTCTCTCTCTCTCTCTCTCTCTCCTCCTCCTCCTCCTCCTCCTCCTCCTCCTCCTCTTTTGCTCTTCTTTCGCGCCTCAAATTCCATTCGGTACGCCGCAAAACTTTGGCGGATCGAAGTAATTTTTAGGCGCATACGTCGACACCAATATCATAGTAGGCGCGTGATATGATGTACCGTTTTATATTCCTTAACGTCTCTCCCACTCCCCAATTACCATCCTCCCATTCTCTTTTGACTGCTAACTTTGTCTTGTGTATTCGTTTTCGTGGAGTTGTAGCTTTATAAAGCTGGATTTGCCGCAGAGATTTAAATCCATTCACCGCGAACAAAATTTCTTGTCGATCATTTGCTTAATTCATGGCTTTGCCTATATATTTTATCGGTCCCTCTCCCAAGCTCACCATGACGATAGCAGTGGCAGCAGGGCTCGCAAAACCTCTACAGAAGCATCGTCTCTAGTGAATGTCAACCGGTGCAATGACAACGTTGGCAACCCTTAGCGTTATGACGATCGACGTGTGATCGAGAGGGAGGCTAGACAGTACCGTGGTGCCGCTGAATCTATTGGAAATGTGTTAGGGCTGTATACAGTACTTTTGCCGCATCTGCATATACGGACGTATTGAAACTTGTGTATACTCGCAAAAGCTCGAAACCTCTTCGATGGCTCGCTCGAATACCCAGGACTCTTAACCATTGACCCAGCTAATTGCAGCTCAAACTAGTGGTAGGTAAAATAAACTAAACAAAAATCCAAATCCCAAGGCATTTCGCCGAAACGAAGGAGACTTAGTATTGCTAATGATTGCCTATACCGAAAATATAAAGTAGATGTCGCAGTGGTTACTTGTACCTACCCAGAATATCTCTGTAGGGTTCTATACCCCGTATCCAAGAAAAGGCAAGGGTAAAGATTTATTAATTGCTAATCGGTACGTGGGGCTGTTATTGTTCGATCGTCTGGATAATTCAGGCCGCTCGGACCCCTCGAAATGAATACCTCAGTGCCGGACTACCCCGTTTACCCCGATATCCGGGTCTGACCCAAATCCGCACATCTGGATAGTCACGATATTTCCGATTGTCCCAGATTTTGCGCAATTCGATTAGGCCCGTCAGACTCCGCGAGGTCGTTCGAGTAAAACTAAAGTCTCCTCTGGGTAGGTCGGGTATGACTTAGGGGTAGTTCGCGTCATGCAGGTGTACTTGGAGTAGTTTGAGTAGTCCGACTACTTTAGGTATTGAAATACTGATAGTTCGAATAAGTTCCGGTATCCAGAACAAAATAATTCCACTTGGAAATTTTAGCAGTAAGGAGCTGCTACTCAGGACTTGGGTATACAATAACCGAATTAATAAATAATACAAGAAATAAATACGTGCATCAATCAAAAGATGAATGAAATCTGTAATAATTTCACATACAGAAATATTCGACATAGTTTTTCGTTCGTTTAGCCGCTGTATTTGTTCAAATGAATAAATATCTGTCTTCAGATGACAGACCAAGACAACGATGAGGGTTATATGCATATTCTTGAATACAGAAGAAGAATCTTGGTAAACCAGTAATGATAAATCCCCGAGAGACACGTACGGCGGATCAGAAAAACTTTTAGACATTATTTTTCTAAATAATATTTTGCTCAATAAAAAGTTTGGTAACTACCAAAGTTCAGTCTCGGTTTGGGGATTTATATCTCACTCTGCGTACTATATATATATATAGCGAGAGAGAGAGAGAGAGAGAGAGAGAGAGACAGAGACGTGTACATCCCAATATCGTCATCTTCCTTCCGGTCTTTCTCTGTTCACCTCTTATGTTCAGCTTGTTTTCTCAGTCATTCCGACTTTCAAGCCCGCCTTCTCCCTTTCACGTTCCCTGTCTGGTTCCTCTCGTTTTCACTCTGCCCGTGTTGCATGACCCTCGTGGAATCCTCTTTATTTCCCTCTGGCCGCATGCGCCACAAGCTCGCTCTGTTATTTGCTATATAGCCAAGCACCACCATCCCTAGCTGCAGCACCAGTGTTAACTTCAACTTAATTGCTTTAATTACGCACTCTCGCCAATGTTTTTTGTTTTGTTTTATTTTTCTTTATTCCCTCCCGCTCTCTTGTTATAGCTCATTCTCGTAGCGCTCGCCACCCCCCTCAAACTCTTGTTTGTTTTTGTGCTGTTTCATGGCCCTCCTCTACGACGTGCCTCTCCTCCACCACTCGCCACGTGTTTTATTGGAGGAATAGCGCACAAAGCTTCACGTGGAATATAACCGAGCTAATGACTTTATATCGTTTGGCGAGTTGCAAAGACCCCTACGTTGTGGTGTACACATGTACGTGGTTCTTTGTATGTAATTCACGACCCACGCACGATGAGTACTCGCATCACGTTTCGTAAGTCGATATATATATGTGTGTCATTTGGAATGACGGTATACGATTATGTGAGCATGCCGAAAGAGAAGGAGAGGGATGTATGAAATTTAAATGCACTCACTCGAAAAATGCAAGACCTTGCGTAGGGGTAATTAATGAAATATATTTAGAAAAATCAACTATACTCTATCGAGTGTTTACCTTGAATGAGCCCGAGGCGTTCCAGGGGATCCCATGCTCATCATCGACAACTAATTTTCGAGTTGCTTTCTGCGATCTTTCATCGTTACTTTCGATCATTTCGACTCGATCAAGTAATAGTTTTCAAAGAGAAAAGGAAAGAATTGAAAAGTTCCCATTATTATCCGTAATAAAAATTGGTATGATGAGGTTTTATTAATATAATCGGGAAAATCATTATTTTCATTGTTAAAGGAGATGTACAACTTAACGAACAAAGTTTATTTTATATATTGTATAGTTATTCATTGATTCATAATTATTGTAATCGCTTATCGGAGTGTTTAATAAAATATTAAAAATGAGAAGTTCGAGTGTCAATTCAAATATAAATACTATTGAAGAGAATAAGAATAGAAAGTAGGTCCAGAGAAGGGAGTTATTGTTAAAAATATAGAGTCAACAAATTTACCAATACAATCTTAAAGGATGAGACTCGAAGTGTAATTAAAAATTAAACGAACTTTTTTGCAAGTTGAGTTCGAACACCATTATATAAGAGTCTCTCTCGATGATTACATTCCACCCTTAAGTTCGTATTCTTATTTCGCTTCATATTTTGTGGAAATTAGAATAAATAACATTGAAATTAGGATCTTTGTCAGTATCGTAAACGTCGAGAAAACGCCATATTCTCCTTTCTTTCACTTCACGCGTATTGTGGCGTACTCTAGTAAAACATAGTGGCCCTACGAACGATGTTCGTAATCATCTCCACCAATTCCTATTATATAATCCAATTAAAAATCGTTTGGGGATAATGATCGCCCTTTGTTTAATTTATTTCATAATAATATATTTAATAAGGCCTCGTGGTCGACAGGCTCTATTTTTTCATCTCATGCCATTTAATCAACATTAATGGTTTGTTAAAGGAATCAACCCTTATTATAATTCAAATCTAACATAAATGGATTTTTAAATAAAACAATATGCTGAATTGTTTGAAAGAAACTAATACAAATACATTAATACGACGCTCATATCCGATTTGTTTTGGACCGTTTGTATATTGTTACAAAACAAATAAACCAGGAGGTGAATAATTAATTTAAGCGAATATATAAAAAAGAAAAAGAACGGATTTTCAAAGTAATGACTGGCGCTCTCTCAGTTTTTTAATAATCCGTGGCAAAAACGGGAAATTTCAATAATAAAGCCGACGGAGTGCGTAGTTACGACTTTCCTAATGTACTTACATCTTCCGCCAATATATAGGCAAAGAGGATATTCCTCACAAAATGACTGACTTTCTGAAAAATCTTCAGCGACATTCTACCAAATTACAGGGGCAAAACACCGAGTAACTGGAACGAATAATGAAGCACAACTTTCTAAGCCAGAATGGCAAAACGTTTTTTATCTCCGTTTTCTCATTCAATCGCAGGATCGAAAAATGGTTACAGCTCGTAATTAATACACCCCGGGTGAGTTGAACTTTCTTTTTACCCACGCTCTCGAATCTTTCCCCGCAGAATGCAGTTGTTTTCGATCAACGCGGGAACGATTTAGCTTTTGGTCTGCATACAGAAGTTACTCGGCGGAGATTATTATTGGCCTAATAAGTCCCAATTAAAGAACGAGAGTTAAATATTACTCATGTGACTAAAGTAATGATTAAACATTTTCAATGAAAAAGAAAATTTATACATGGAGTGGTCAAATGATTATGTTCTAATATTTATTTTTAATTTGTATGGCGTTTGGCCTTCGTATAATGCCAGATTGTAACTATTGCCTATTATTTGTAAGGCTATTCATTGGCCAACCGCCTTATGCCGTTCATAAAACCATATTCAATTATTAAAACGGTTTTTGGCACCTCAGCGATCCTCTTGGCGTAGTTTGTCTCAGTTAAGTCATTACTGGCTGAAGTTTGTTTTCCTATTCTCTTTTCGGCAATACTCTTTAGACAGGCATATTTATTTTGTGAATACTGACTAATGTGAATCAAAATTTAATATTTTCTGAATAATCACGTCTATTTTTATGTTCTGCAATGAAAAGAGCAAACCTAAATAAAAACATTGCTTCTAGTTGCCATGGGTAAAGGTTCTGATCTCACACTACAAAAAAGAACGGATTGCCACTATGAGAAATCATTGTGATAAAATCGTATGAGACATTACACAATTCGAGGGATTTTCTTTGTATTGTCGCTTTGACCAAGCTCACGGTCGAGTTCAATGACATTATTTAGTTAGAAAAAGAAAATAATATTTGCTACTGAAAATCACTGAGTTTATTCAATCAAAGTTTTTTTAAAGGAATATAAATTTGATTCCTTCAACTAAAAATCATAATTGAACAAGTTACGCTTCATAGGATGATCAACCGTTTTTTGCAATAAAATAACGGTATCGAAGCAAACTTGAGGTCCAGGTACTCATTTTATACGGTTGGTTCATGATGGAGAAAGTTCTTCGGTATACGAAGAGTCTTTTTATAGCATTCCCTTAAACACATGAAATCGTATAGAAAAATTTATCGAGAACGAATATCGTATAGCTACGAGCTTTTCATGTAAAAGAAAGAGACGCATAAGACAAACAGTTATGCGTCTGTTACCGGTCGGACTCCCCGCAGTACCCGTATAATGCCGTCCCTTTTCCAATGGTTATTACAGGACATCTATACCGCTCATGGTTGGCTTCAGATCAAAACCATTACCTCCCTTTTCCAAGGGAATGCGAGCGCATCCCCCTTGTTTTCATTGCGTTCATCGCGGCTCCCTTCGTCTTCGTTCGACTTTCTTTCGACACGCATTATCCGATCGAAAAAAATGAAAGAGGAATAAAAAGAGAACGTGACCAGAGATGAAACAATGAGGGAAGATATTTCCGTCGCATGAGTAACAGCAGAGCCGAAAGGGAGAGACAGAATGACAGACAGACATACAGAGAGACGGAGAAAGGGTTACAGCAGTCGTCCACTCAAGAGGTCCACCAGAGGAGTAGGATATAAATTGGATCAACCGATGGGAAATCTTCTCCGCCTCGCTACATCCATGGATATACACGAGGAGAACACAGATGCACACGAGCTCGAAGATTCAGCCGGTGGGTGGACAAATCGCCGATATCTAGAGGCCAAACGTTTTCCTGGAACGGCATGCGCGCGCTCGTTCCATTCCACTTCGGCACAAATCCTATTTCTTTTTCTCAAACAACCCCTCGCTTCTAGGCCACCCTTCCCTCGTCCCTTCGCTCTTTCATCGGACCGAAGACTCTCACGGGGAGGCCATCATGCGACTGTATCCACCGAACCTCGAATTTCACCTCCAAAACTGGTGAGCGTTTTTATGTAGGGTACGCAGGCGCACCAGGAGTTGAAGATCAGAGGGTGAGCAGTGGAATTCACGAGAATTTTCTCACCGTTTTTGCGCAGGACAAATAAAAAAAGGAAGTGATATAAGGGGGCAAAATACAGAAAGGGTAAGGTAGCGAGAGAAAGAGAGAGAAAACAAGACCTCTCATTGGGCAGTGAGGGAACTTCCGAAAGCACAATGAGAGAGCTCGCCCGTTAAAGAAAAGATTCTATACGAAGCACCATCAACAGCGAATATATATACGAAGGTTGAACGGAGAGGTGTTATGTGGGATATATCCGTATATATATATAGGTAGGTTTACGGGAAGGAAGTGAGAACTGGTGCCCACGGGAATTCACTTAATTTCGCTCTCGAGCTCACTGAATGTTAGTCCCCCCGGTTGGAATTCGAGTGACTGCGCTCGCGGCCGGGTCAACCTCTCTCATTGCACAACACTTCCATGTACACCAATTCCATTCCCTATCCTCTCCTATCGTCCTCTCTCTCTCTCTCTCTTTCGTGTATATTCTCTCTTATAAACTCGAGCTCTAAATTCTTCGAGTGGGGATCACGTGCTTGACTAACTAATAACAATGGCTTTGTATTCTTTCATCGCGATCACGAGGGGTTTCCGATTCATCATATTCATTAACATTTTATTATAATTATATTTGACAAGTATCTCCCCGAATCTGGGTATTTAAGGTGGCAGAGAGAATTGAGAAGAAAAAACATACAATTGAGGGTTCGTATAAGATCCCAAATGTAATGTCCTGCTTATGATTGAAAGAAAATCACCCATCGTCCTCTTGTTATCAGTGTAAGGTGATAATTGTTTTGCGCCGACATCAATATTTTGTCATGTGGGTGACTGGCTAACAGACTCAGCCATTGTAACTGTAAAAAAATAACTCTAATCGTATGCTAAGTTATGTTCTTCATACATTCCGTCTAAATCTCAATTATTTCACGAATTTTGTTCAGTTTGGAAAAATACTCCGTAGCGCATAATATTGTTAATAAGCCTTTCACAAATCTTTTACATGGACGATATCGCTTTACTGCAGGTGTATACAATATTTCTATTCAGTAAAACCCGATTAACGATTATAGCTTCGTCCTTCTATGACGTGACAGAGTGGCGTAAACAAGTACTTATTCTGTTCCGCTAGTAACGAAGAAATTGCAAATGCTCTTTTACGTTTGTAAAAGATCAACTCTTTTACAAACCTCCTCAATATCAAATGGAAATAGGCCAGTAACTAGATAAAAACCACCCCCTAATAGGTCGTTTCTCAATGATGTACAAATTAGGTGTCTACGGGACGTATCTTTAAGGATTGCGTTGAAAATTTCCATGCCACATTGCCTTATATCTTATATAGGGATTTATAATCGGCCCATACAATGGACATGATCGGCTGCCAATGTAACACGAATGGCGCATGAATGGCAATAATAGTCGGCCAGACATCGGTCCGACATCTAGATGATGACGTGGGATCAATGCTAGGTTCGATAATCTGGGCCATTTTACCGAACGTTAATGGACTAATATATTGAAGAACATTGGCCCAATGCGCCCAATCGATATCGGCCCAACAACATATTTGAATTGACCGATGGATAATTACCGATAATCCGCCTGCGATTAGAATACAATTATATAAACAAAATTAATATATTTTGTATTTAGAGAACAAGTAATGAATATTTAAAATTTACTTTACAGTTGTAAACAGAATAATATGAAAGCATAAAAGACAAATAAAATATCACCGATGTAAATTATAAAATATAAACAAATAGTATCAATACAGAATTGTAAAATATGGAGTGAATAGTTACTATGTGCTAAATATAAAATATGAAAAAAATAAAACCACAAAATTGAAAAAATACATTGTTAGAACTTAAGTATTATGATGCTACGCATTATTTGTCTGTCCTTTTCCACCGCCGCTGCGATCGTTTGTGCCCAACAGCCAAGGTCCGATTTTTTTCTGAAAGCCTTGTAACATCTTCATTGTCTTCGAATTTGTCAATTAATACATCTATAAAATAAACAAACAAAAAACAAAATTAGTTATTTTTATAATGAAGCACAGAAAATATTTATAGCGAAAAACGACAAACCACGTATGCACGAATAAGTTTGGATGCGACAAAAGTTGCTCTTCCCTACACATGGAATATTCTTCCCCGTACCAGAATATTCGAGTTCCACATTTTTCGTGAATGTTGCAGTCAAAATGATTGAAATGCAGGGTTTTACAGATTTTTCACCGGAAAAAATATCTTGGCAGAGAGCCATCTGAAAGTATTAATATTTCCAATGAGATATATTATTATAAATAGTTACATAATATCATGCAGCGTAAAATTTGAATGATTCGACCATACCATACATTACCACTGTATATGTTTTGCCTACCCAATTCTATAGGGTTATTTGGAAAACGAGGGACTCATCGAGTATCGTCAACGGCAATGGGGCACATAACGCTTCTTTCGCACTCAATGTGTTCGTTTCTGGTATACCTGGCAATGTATTCGCTCCGGAAGTGTGCTTGAGCTCGTTCATTCATTCTTTGAAGACATATTTCAAGGTTTTTTTTACAACAACGTGATCTCGTAGTTGGAGGTCAATCTACATTTTCAGCAGTGCTGAAACAATTAAAATTTACATTGTTCGCAAAAATCCTAAAAATTAATTTGAGAAAATGTTTCCGTAATATTTTTGAGCAGTAAACAAAATTGATGAGTTACAGACGGATCGATCGACTTTATTATCGAGATTTTTCATATTTTTACTCGCTTTGCGTTTTTTTTGGAAAAAAACATAATTTTGGACGCAGTAATATTTTCAATTAGAATAAGAGTACAAACAATTAGGTACAAAAATTGTTATATTTGATAATTTTTAAACTTACTCAAATTCGGTTTTTCTTCCGGTTTCGAAGTTTCCTCTATTGCATTATCCATTAGCCATTCATTGATTATAGACACAATTGATCCTTCTGAAACTCATAAGCTCTGGCTTACTATTAGATCTTGAGATACAATGGAAGTGTGTTTTTCATCCATATCATTGTTCTCATGTGCTGTCGTTGACAGGATTTTATCCAATGTTTTCATCATCCACGTGTGTGCAAGAATGGTGGGTCCGTCAGCAACCTGAAGTAATCCGGTGTCCGTACTCCTAAGGTCCATTATTGTTGTCGGTTGGAGTTGTAAATTCCAGTCTGCAATTGAAGCAACGAATGCGTTAACTCCTTACCCTATGCGAAACCATATATAGCTACTAAAGTTTCTAATTCTTGTTTAGTATGTTAAAAGATTTCTTTTCCAAAACCAATTTTTAATCCTAATTGTACAGTTCTTCGTGTATCCTGACAAAAACCTGCTACGGAATAGTACGTTTCAACTCTGTCAAAAGTGCGTTTCAAGTACCGTTCGTTGAGGTCGCGAACTTGAAACATCTTTTTGGTGCACTTTTTCACGGGTAAAGCCCGTTTAGAAACGCGCTTGTCACATACTTTCCGAAACTGCATGAAATGTAGTTTGTACTTGGTTGAAACGTGGTTTCGTGCGCTTCAAGCCTGCATCGTTACACGGTTGAAACGTGTTTTTCGCGTGACGTCGATATAGACTTCTCCTACAGAATAGTGCGTCTCAAGGGCGTTTGGTTACATGGTTGAAACGTTCTCCTTCGCATGACGTCGACACGGACTTCTCCCACTGAAAAGTACGTTTCAAGTGCGTTTGGTTACACGGTTGAACCGTTCTTGTTCACATGCCGTCGACACGGATTTCTCCCACTGAATAGTGCGTTTAAAGCGCGTTTCGAAACGTGTTCGCCACATGCTATTTGTACTATTCGTGGCCGACAGGTAGCGCATGGCCATCCCCCATTTCTCGCGAGCAGAGCGACGCCCCACTGAGATTATAAACGCGATCGCTTTGCCAAAAAAATAGACTCTCGACCGCGATGAAAAGGATGAAGTCTCTATGGCTTATGTCTATCTTATATCTATATTATGTCTATATACAGCTTATTATATTACAATGTTTAATTATGATATTATTTGCAGATGATTCTTGTTTAAGAGACCTCGGTTCGAAAGCGTAGTAAAGCGTGTACCAAGAATATAACAGGCCTATTTCAGACCAGACAATACTATACGTTTTGCACGCAGTCGAACCGGACTCGAAACGTGGTCGTGTTCGAATTTCCATGATTTTCGCATGGTTTAGCGCGTTTCGGAACGCGCTTTACATGTACTCAAAACGCGGTAAAGCATTTAATGAAACGTGGTTGATTTTGTCACCGTAACGTAATGTATTTTGTGTTGTCTATAGTAAGAGCAAAGTGTCAAACAATTTGAGGTTATGGGCAGGATGCCCGACCGTCGAAGTAGTGCTACTTTCGTTAGTGAAAAACAAATATATAAAACCGTAAGTAAACAAATAAATAATTTCAACAGACATTCCTTACATATTTGAGAACATGGGATTGTTAGGTTTTTTGTTTGTTCTTGTTGTTTTCTGTTTTTTGGGGCTTGCTTTGAAATTGCCATATTTGGGTTCGTATGCATTCCTGTCATAACATTGTCGGTCAAATATGGTTTCGTATGCATTCAAGGATGCTTTCAGTTCTTTACAGAAATGGATGCTTTCAGCTTCTATGACGCTTTCAAGCCTGTCAATCCTATTCCTGGAAATGGTTTTTTGAGTGACGATAATCTTTCTTCAGACTCCGACTCTGAATACGAACCTTACTCTCTCCGTGCTCATCAAAGAAGATATATTATGATGCCCGAAGCCGAATCCGATTGCTCTGACGACGATGATATAACAACACAAACTTTGCAAGCTCGATCCAAGGCCCAACATCGAAAGCAAAGGGGAAAAGGTCAAAAAATACTAGGTCATTTAAAAAACCGAAAAAATGGATGCTTTTTATGAAAAAAAACCTTTAAATTCAAAGGAAATTCCAATCTACCAGAAACAATAAAGCAGTTAGACAAACTACCGAAAATGTTCAAGTTCCTGTTCACGGATGATTAATAATTAATATGATGTTTGAGTACTCTAACAAAATCTCTTCAAAACAACGTCAACAAGCCAGCAAACATTACGAGAGAAGAAATGAAACAGTTTATTGGAATCGTAATTTTTATGTCTTGTGTGAAGTTGCCATCAACGAGGAGGTATTGGTCGAACATGTAGTCCAGTTGCAAGTTTACAAAACCGTAACATGTAACAAGCTATAAAGAAGAATTTACATTTCAACAATACCGAAAACTTCAAAACTCGTGGAACTCGTGGCCATGATAAACTTTTAAAAGTTCGATCTCTTTTGGATCAAGTTTGTGAACGTTTGCAGCTGGTGCCAAGGAAAGAATTGTTGGTAGTGGATGAGCAAATTATTCCCACCAAATATCACGAAATCAAGCAGTGTAATCCTGCAAAACCACATAAATGGGGTTACAAAAATCAGATTTCGAGCGGCGTGTTAGGCTTCAGCTATGATTTTGACCATTTTGCTGGAGAGTAAAGACATTCCTATCCTTTAGATACACCTGATCTTGGCGTCAGGTCTAATGCTGTTACCAAAGTCGCTTCCAGAGCTATCGGAACTTTAAAACTATAAGATGTGTTTCAACAATGGTTGAACAGCCCAAAGCTTCAAGTTTATTTATTTAAAAATGGCTTGTTACCATTGGGAACTGTGAAGCTCAATTGTGTGCCGAACTTGAACATGCATACTGAACAATAATTGGAGAACAAGGGACAATGTAGTATGGTAGAGAAAACACCGGCCATAGACGACGTGAAGCTGAGTTTAGTTTCCTGGTAATAATATGGCTATGAATATGCTCTCAGCTTACGTAAGCAGTGAGCCGACAACATCAGAACGGCAGTATTGTCGACAAGCAAAATAATACAGGGATATAACATCTCCTCAAGCTGTGGATGTTTATGCTCAGCACATGGGGGGGGGGGGGGATAGATCTACTTGAATCCTTGCTCGGTTATTACAAAATCAATTTGCGACCTTGCAAATGATACAAAAGGATTTTTTCCCACATGATGGACATGAGCTTAGTAAATGCTTGGTTGCTACGGTGCCCAATCTATGTAAATGAATACATATCGCTGTTTGATTTCAAACTCGCAGTTTTCGAGCATATGAGTAAGGCAGAAAAGGTTTTAACTATGGCCAAAAAGCGTGGTCGTCCACCTAGCATCCTCAGAACACCGACCTCTAGCCGAACCAATATTCGAACAAGCAGAGTCGGCACCCCATCCAGCTTGCCCGATTCACCGATACCTAACAAATGTCGCGAAAAACTCCAGCCAGGCATCAATACCTGCGTTTAGTTACTGTGTGTACTAATAACGTGGATCATTTCCCCAAACGAACGACCAAAGTCGATGAACTGCTCCAAATTCCGTTTTCTCAATAACTGTAAGTGTCCAAGTGTCAAGTTTATTTATGCTACAATGAGAAATGAAACTACTTCAAAAATTTCCACAAAGCATGATTGTATTTTTTATTTAATACAACGAAGCCATATATAGATTGGCATTCTTTTACTAGAATGCATACGAGCCATATATGTAATGTTTTTTTTTTCTAATGAGGACTAATTACTTAACACTATGCCGTCCGCACGTCTGATTAGGATTCTTTCGTTTAGCGCCTGCATTTGCCCGATAGTTTTCACGGGACGACAACGTAGTGTTGTCGGATGGCATAGTGTTAAGACAGATAAAAGGAATTTGCACAAAAAAATGTTATTCCATCTCCTTCATAATTCATGCAATAAGGGGTTAACGGCTATTATAATCAAAATTAACTGACGATAACTGGTTTCATATAAATAATTACATTTAGATTTTGTTTTAACTTTGTATACTGAAAACAAAAAAAAACAGTTTTTTAAGTACAGCTGATTGGATTCTCTATAAGTTACACTTAGAAATATTTTATTTTGTACTTGCCTCAGCAAATATTATAGATACACGCACTAAACATATATTCGAGCTGACTTGACAGCTATTTCTCAAAGTTGTTGACGCGGCGAAAATGCAAGGACACTGATTTTATAAAATGACAATTGAAAACTCTCTGAACTTTAAATTCTGGAGAGGGGGGAGGTGAGCTCCCTGAAAGTGATGGATTCTATTCTCATTGGCTAGGAGAAGCATGAAAAGCTACTTGAATATACTGTGATAGACCATTGCGTTCAGGGTTGAAGTTCTTCTCTCATAGGTAGACCAAGCGTACACGAAGGCTTATTGCTCGCGGAAAACCCCTTGAGGGTCAATCGGCAATAAAACATTTGATCGCCAGACCGAAACTAAATTCGCGGACATGCTTGGCAATAAAACATCTAGCGGCTAAAGATCTAACGGGAATCTATGAAAATTTGTTTTCCAGAATGACTAATAAAATATAGTAAAGAAAATGGAAAAAATGGAAAAACCTGGGATTTTTGTAGCCCGTTGAGAAAAGAATTGTGTACGGGTTTCGTTTTGAATGTGTTAAGTATTAAATTTGTCGTGCTTAGTCGTACGCATCGTCTCGTACGATGCTCCAGATTCCATCCGTTAAGGCCTTAGGCCACCCTAGAGGCTGAAAAAATAGGCTTTTTGGAGATTTTTTTTCAGAAATACTACAAAATAAATCGAGATAACAGAAACGTGATTTTATTATCTATATCAGTGACTGCTTACAATAATTGTTTTGAAGCGATTTATTACAAAATGGCGGCTGTGCAGCGTTTTTGCGACGACGTTTTTTTTTTCGGGGTCCACGGCCGGACTAACAGCTCCTTTAGTTTTTAAAATAATAATGAGCAAATGAATTTTTCGATTATATATAGTAACTGCTATAGAATTACGTAGGATTTTTGCGATATATTGATTTTTGGCCAAATGGCGCCCTTCTAAAGTGAAAAGTGAAAAACTTGCCTAAAAAATTGTCAGATAATTGTTAATAACAAATGAACTACGCAATATAAAAACAAAATCCTACGTACTTCCATAGACAATGTATATTTCAAGATATTTTCAAAATTTCAAGTTAATCGGTTGAAAATTGCTTGAGTTACGAGTCCGGCCAACTTGAAAAATACAGTATTGAGATAAACGCGTTTAAAGTTATGAGTAGTAGAAAATCATGAATAATTTTACAATACCTTTAATCTGCGATGCCTGCACCATACAATTGGCCGTCCAGATTATCTTCCTGCTCTTGCATTTCTTTTCTGCTTGATCTTGAAGCGATTCTTGCCTCTTTTACCCGGTCGGACAGTGATCTTCCTGCAAGCTTTATGCGCTGTTTGTCGATCTCCAGGCACATTTCGTAGCTGTTCGGGCCGATTTCCAGGTTCATTGCCTTGATTATGTGCAAAATTGAAACAAACCCGCCATTGAACACACAAACTGCAATATCCGTGGCTACATCCAAGATTGTTTTACCACTCGAAATGGATTTCGGGGCCAATGCCCACACAGTGGAATTGAAGCTTTCATTATTGTTTTGTGTGTAACCACCGATGCACCGAGTTAGAAGATCTTCACTGGTCAATTCTTCATAGATTGGTTTGATAGCTTCATAGACTTCAATTGCAAGAGCTGGCTTATGTTTGTACTCAGCCAAAGTATTTGTAGCTTTAGCGCGTTGCCATGAGCACCATGCGGACCAGACGGCCTTGTACTAAAATTCGAAAACCGAGTACCTAAAGGTTTTTCCCGGCCATAATCTTCTGGGACATCATTTTTGAGGTCCTAAGGGACCATTTGGAATTTAAAAAAAAAAATCGATTTTTCGAAAATTCTAGGGTGGCCTAAGGCCTTAAGCTCTCTAGAAAAAGAAGTTTCTTTTTAATGAAATTTCAAGGATTTGCAATAAAATTATTTTCCTTATACCCAAAAAATTATTTTCCTTATAAGACTCGTATCAACATTGAAATAAAGTTTGTCGGATGTCACAACACGGTAATTCCAATCACGTCTGTCACAAAAATTTGTCCGGCAGTCCAAAATCGATAGCGCCCACCATCACGGTAGAATTGCTGACAAAAAATCCACAGTTGGACAAAGAAAACGTAATCATCGGAACGTTAATAGGAGACGATGATAGTTCAACGATGATAGAGCAAGGGACCCGGTGAGAAATGGTCCGATGTAAACCATGCTACACAAAAACTGAGCAAAACACTATGGGCTACAAAATTAATATCGAAACAAAGTAGTGTTAGTTGCGCCTAACAGCCTCGCATTAGATACTAGGCTTTTTGTTAGGGAACTAGATTAGATACTAGGGAAATGTTTGTATCCGTTGTATACGGCGCATCGAATTCTATCCCTATTTTGAGGAAGAAAGTGCCCGAACGAGTCAAAGAAAGCTTGTCATTTAAACAAAGTGCCTTAGCTAGCCATTTCTTAACTGAATACGACGCGGAAGTGGCTCATGATGCATTACATGATGCTCACGTGTTACAAAAAATTATAAACGCAGCAAACGTGTCTGATGTGGAACTTAAACAAAGCGTAAAATCCGTAGCAAAATTGAGACCATGACCATGACCATCTTACACCCACTCCATAATTATATTATTTGTGCATGTTTTATTTTCATTTTTTACTTGTTTTAGATGTCAAATAAGTATGAGAGAAAAGCAAATGCTATACGAGGAAACTGGACAGAAGATTCATTAGAAGCGGCTATGAGAGCCGTAAAAAAATGATGGAATATCGCTTGGTGCAGCTGCTATAATATATCACATACCAAGGAAGACCCTACAAAGACGAAACAAGAATAATAACGACAAAAAAGGGCCCATGGAATCATCTTCAATGTTTGCAGAAAAAAATGAGACGCTGCTGGCTGCTGGTGCAAAAGAAAGGGTTTCCTTTAAGGCTGTTTAGCAGCAGGGTGGGGATGGATGAGTAAGGAATACCCTGTAAGGAATCCATGAATTCTTTTTTTTGTTTACTTGATAATTATGATCCCAATTCAGATAAAACTGAGGTTTTATCAAAGTTAGTAAGATATTTTAGATTTGTTTATTTTTAGGTGTTTAAAAAATTCAATATGGACATTTTAAAAAATTACGAATAATTGCGGCAACGTTGGCGCTCCTTTGGCGCCCATCCCCAGTGTCATACACGTTACCAGCCAATGTCTGCGGCCGACAGAACCTCAACAAATTACTGATGACACTGCATCATGGATAATGAACGTCGAGAAAACAGTGAGAGTAAAATGAAAGAAAACAATGGCGAAAGTGTAAAAATAGACAATAAAAAAATAAGATTTATGTGGAAAAATAAAAATGTCACTGAAGCCGTTTATGACCTGCGTTTGAAGCAACAACAAAATATTCGAAAGCGGAATCTCTCGACGACCGGTAATTTTCCGGTTGAAACCGAAGTTGCCCTAAAAAAATCAAAGCAAACATTTGGGCGTAGAATAATCGATCTTGATTTATTAGCTGAAAATCAACTTTGCAAAGAATGCAATCAAACTTTATCGTTTGCAAACATAATTGACGAAAAACGTAATGGATTAGCCTCTGTTTTGATCATTCGGTGTCAAGACTGTCCTATTGAAAATTCAATCGCCACGGAACCGTAAATACATTTACGGCTCCGGATGGCAAAACTATGTACGAAATCAATGCTCGAATCGCACTAGATAAGCTGGAAAAAATTTGTTTACTGTAAAGAATAAAACGCAATCAATTTTTGCAAATCGTAATTTTTATATTATTTTAGGATTTCTCAATGTTGGTATGGGTTGAACACATCTCAATAAGTTATTTGGAGTTTTGGATATGCCACCCTTCAACAACCACTTGCTGAAGACGTACGAAGCGGTGATTGGAAACGCTGCGAAACAAGTTGCCAAAAGGAGTTGTAAAAAAGCTGCCGCGTTAAAAAAACGTTTGACGCTTGAGCAGTCTATCTACAAATCCTTGTGGGTTGTTTTTTATATTGCTTGCTTTTTCTCGCTTTGTAGCCTCTTCGGCCCTTGATTCTTGTTTTTTTTCTAGTTTACTCTTTTATAATTTCATTCATTGATGCATGAAAATTCAAAAAAAGTTCAAACTTTATTTAATTGTAGATGTATTACTAATTAAATATTAGTACTAGGATTAACTGTAGGACACGAAAAAATAAATAACGAAAATTGTTCCATAAAAAGAGCCCTTAATGAATTTACGCTAGATGAGTTTAAATTTTAATCATAATTACTAACGTCATAATTTATTTTACGTAATTGTACTTTAATTTAATATTGTATGTAGGCAAGGTTATGTATGAAATAATAAAGCGAAAAATGAAAAATATTATAAAAATAAAAATAATTTCAAGGAACCGGACTCCCTCATCCAAACCTTACCTTGACGCTTGACAAAAAAACATTACATCTGTATTTCATCAATCTGTTGTGTTTATTGTTATCGTTATTATTTCCTGTTTCTTCGCTTTTAATTAATAGGCCACTGGGAACACCGGAGAATTTGTTGCTGCCTAACTTGACAGAGGATGAGGATAAAAGTAATATTATCTGCCATTGAAGCAGACGCCCGAGAAATTTCTGAAGATTTTGTTATCGCTGATTTCACTCATGAACAAAGAGAAAAAAATATTATCTCGTGATCTAACTGCAATTCCCTGTAACTGAATTGTTCGTATCATGGCGTCATACGGTGTGGGGTGGCGCACTCGAGGAACAGGGAGGAACTATGACAGTCTCAGTGACTTTGGAGCTCTTATCGGCGTTCTATTGCGCCAGATACTCGATTATGGTATGAAAAATCGAAAGTGCAAGCTTTGTGACTTGGGACATCCTTCGAGTGATCATGACTGCCGAAAAAACTTTGACGGGAGTGCAAAAAGCATGGAGCCGGTTCATAATGTAGGAACCTGGCCATATGGCCGTAATAGCATGTCGCACATGTTATTAAATGCATTCCGGTAGAAACCAGGGCGCGACGCACCGAAGAATGCTATCAGGATATTCCCATATTTAGAGGAAACCAAACGGCTTTTCTCTTGCCGCGTACACACATACTACTCCAAACCGGCAGCCAAAAGGCCGTATAATATGATACCAACGATGTATCAATTAGAAGATGCTTGGTACAAATTCCCTCCAATGCCAGTCGAAGCTCGGCCACTGACAAAAATGAAACCCATCACACAACCTACCTGAAAATATATTAGCCCCGGCCAAGTAACCAGAAGCAGTATTTATAGCCAGCTCGATTTGGATAAACTTAGGGACCATATAATTTTCCCAGCCGAACGACCAGCAATGCTTAACGCCGTAGCAAGAAGCCTCGCCGGTGAACCAACGCTCCAACAGGGAATGTCTATTATGAATCTATTAGACGGAGACATATTGAAGAAACTGACCGACGGTACCTGGCTAAGACTATGGGCAAATTTCACATCTTTCGGCACTGCGAGTGCTGGTATATTAGCCATCATCCTAATAATAAGAGGCATCAAACTCATCGCAGACACATTCATTCACGGGTACGTACTACACGATGTATATGGGTGGTCCATCCATCTTTTAGCCGCGATCTGGAGCTCGGGTAAACCTACCCATAAACAAAAACCAACACCAGCACCAGACCCTGAGGAAGAAACATCATCCTTATATCCAAACGACCAACTAGAGGCAGTCGCATCCGAAGGAAGGAGTCGCAACGAATTTTCAACGGTTTGGCGCCCGCTAAAAATTAAAATACCATAATAAGAAAAAAGAAAAGGAGATATAGAAATAATAAGGAACGGGAAACCGGAACCCTATAAATACACGAACTTTCCTAGCAAGGATCACCATAACGTTCTTACGAGCCACACGAGCAGCACCGAAATTTTCTATCTCAAACTCTGTTAAACAGGGGGCAACATTATTAAGGACAAGAACGGGGAGTTAAGCGCTCCAGGTCGACAGCAGAAAGAGAGATTCCAACTTCTAGTATGGGTAGATCTGTGGCCTCAACGACCATCCGGACATCGGCACCACTGGATCTCCCTTCGATGAAAATCCAAATTGGGAATCAACTCTTGATAACAGTGGAGAGCAAGAACGATCGACCACCTCACACACTTATCACGGTAACAACGACCACTATGCCACTACCAAACTCGATTCCAATTCCAGTGGCTTCCCACAACTAACCACCTTCAATTCGGGACAACCCACCTCCGGAGAAGGAACAAAGACGCCAGATCCAGGATTTATCCACCTCAACGGAGGATACTTTATGGACTAGAGAAATGGACACTACCCTGCGACCAACGAGGTATTCAACTCCACACTACGACTACGTGCCAGCTTATCAAGATGAAGTGGAACCACCTACAATAAAGAGGGTTGCGTATGTACAACCCCACGACGTATCCGGCCACAAAACAGCAACAATAACCAGGATGATCACCAGAGTCGCACCAAGACGCGACCTGTTCAGTATCGAAGAAGAATTTATACGGGAACTAGATCAAATAAGGATCGCGCCCGAAGACGACCCGTACGAGTTCATCTCGCACGAAACCGACCGGGCGGAAGCTAACCTGCAGGAATTCCTGCGGGACAGAAGAAATGATGAGGCAGGGCGACCCATACGAACTCATCACGGAGGAAACGTACCTAGATGACACCAGCACGAAGGAAATGACCTGGGCGAACCCAGCACGGAAAAACCCGACGTGGAGGACTCTAACTCAGCCGCAGCCAAATCGGACGAACCCGGCGCGTACGACGCCGTGCAATGTCTGTAGAAATAAGTTAGTCAAACATACATACAGACACACACATATATATACTGAAATGTGAGGAAATGTTGCATCGAAACATTTAGGTTCGGAACTGAGGAAGCATGAAAATGAGTATACCGTAGCCAGAAATCATATAAGAAGTAACCTTGATTTATTATAACACGTTCTTGGCCGAATGCCGATAGGTGGTAATTACAGAAAATTTTCAAATTCCTTTAATCGTATCCTTTCTCCCTCTTCACTGTTAATCAGTCGCCTAGATCCAACTCTAGTTCACTGCGGTGACACAGGTAGCGCTTGCGCAGCGAAAGCCTCACCCCGTTTTGGTTCTTTGATCTGGCCGCCGTAGGTCGATGACGCATCGATAGTTCGTCGCTCTCGAGATCCGTTGCCAACTTCAGACGCCTGGCATCCTTCCTCGTCTCCCTCTCCGCCTTCCGCTTCCTGTGGGCTTGCTACCTCTTGGTTCGTACCTCCCGTTGTAGTGCGTCCTCGCCCCTCTTGCGGCTCCTCGAATCCTTGAATTCTCGGCTCTCTCCGTGGCCCTTCGCCACTGCTGCCTCTCGCCGACGCTCCTCTCGCTCACGTCGGTCTCCCGGGCCTCTTTTCCAGTCACCACTGAAGTCCGTTACCGGCGACAGGGTCACAACTCGACAATATTTCCTTGTCTTCCTAAAAGGTATACTAGAGTCAATATTCTTAGTTCCTCCTTACTCACAATAAGTCCTTCCCATCTAGTCATCCTTGATGTCTGTTACCGGAGACAAGGTCCCGACTTGGGCAAATTCCTTTTCACTTGGAGCGCGAACAAATTCTCGACATCGATCCATCCAGTGTCGCCTTCTGGTATACTCGCCAAGGGTCTGTCGCTTGCGAGAGAGTCGCCTCGCGAGCGTCCACTTGTGTGGCGCCGGCTGAACTACGACGCCGTCTGTCCTGTGGCGTCGGGTGTACTCTCGGATCTCCGCCGTACCGCGATACTGCAGCTCGCCGGAGTGGGGAGAGCAAGTACGCTACTACCTTACAATTGTTGTACCCCACAGTACAACGAAGGAATAGTCCAATGAAATATTCCAGTAGATTAATCGAACGAGATATATAAAAATGCAAATCAACCACTTACAAAAATTAAGCGTGGGATCGCTAATAGCTAATAATATCAAGGGTAGTCCGCACTAATCAGCGCCACTCCCATCGATTGGTAATGCGACGATCGTTGTCGTAGCAAATATCGTCAATATGGCCGCTCGTAATGTAAGTTATAGCAACGAATTCAGACGCCTCTAGAAGGAATATGCTTATTCTACCTTGAATCGCTCCAAGTTTTTTCGGCCAGAAACTGACACTTGGCGTCGCAGCGGTCGATTTGTGACGTCACCCGGGATTGTATACGTAGCCCCCGTAGGCGGAGTAACGGGAACATGAACGCTCTGCCGCCTGTAAATTCACAACTCTGAGAGTCGAACGATCAAATTCCCCTCGAATAAATTTTGTTTTCTTATTTGCGTACGTCTTCCGAGTAGAGACATTTTATTTTGCATTAATATGATCAACACAAAATTAAGAAAAATGTCAGGAGGTTTAATTTATTTATTCGTGCCCACTCTCAGCTAATTTTAGTTCGTGCCTTGCAATAAATGTATAATATTATACTACAGCGACTACAATTAAAAAAACGTGCGTGAGCTAAAATTACTCAATGGAAACCACGCGAAGGTGGTAGACGTCATCCACCTGGAGGGGAAGGATGTAGGGAAGAGTGACATGGTTGGGAATAGGGTTATAGCGAAATCAAGAAAGCAGATTTAAATGCCTAATAAGTTTATATATAATGCGTTATAGCAAAACATTACCATTTATTGGAACATTAACCTCCCCAGTTTCAAATAAATATAAAGAAAATACATATTTATAGCGTATACGCGCATGCATACACATTACGAACAAAGTCAGAGATCCCGTGGCGCGTCACTTCCACAGGATTTTAGGACTCCAAACCCTGTCTGTTGTGCATGTGTGAATGCATGCGCGATCTTTTGAATAGTACACCACTTATTGATGGGTGACTTTCATTCATTTTCTATTAGGTTGTATCGCGGTATCTTTCAAAGAATGTTTGCGATTCATCGCGTCGCGGATATCTCGGGATTTCCATTTTAAATAAGCAAATAAATGTACCCGGACGAAAAATTTCCAAATATATTCTCGGTGGAGTGCGCAATCTCCGGCAATATACCAGAAATCGAGGTGTTTTTGAAATACAGCATTGCTGATGCACGTTTCGAGGTACTTCGAGATGTTTTTGACGTGGCAAATTTGGTGAAAATGAGAATTGAAAATTTGATACGCTGTTATCACCACGTCAAGAAATTGATCAGACGGAACTTGCAAAGAGTCTAGTTCGTCATTCGCATGATTTTTGTAAGCTTTCCAAAAAATGAGAAGATCATTCGTTTGCCAAAATATTGATGACCCCTCGTTAACGTATCATTGCAAGATAGCCAGTTGAACTTAATTTTGCATTTATAGATGAGGTACCCTGCAACGTACTTCATCGAGTATTGTTCCAGCGGATTTATTATTTGGAATTAACTATCGACGTTATATAATTCCCCCGTCTCATCTGGTTTCTCGAACACGTCGACTTCTGTTTCATTTTCAATAACTCCGATATCTCGAGTAGCGTCGGACGTTTCTCGGTTCGAGCAATTTCGAACTGCTCGTCTATCTCGATAGCGAGTAATGCGATCGAGTCATCGAGTTCGCAGTTCGTTGCTGCCGATAGTTTCATCGGATGTGCCATCATCGCATACTGAAGATTCCGACGAAAGCACATTGCCGATGGATTATCGTTATGGCCGGCGCGATTTCGGATAACGCCGAAAAGATTTTTTCTCGGATCCTGATTTAATCTGGAGGATATTAAATAAAGATCTCCGTCGTTCGTCATGTCGTTCCACAATCCAATCACGCTCTTAATGGTCAACCGGAAACCCTCGAAACACGGTGGGTTCTTTCCGGTTTAAACGGTCCATTTTTCGAGCCACTGGACGGACGTACGCAGACAATCTTTAACCTGCGATTGCGCACTCGATAAAGCGCGTTTCAAGAGGTTGGAATCGGTACAATATCGGCTATTCAAACAATCGAAGAGATCGTTTAATTTTTTTATTAAATTCGCAGTCGCAACACAGTCCGGATGTTGCAGTTCACCCATGAGTTTACCGACATTTATCGCGGCTGAAACCGAATGGTTAAAAACTTGTGTCGCGGGGCTAACTTTCATTTTTTGAAACCCGTTCGATTCTACGTGCTTTGAGAGCTCCTGAGAGCTTTGGGGCGGCTTTACACATTCGATGACGTTCAATGTTGCGAAGTTGACGAATGACGTCCCAAGAAACGCGACCATTATCAATGATGATATCCCGCGCGAGCAAATTGTTCCGGACGCTTTTGATTAAATGTGGTACATCGTACCCGAAAAAGATTTTATGCCCGGCACGTTCAATATACGGCTTCGTTTCGCTCACCCCCATGGACGCTATCGCCGTACGATTGTTCGATACTTGATCGCATACCATATAGCAAACAATGAAACCAATTGAGAGAAGAGAATATAAAACATTTCAACAAGGGATTTTAAATGAATGTTGCGCACGTTTCCGTGTGAAACGACATACAAGAGCGGCTGCTTCCAAGAAAATTTAAGCCCGCGAATCATAAAAACGAATACGTAATTCGCGATTTCGTTACTTCGGCCGAGTTCGCCGAGGTCTTCAAAACCTTCGACCAAATCGTCTTTAGAATTACATTCTAGAAGCCGATTGATCGACATCGCGTCCCACATTAAAACGCACTGCGCCTCGTGTTTGGTCATTGCTTTATATTACGTCGCTAATTTTGCAAACATCCCGAAACTAATTCCGGGCGACAGGTAGAGATCGTTCACCCACACGCGAACGGTTGGAACACACGGAAAAGCGGAATTACGATTGTTTTTCAAATGACAATAAGCATTCGGCGATTTATAGTATAAAGATAAAGCAAATTGCTTTTCACCTTCCGTCCATGGCAGTTTCTTCACATGATTGATCTGGATTTAAAATAATTCAAGTTGGCTATCGGCCAGAGAATTCGATGCCTTAGTAAACGCGGCGGCCTGATTGTTTTTTTTAACGATGCCTGTAATCGCTGAATCTTTCGATCTTTATCTTTTATTTGTTTTCGCAAAACGATCACCAATCGTCGCAGTTTTTGTTCCGTAGGGGTGCAACGTTTGCCTTTCAATGTCTTGCATTTACCCGGTCTTGTGTTCAACGGTCGGCGGGCAAGATTCGCGATCGCGATATTCTCCAGTGCAACTTCGTTAATCCCGAAGGTGCTTTTCTGATCAATTTGCTGATCAACTGTCGCGATACCTAAATCAATAAGCAGTGCGCCACCCCTTATAGCGACTTTACCTTTCATACCATACGATATTCTATCACTCTCAGAAAAGTGCGTGCTACTAATCTTGACATTGTTCATTTGCTTCGCTGACAGCAGCGCTAATGAAGCATTCCCGGATCGAGTATTTCATAGCAAGCGACTGTTAGATGGATGAAGAAAAAATAATCACCGAATAAAGTCAAGGCCACACCAAAATGCAAAAAATGCGAATTTGTTCGCATAAAAAATAAGACGTATGCGTTCACGGGCGTCATATGCAATGTTGCAAGATACAAATAAAGACGACTTACGTCTTCTCGTCTTATGGAAAACGGTGAAAAGTAATATTTAGATATTTCTCGTTACACAATGCATAACTACTATACAAACAAACGTCCCTTTTCCCAATTTTAACTTTAGCGTATAAAAGCTAAAGATAATGAAGATAAAGAAAATAATTGCACGAAGTCGCGTACCGGCTCGGACTGGCATCTTTAAACACAGAAAAAAAAGAGACAGAACGATTACAATCAGCGCCTCTAGTCACTGGGGTACCAACTTGAGTATCCCTGCGTAGCTTGAAAGGTTGTGTGGGTTGTATAGATATGCGTCCGTGTGTCCAACACATGTTTGCAGGGATACCGGTCACTGAGTGCCGACTCGAGTATTCTATGAGTATTCTATCCCAAGTAGAAATCTTCCACCGGCGTAGTAGTGCCCCAGTACTGACTGCTGCTCTGACAGTACTGACTGCCAGTAGTGGGCCAGTACTGGGACAGGACTGGCTCGTAACGATGTCCAATACTAATTGGCGGAAGGGGCGCAGTACTAATCCAGTACTGGTAGCCAGTACTGGCAAGACACCGGTAAACTACTGGCATTTCAATAAATCGTAGTTGCGAAATATGACAATTTAAATAATTTAACAAATTGTAATGAGATCATAATGTCACAATTTACATTTTTATTCAAATGTGCAATGTACATTCATAGTAGTTGTTTTAAACACATATCTAAATATATCTATGAACTCTTCTCATTTGCCACGAATAGATTTTAGCTTCGTTAACATTTTGGTTCCCTTTTACGTAAAAAAATACTTATAATTACTGTTATTATATGTATTATAGAACTTGTCTTCTTTCTTAAAGTGCTATAAAGTTGAATGTCATTTTGATATCACAATTGACATTTAAATTGAAATTTGAAATATAGTTTGAAAGCAATTGTTTCAAAACAAGTATCTATATATGGCTATAAACCTTTTTTTTAAATACGTTTGGTTTTACTAGCATCCTTGTTTTTTTTTTAAATATAAGTATAAAATTGAAAT
This sequence comes from Netelia virgata, assembly GCA_951802705.1. Classification (NCBI taxonomy): domain Eukaryota; kingdom Metazoa; phylum Arthropoda; class Insecta; order Hymenoptera; family Ichneumonidae; genus Netelia; species Netelia virgata. The sequence continues at coordinate 20,848,355 of OX637865.1, forward strand.
AAAAGAGTTATCACACTTTTCTTCGTCCTTAGGCTTGCTCGTCCAGAATTCCATTTTGATTCTTCGAATGTCTTCGTTGTTTTCCTCCTTCTCTATCTACCGAATCCGATAAGCAACGACTTGTACACGATAAAATATCTTTCTTTGACGCAGAGTTTTGGAAATTTTGTAAAATCACACTTATAACAGAAAATTGTAACCATTTTATCAAAAAGGAGACGAACATTAATTAGACATGATTATAAAAGCAACATGATTAATAAATACTACTTACTTTCCAAACATTTATAAATGTTAGTTTTAGAAAAGTTTTCTTTTCGAATTTCTTTCGTAACTTTGCCAACTCCACTGTATTCAAGCTGGACATTCTTAGTTAAGAACATTGGCAAGACAACGTTAATGGAATTTTTCACATTTTTCGCATCAGATGCAAGAAGAACCATGTACTGTCACGACGATCACTGTCTGATCATGACGGGAATAATACAAAAAGTCATAATATCCGATCGTTCAAATACAATAAAAAAAATTTATACTCACTACTTGGAGTTCTGCATCATTTTTTATGTTTACGTCGAACTCTTTGAAGCCGTCAAGATTTCCTTTTGGTAGATTTCGTAAGATGGGGCTTTGAAGAAGTGGATCTATTGTAGAAGCAGCTTGGTTCACATTCACTGCGTCGCTAATAATGTTTAGTTTTATGTTAAAATTGTACAGAATTCTTCTCTCCAGCGTTTCTAATCCTTTTATAGTTCTTTCGTTAATTAAAACGTAGAATTCGAGTAACGTCATGTTTTCTGTGACAAAGAAATCATTGTTGTAAAACTTCTGCTTTCACGTCGATTTTATTATTCGATTGAATTTTATTACGAAGTTTGCATTACTAAATTGGCATCGTAAGGAGATTTGCTCTTCGAAGACAAGTTTTTGTTTCGTTCAACGATTGAATCAGTCGTCTTTTGCGAAACATTGGTCTCAAATTCCGGTGTGTTGCTATTATCATTTCCATTAACTTCTACTTGTAAAACTCGTTTGAATTTTGACATCAAGCTTTTTCCTTCATGGTCGAAATATTCTTTGTTTCTTGAATCTACAAGCCTTTCTATGTCTTTTTTTCATTGATGGTGGATGGTTTCGTGCTCGAATTTATAGAATCTTCCGACGTTTCCAAAATCTTAGAATTTCTCCGAGGTTTTCTCTTTTTCAACTTTTTCTTTGTGCTCTTTGGAGACTTATCGCCCGTAGCAGCACTTCTGGATTCGTTAATTGAGGCTAGAGATCGTTCTCTATCTATTAAGACCACTTTCACTACACAATTCAACGGAAAAAAGACAATTTCGTTAGTTATTAATGTATAAGCTGTTCGTTGACGAAAAATTAGCATTATATAATCAATAATTGTATAAACTCATGAAATAAAATGTCTCTTTTCATATCAACATCCAAATTGTGCATACCACTATCATTAGAATCTTTGATTCCCTTATCGTATGCCGACACATTCTTAGCAGATTCTAGAATGGAATTTGCTGTTTCGTTGCAATCGGAATTAGAACTATCACTGGTATTACAGTTTTCTTCTTCAGAAGTAACACAGCTCTGATCGAACGAACTCGTTTATATTACATGGCTTTTGAGTGCTCTATCGAGTCGCCTTAAACCTTGGTCGACGGAATCTGTTAAAAAAGATTTTAACTGATATTATATTCTCTTTAATCATAGATTGATTGAAAGAGCGTCAAACAGTAGCTAGACGACTATCTTACTAGCTTCTTTCAATATAAAATCCCCATATTCTTTCCAGTGTCGCATTAGAAATATTTCTTTTGAAATCCATTTGTGACGATTCATATAATCTTTTTTTGGTGGAAATTTACACGACCATTGATTATTTTTCTTCTTTCTTGTCCAGGAGCGACATATTAATTCAACCACTCTCAGTCCAGATGAATTTCGTTTACTAAATTGTATTATTAGGTGCGAGGCACCTTTTGACAGTTCGGAAATATACGTGTTATCGGCCATGATCAGAAACTAAATATTAGAAATAAAATTAATAACCAAATTATAAAAAGAAATACGCGATAGCAGCATTAGACAAAATTTACAGCATATATAGTGAATAATTTATAAAAAAGGTTTTAACTTCCTATACAACATTTCCATCATAATAATTATATAAAATTAAAAGTAGTAAAGACAATTGGCTCTTAAAAATGAAAATTCGGATTCTAAGCATTGAAAGGTAACACTAGATTACGAATATAAGTAATTTGCTGGTACGACTCGTAACACCACATGGCGGTCGTGGTAAATTTTGAGGTTATATAACTTCTCATAAGAATACCTTTTACCAAGCTCTCTTTGGGGATTGCGGTTCGAAAAATGTTCATACAAATGCCTCTGCTTCGTTAAGTTCGAACTATATACCGTACTTTGTTTAAAAACCGTTGAAACTTATGAAACATCGTGGAAACTCGGGACGCGAAGTGAACTCTGCGATAAACCGGAGAGAAAGGAGTGAGCTAACATGGCTAACTGAATATGTACTTTCATTGGTTATCGAATAAAGAAAGATGCATGGAGACCGCCGGAGTTTGAAATTTAGAGAAATATTGTATCAAGGGCTTTACTGATCCAATTTATAATAGTGATAAATTTACTCAATGAGCCATTTGGGCAATATATAATAAATGAATTATTTATATTTAATTAATAAATGAGCAACGAACTTTATGTCTTTTCTTACCCTGACTATTAATATAATTTATTATCTCGTACACATAAAATTATTGAACAAGCTTCATCAGAAAAGCCAACACTGTAATAAATATGAGAACTTACGTGTTAATTATGAAGTAGAGGAATCGCGAAAATGATTTTTTTAGAGTCTTGTAACAAACTTAAAACGACCATTTTGCGAATAATGTCGTTCAGTGAGCAGGTAACTTCGTTTTGAGATTCTTCTTCTTGAAGTTCCCACATGCATAAATCAGTTGAACTTCGAGGATACTCAAAAATGTCTTTTTCTTTTTTCCAAATGTGGCCGTTTACTTCAATCATGTCTAGAGATGTTTGCTTTTTAAGCAATATACCAGTAATTTTTATCACGGTGCTGTCTTGAGACATAACAAGATTGTTTGGATAGGACGTGGAGATCGTGAAGCCCTTATACTTTACAGTTCTTATGATAATTGTGTCTCTTTCTGATTCAGAGTTTATTATTTGTATATCTGGCAGTGAAGTAGGTTTTTCATCTTGAATAAAAGCATTTTCATGAAATCGACGACAAAGTTGCGCCAGAATTTTCCATCCAGCACGAATCATTCTCTTCATTTTTCCAAGAAAGTTTTCAAAGGGAAACGCAGTGATTTCACTTAGACTACAGTTCATATTTTTCGCATCATCGGCGACATGTATTAGATTGTGCTCCAGCTCTATAGTAATAGTTAGAAAGTTTGAAGAAGCAAATTAAATAATGCTTGGCAATTGAGTTCCACGTAATGGCAAGTTGTTTGTCGCAAAGTATACGAAAGCAACATGTATAAGCAGAAAATGGTGATATAAATTCTTACTCAAAATGTTTTTTAAAACGATTGGTCCACTATACAATAAAAAAAAAAACGAAATTCTGGTGCTTTCCATTTAGCAAGGTATTTTAAAGACCGTGGTTTTCTTTGAAACTCGCATGGAACTTCACGTTTCATTGATTTTATTCTTTTTGATAACTCAAACCTATTCCGTACACTAAGCTTTGTCCTGAATCTGCCTTGCGTCAAATATTCTAAGGTTCGTTTCGTAACAAACCTTAGAATATAGGAAATAGAAATAGAATATAGGACATAGAAATAGTTTATTTTAATCGCTTCGTTTTCCTTTTCGAAATATGTGTACACCTTCTAAAAACAATTGCAATCTTATAAAACTTTTGTTGGAAAGTCACCGATATCTGACGATGTTCAGACGGTCAACTCGGGGCGACACCAGCGCCTTCACTTCACCGGCATGCACGCAACGTCACCTTCTTGTCTCGGCGTTGCTTCCTGCCGGCAACCCTCTATATATCCATGTACTCTATGGTCTTAATACTAGACACACGTTTTTCACCGACTTCCAATCTATCTCTTAATAAATAATGTTCCTATATTATAATTATCCTTACGAGTGGTTCTTATATTCAGCTCACCCTCCCTATGCTCTGATAACTTTTGTATAATTAATTTATGATGAATAAACAAATCTTCGTTTAATATATTATAATAAAAGTGATAACTTCTAGGAATTAAAAGAAACCGTAGATTTCATGTAAATTAATTTCCAATAGAACATAACCCCTACATCCTAATTCACTCGAACATAACCTCCACACGTGAGACTTTTTTGTTCCTGCTACTCACAAATGTCACTCTCTGAACGCGATTCAATTATCACAGTAAAATATCATATTCACTCATATAAAACATTATTCACATACATTTTCACCAGTTCTGAACTATCTGAGGTAAAATACCATCATATTGTAAACGCATGTATGGTCCACCTTGATTGGTTGTTACTTGTGCGTATTGGCTTGCTCTTATTGACGCGCGAATATATGAAATATGAAAACTTTATTCGCACTTTGAAAATTTTTCATGTAAGTGGGATTTAGAATTTGTTTAGAGATAAAAATTATTGTTCATGGGCTGTAAATGTTGTTGACTTTTCAGAACATTTTAATAGTCTTATCATTATAGATATAAAACATTTTTTTCAGATATTTGACACTTCTCCCTGTGAGAACTTTTTTGAAAGAAATGTTTGAGCGAACGAAAGTTCTGCTCGCCGCTGCCTCGTTTGATTTCTTTTATTGTTTATAAACCTCTGGAAACATTTTTGTCTTTCTTGAAAAAAATGAGGCGTTCTTTACCTCCGGCTTAGTACTGACTCGGTCTTGAAACCAACCTGATGCCAGTACTGGCACAATTCCGAAAGTCAGTATTGGCTATCAGTACTAAGTCAGTACTCTGCCAGTGGTGAACTCCGTCAAACCACCGACATTTCTACCTGGGATGTGAGATATTGGCCGAGTTGATAGAGTTTCGCATTTCAAACTGCAAGATCGCACGATCAAATCTTTTGCTCGGCAATTTTTTTTCTTCTTATTTTATGTGGTGAAAAAAAGAGTTCTTATAAATTATTAATTGATAATTCAAATATTAAAAATAATCAATTTTTTACAATTACATGAACTTATATTATACGTCTATTACCGTTCTTAGAATGATTATTATATACAGGGCGAGTTGCATAAGGTATAGCAGAATTTATTCTGAGGATGATGGGACCGATCACAAACAAAAGTTGCAAATATACATCAGGGATATTTTTAATAGTTTATGAGATATAAATTTTAAAAGTTGGTCTAATCAGAGCGCGCCGAGAAGTGTTGGAGCCGCCCGCTTTCCGCCCTAGCCGTAGACACAGCGCAATGTATCAATCATTGGCTGCCCGCGCTCGCCGCCCCGGTCTCGCGTCGCCCCGCGGTGTACCGCGCCAAGACTTTCGTCTCTATGGTCAACAAACTCGCGAATTAGTACAGAATATCTAGACTTAAAAATGGCGGAGAAAAAGCACAAGGAAATTTTGTTGGTTTATTGGTTTGGTGGTATCATGAATAAATTACTGAAATCTGTCGCAATCAATAATATATTAAAAGAAGAATCACGATGGACGCACGTCCACGGCCAAATCATTACAATGGAATCTTATTACGAGAGAAATAATAAAGACATTAAAACGAATTGTTTAAATTTTATTTTGTGTTTTTTTTAGTATGAACAAGCAATATCAATGTACCATATATATATAACAGTTCAACATTATTTGCGCAATGTAAAAATTTTTAATTCACACTGCAAAGTGCATAGGACAAAATAAACCAAACCTCGTTTTAATATCTTTATTAATTTCTTTGTAATAAAATCTTAACAAATTAAAGAAATAGTTTAAAATTTGTTTAATGATTAAATACTTTCCTATATAAAATACATAAAGTGTGGTGGAAAATTATGTTTGTAGCGACTAAGTATTTCACGTTCTCGTAATTCTCTAAAATCTGGTGAATACGATGTACTACTTCTCGACCGATTCGCGTTTTTGTTCTGAAAAATCTGTAACCAATAAAATTGCGACCTTTCCGTAGAAGCTGCAAGTTGATTATTGCTATATATTTCTCATAATGCAAATTTGAATCGAGATTTATAGCTTCGTTACACAACACTTATTATTAGATGCTATGAAATTATTTCGTAGAAGTAGTACATCGTATTCACAAACGATAGCGTTTCCTTACCATGAAATATTCACTAGATTTTAGAGAATTACGAGGAATATTACCCACGCTTACACAAAATTGAGAGAAAGGGAGCCTATGAGAAATCCGGCGGGACAAATTAATAGTGGCTGGCCACAGCAAAGCCATCGCCAATTCATAAAGAAGTAACATGTAAGAGAAGAGACGCGAGACTGTCGCAAAGAGAAAAGAAAAGGAACGCGGTACTACCACAAAATCGGAATAAATTATCGTGAAAGATAAACGGATCTACCAGTCCCGCCAAAGCTTCTCATGGCTCTCTATGGCGGCCTAGTTTCGCAAGTGTCCCTCGTTGTCGCGAATTCGATGCGACGACGTTGCCGATGATCTCCGTCGACGGTGATCCTCATCGGTCCTCCTGCGCCCCGTACCCCTCGCTAGCCATCGAGTGACATGGGCCAAAGGAGGGGCGGGCTGACGAACATCTTTGCTCAGATCTTCATAGATGGGATTGATGGCATCCAAACCATCCTTGGGAAGAGCACTGTACGAGTGTTTGAAGGAATCCAATGCATTATCAGCTGCCAGGCAACAATAGCGCGCTCCGGTCAGGTAGGCAGAAAATTCAGGCCGGTATAAAAATACCCATAACGTCGTTAATTTTGCTCCGAACGACTTGAAATTTAGACACAATATTCTTGAGATATTATGCTTTCAGTTAAAATAAAAAAAAAATGTTTAAACCCTACCCTGCCCTTAAGGCGCCGTTTTGCACGAACCACGACGAGCGATAAACTTCCGAGGGACCGTTTCTAGAAAACATTCGACGTATCCCTTGAAGAATTGTATGGACTATTTTCGGCAAATTTTTTTAGATTTATCCAGCGGCATTCAAGGACGTAAATTCGACTCGCACAGACCGAGTTGTGTCCGCGTGACGGGTTTTGTGGCAAACTCGTCACACTGGACAAGAGACCATTCTAAGTGCGATACGGGAATGAACTTTCGGACTTATATCCAATCAAGTCTGGAGTTCCGGAAGACAGTGTTCTTAAACCTGTTCCATACACCATATTCACAGACGATCTACGAATAACACACGATACCACAGTGGCGATATTTGCTAATAGACAACACCATACTTGCTGTATACGACAATCCTTGATTAACTTCAAAAATACTACAAAAGACACCCAAGAAAATCGAGGAGTGGCTAATCAAAGGGCGTATTAAAGCGAGCGAAACAAAATCTGTTCATATAGCTTTCACAACGAGAAGAGGTAACTGCTCCAGCGTTGAACTGTATGGACAAGTACTGACCAGTGTACCGGAAGTAAGATATTTAGGGATGCACCTGGATCGTTGATTAACTTGGTCAAAACACATAAGAATTAAGAGAAAAGGATTAAACCTCAAAATTCCAAAAATGTTTTGACTTATCACCAGAAAATCAAAATGATCCATATATAACAATTCAATAATATACAAAGTAGTATTTAAACCAATCGGGACATACAGCCTGCAATAATGGCAAACCGCTAGCAACTCCATCGAAATTATCCAACGCTTTCAATCAAAGACACTAAGGCTACTGCCCGCCACACCCTGGTATATTACCAATAAACTACCAGTAACGACCTAAAAATGGAGACGCTAAAAGAATAAATTACGAGGTTCAGCAAAAATATGAGGATCGATTGATGATTCACCTGAACAATCTGGCTCTACCTTGTTAGACATAAAACTTATTTCACAAAGTTTAACGAAGTTAAAGCCACTTGAGTTACGTAACCGCTTCCGCATGGGTAATTAATCCTAAATCCTTGCCACCATTAGATATGCAACATTAATAAATGTCCAATCTACGTATACAAATCTTTTTTTTATTTTATCTTCATTTTGTATACATTTGCAAAAAAAATTATTTATTATTACTGTAGAGAGTTCGAATTGTCGATATGACCAGTCGACTACTGTTCCGTCGCGAGCGGAACGATACAAAAAATATATTTTTAAATTCAGATAAAAAGGAGAGAGATAGAAGAGCAGACAGGGTGTGAGAATTTCCGAATTCTTTCTGCAGCGAAATTTGCGCTGCACATTTTTTATTATGGTCAATCCAAGCAATCCGTACAGACTCTAAAATATTACGTAAGGGTTCTATAAAAAACCGTCATTTAGGTGGGTTTTTTTTGGAAGTTATGGCTCTCTTGCAGATGTAGGTACGCTAATTACCCATCGGCCGCGATCTGCGGTCCCGCGGACTCAGCGGTTTTTCCCTCGCGGTGCAAGGGTAGTCATCCCTTCTTTAAAAATTGAGACCAATCAAATTTACCGATATAAATTTCATTAGTTTGACCAATTCCTCCCACCACCGATACTCTGAGTCTTACTCTTCTGTTCTGTTCAATCAACAAATCAGTCTTTTACCATCTCTTCATCCGAAAGGTTAAAATATACAATGTCTTCGCTTAGTGCACGAACCGACAAGTCGTCGTCTGTCTTCGTCGTAGTAACTATCCAATCTTATAGTAAACAAGTCATTAAGTAATCAGACTCCGCGCGGTGTAGGCATTCCGATCACGTGTATTACAATTATTCTCAATCTAAAATTAAGACAATCTAGTGTATAAACGTTGTTAATCAATTGTTGTGATTAACGAGTGTTTTATAATTTCAACCATCTTCACCACATTAATTTGTCGTGAAGACTTTTCGGCTGTTGTGTCGATCTGGGCACACGACCTGGGCCGACTTATACAATAGAAGTCGGACCGCAGCACGAAGACGATACAACTACTTTCTCGGCATGGCTGATGTAGATGGACATGCTGAGTTTCTCGAACGTTCGGCTGGTGTCGCCCGTGGCGCCCCTACTACGAAGTGAGCGGGAGACTGACGGAGAGAGCAGTGTGTGTCGTAGGGCAACGAGAAGCGAGAGCGTCGCAGCACAGTAACGGAGGTTACTTTTCCTTTGTACCAATTATCATTTATTATACAATAAATATTACTTCCTTCTTTATGAGTTTTTAACCAATGAGAGGTTACTCGATCGCCTCTTTCCCGCGCTGTCGTGAATTTCCTACATTACTTATGTAATAGCTTATAATATTCTCTCATAAATGCCAATGAAACAAAAATCATTCACAAGGCAACTGTCTTTGGCGTGTCTCGCCGATTTTGATGAAATTTCGCATGTTCGTCAAACGAACTAAAATAGGTGACACGTATTTTTTTATATGTGGCAAGATTGATTTTGGAGGAGTGAAAGGCATCCTCGAAGATCGGGGTGTTTTTCGTTCTTCCTCGATAACGTTTAAACGGTACGAGATATGATAAAAATTCAAATTGCAATAATATTTATTTTTTCACGTACTATAAACTGGATATGAGAATGGTGCAAATAACAACAAATTTCATATTGTTTATTGCAAAAATGCAATGTTTTCATACGCATCTCCGAGATTTTTTAACCGATTGGGATGCAAATTTGCATACAGGTAGAGGATGAAAAAATCAAGTTGACGGATTTTTTGTTTTGTCGATATTTTATAATTAAGAGGTTGAAACTACCCTTCGATTTTTTACTCAATTGCATCGCATAATCAGCTGGCCTTTGGCCATTCCGGGTTAAATTCACGTTAATATAAGTTCGTTTCAATACGTGAGTACATATTTGTAAATTCCACTCAACCCCTCCACCAAAAAAATTTGCCACTCTATTTTGATGAATATGGTTTTGAATACCTATGGATATTTGCATTAATCTCAACAGGGGCGGAGGAAGGAGGACACAGAGATTTGCCCCTTACCCCTCACTATTCTAATGTTTATGAGAAACTTGATTTCTATACGTGCACGAATAGGTACTTTTTCAATTTACTTTTTTGAAGGCGATACTTTTTTTCATTTCAAGAAAAAAATACAGACGTAGAGATACGATCACGGTGTTTATATTAGATATGTTATTGCCTAACTTTCAATAGAGGCGCGGAAGGGAGATACAAAAAGATACCTTCTCTTTACTACTATTCCAATGTCTACCGCTAGATATGCCACTTGATTATGTGTAAGAAATTGCAATTTAATTATATTATTTCTCAAATGTAAATTGGTATCAGCACGCATTAGTTTCGCACCTTTACGGTTTTCCATGTTTCTCCATGTGATTCACCCCTTAAAACGGGTTTTCCGCAGATAACAAAAAATACGTATCTCTTAGTTTTTGATACTCCTCCACATAAAAAAGTTTCAACAAAATCGGAGGGGACACCAAAGGGACGTTCCTTGTAAGTACTGGCCGATCATTGTAAACCGTACAACGGCTCATTGCTGATGGCTGTTTTATTACTGCTATCATCTCTATATGGGGCACACCAAATCCTTCCTTGAAACCCTCGGAACTGAGAGATCAGGTTTGGAACCACCCGAAGTTTACCTGTAATTATGTCGAAAGGAAGAAATCACCACGATGCTGTACGCAACAGTGAAGTAACCGGCTAATATTCATGAATGTTTAATGTCTACAAATACGTGGTACAACACTCATCGTTCTTTATGCTCGCTGTCGAGAATTATATATATATGCGTATATACGTGAGTTGGTAAACCTATTCGCGCGAGTAATATGAAATCGCTTGGAAGAATAGGAGGGTGTGCAGCGTGTTGGTAGCTGGTATGTGCAAAACCCACTTGGTCGGATTCCCAGCCTTGAATAGAGCGGCAAGGGAGGGAAGGAGAACAATATGGGATGAGAGGATCGCGGAAGCGCGCGACCTCCGCAACCCTTGCTTCCTGCTGGTATAGCATACACGAGTATATAACGAGTATATACATATATGTGTATATACACTCACATCCCGCGCAGCGTTCTCTTTCTCCCCCCTCTCTCTTTCTCTCGCGTCTATCTTTCTCACTCTCACGTGTCATGCATGCCGAAAGCGAGCACGGAAATATAAGAACGGTCTGTGACGAAGAGTTAAGCGCGATAGAGAGTGAAAAGAAAAACAAGTAAAAAAGGGTACGCGTCCCGAGGAGGAACGCAGACCGCGCTTACTCCGGAAATATGCACTCGCATTATAAAATGTTCCGCAAAATTGTCTGTTTCGGGTTTATTATCCGGAAAAACTGTGGCGCGTTTCCAACGTATGTGTGTATATGGCTCTTTCTATCATACACGCATGAGCATACATCTGGAAAGAGAGAGAGAGAGAGAGAGAGAGAGAGAGAGCGAGAGAGAGAGAGAGACAGAGATGAGAGAGAGAGAGAGAGAGAGAGAGACTCACATCACGGTCCTATCTATATACACATATTCATACTATTGACTCACCCACTATTTCTCACTACTTGTGTTTCATACGAGGTCATATACGCCTGATGCAAGAACACATTGATGCAGTCACGGCCGCCGAGTAGGTGTACAGATCGCAGATGCGTGATAATACTAAATGTCTTAATAGGGGAACGTGGAGTAATGGGATCTAGCCGGCAATGGGAGCTACTGCTATAGAAGTACTTAGAAACGCTCGTCGTGTTCCGAAACAACCCAAATTCCTTCCTTAAACTTCGTGCACGTAATTTTCATCTTAAACAAAAAAACCAAAGAAAATTTCAATTTTCATATATTTTTTTTCTAGATGAAATAAGAAAAATCCAAATATTGTGAAATATAAATTTGTCTCAGGTTTTAAAAAAATGTGCGCTCTGTTAAAAAAGAAATCATTTCAACTTGCTAACACAGTTGCTTAGAAATTTTTCATTAATTTTTTACTTCAAATAAAAGAAAATACAAAACTGAAGCTAGCAAGCCTTGGTTCGTTTTGATTGGTTGTCCAGTTTTCTTGCAATCACGCACGCCAGTTTAAAAAAATCGTAAAAACGAAAACTCGATAAAACGCGTTTTAAAGTTTACGATCAGAAAAAAATGTTAATTTTCGATTACTTACAATAATAATCCGCCAATCAGCTATTCTTGCGCCATAAAGAAAACCTTCAACTTCCTCAAATAACTCGTTTTGATGCAGTTGCTCGAGTCTACGGGCCGTGCGAGCTTCCCTGCTGCAAAAAGACGTACGCCGGATTTCCTTCTCGATCCATTGTACGTCGACGTTATACGCAAATATCTTACATAGCTGGCCGATTTTTAAATCGAGCAGGTGCATAGTACTTAAAACTGCAGATTAGTCTTCGTTGAACATTCCTGCAGCCATGTACGCAGCAATTTCAACGATTTTTCTGCTAGAATTCAGATGTTTCGGGCTCATGCGCCAGACAGTGGAGTTGAAAGATTAGTTTGAATTTTGCGTGTACCCGCCTAGGATCGGGTCAAAAGTTCATCGTTCGAGAGCTCTTCGTAGATTGGACGAATATGTTTCGCTACATTTTTGTCAATCAATCGAGCAGGAGGCTTGAAAGGCGCAAGAGAATTCGGGACTTCAGCTTTGCGCCATTCACACCAGCTTTCGACGCCTGCCGGGCATTTCTCGTGGCGAGGAGATTTATCACTCGAACAATAATGATCTAGCGTTGCCATTACAGCTTTTTTCATATCTTCGACAGAATTAATATTTCTTCTGATTGCCAAATCATAATATATTGTTAACGTTTCAGTGATGCTCTCCGTCAACCACTTTTTACCTCCGAGCTTCTCCTCGTTTCTTTGATTTCGGACTCGAGTATCCATACGCTTTTGTACATGCACCACGCGCTCATTTCTAGTAACAGGGCAATCGTCACCGCATGGATTCATTTTGAGAATACCAGCAAAAGTTTTCGACTCGCCGTCGCCGATATAATTCGTATACTTTACTCCGAGTATTTTAACATATCTTAAAAATATTTCCACGATTGAATCCACCTCCATCTTCTCTGCTGGACCGTCGTGATTTGAGGAGCAAGATTGTTTATGATCTTCATACCGTTCCTCAAATTGGTCATTGTCTAATGTGTATTTATTTAGGGCACATGAATGACAATACGAACTTTTAACGACAGGGTCAACTACTTTGCCAGAGTAATATGCAATCAGAGTTGTTACACCAAACAATGAAGTGAAGCCGCGTTTTTTCCACGATCCATCGCCGGGAACTTTCAAACACGTTGCAGTTTGCTCATTTTCTACATTTTTTTCTTGCTCTTCTTTGACAGCTTTTTCACAGACACTTTCAAACAGTGATTTCGACGCTGAGTATAAATGCTGCACTATTTTATCATACGTGGATTTCGCCAAACCAGGACATATATCCATAAGTCCACTGTTCAGATTTGGCCTTTGAAATTAAATTCACATATTCCATCGGTGATCTCGGGGACCAGAGGTAAACAGCGAGCGGCTACCACTTAAGACCGCGGTTATTCGTGCAAAAACTGCAACGGTATCGGCCACTGGCCTCCCCGTCTGGCTTCGCGCTCCTCGGGCCACCGAAACGCTAAGCCTCGCGATAGCCTAATTTAATTACCGTCGAACAGCCGTTCGGTGAAGACGATATATCGAGCCGCTTTGCATCATCCGAAGCCGAAGTTATTGTATTCCTGGAAAGTTAAAGCCCGCACTTTGTTTATTAGTCTTTTAACCCGCATGATACGCATAAGCGTCGGCCGTGTGATGCACGACAACGGCACACAAAAACAATAAAGTGAATTGGTCAGACCTGCACTGTGTTACTCTACGTCTTCCCGCGCAAACTCCAAATCCATTTTCTGTTCTCCCGAAAATCCATCATTCGACCGGTGAATTAAAAATTATAAGGGCATGTGTGATCATCCACAAAACACATTAATGTCTTCTCGTCCAACACCAAGAAGCCTCATCACAAACACAATTCGTCGATTTATTTCGTAACCGGTGTTTATTAACGGTCCTGAATTGGTTTCTCGTCGACCGCCCATACATGATAATAGAAGTTTGAAACCCAAGCCTTGATGTCCGGTCTCTGCAAATGTTATGTTTTGTTTACAAGATCTGCATATTACTATGTCAGAAATTGCAATAAACCCTATCAGCAAGTCAATTATCCGGTAACAGTGACCGGCATGCACAATTATATTTGCGGTGCTTGTGCTGCACTCGGCATTGCCTGGTTCACTTGTGAATCGATTCCCGTGGAATCTGCGTTTTCATGGCTTCGAAGAACGATCACTGCTCGATTTATCACCTTTGGGATAACTTGACATGATATTGTAGCGACGTGCCCTCGACAAGACTTATCGTCAGAGCAAAACTACTCGTTGACGCTGTAAGCAGCTCCGTGGAAGCACGCACACAGAGAGGAATAATATAATCACAATCCTTACTACAACTTATAGCTTAAGTACACAGCACTTCTACGAATTAAAAATATTGTTTCCAACGACCGTTTAACCTTTTCAGGTACATAGTTCGAAGTTATTCCACCGAGGGAAGGAGCGCGCGCTCCAGCTGCCCGAGGGCTCGTATACCTGCTCGACATCCCCCACTACGTTTAGTGCGGTATCTTTGAAAATATTGTGAATTAGCCTCTATAACTTCGGATACATATTCTTAGAAACGTCAGGAATAGGTTTAAGCAATCTTTAGCCTTCTAAAGCAGGATCCCCCTTACACGATTGTTATTAAGTTTCTATTTCATTCTAATCAAAGGTGAGCTTCCATTTTTAAAGACTGATTAATAGTTAAAACAATAAATAATTACTATAATAAACTACCCCTTTTCAACTTTTCCTTACGTGGCTCCAATTACCCCTCGCTCCCCTATACATCTTTTTTTACGGTCTTTCCAACTTCAGAAATTCGTTTTGCCAAGTACTTTTGCGGTTATAACTAATAATTAATTTCTAGTCCATTTTTTAAAAACAGTTTCCCTTTATCAAGTGTCACGATAAGAACTTGAGATAACTACAGTTATATACCTTATCGACTGGTCAACAACACGAATCTTCAAGACTTTTGAACTTATGTGAACGTTTTGCGGACAGGTTTGCCAACATTTCAAAAATTACTTTTGACTATATGACTTATACTGATTGGAGGATATTGTTGACGCATATATCGATGCTGCTTACGAAAATTAGCACGGTTCAAATATCTTACGAAAACTAACACGTTTCTAATTCAACCGCGAAAACACGTTTCGATATTCGACGGAAAAATTAGCATGTTTCGGCTTCCACCCCGACAACTAGCATGGTACCGCTTTCATCGCGAAAACTATCATTATTCGGCTTCTGCCGCGAAAAGTAGCATGCTTCGGCTTCCGTCGCGAAAACTAGCATATTTCGAGTTGCGCGGGAAAAAAGTATATTTGCCGAACTAAATCAAATAAGCTTTCACAAATGTTTTAATAATTTTTTCATTAAGGGTAAACACTTTTTCATTAAGGGGAAAACACATTAAGGGTATATCGCATGTACACCCTTAAACATTTATATTCGTTTTCTATTCACAAAATAATACCATTATTGAAAATACGATTCAACAAATTTACACGGAATCTTAGAGATCGCTATCGATTAGTATGCCCACCTCCCAATCGGGATCTAGTCCGATATCGGATTGGATTCCAGGCATAAATGTAACGCTGGGAAACTGGACGCGAGCAGGAATCCCTGCTCGAATCCATCAATGATTCTAGCTGGATTCCCAATAAAAAGACGGATGAATAATGAATGGAATATTTCAAATAAAATACGAAGAACTGCATATTCATTGAATTATTTATTAAATTCGTGCAAAATGTGTAATGATATTTACTATAGGAATGGTAAATATCTAAACATCGAAGTAGCAAAATGAACATGTATACATATATACATGTGGGTGTGTGTGCGTGTGTGCACGCCCGCGTGTGTAATAAAAATAAAAATAAAAAACAACGTATACTTATATTATTGTTTTTTCTGTGAGAGTTTTTCGTCCATTCCAATCTTTGGAATTTGAAATTGCACTTCCAGCAGATTTTGATTCGATTTATCGACTGTATATAGATTTTATTGTCTATTATATAACTTACGTGCAGGTGAACGATTCGCGACGGTGTAACTTTACAATTGCAGCTGAATTGCTTTGATTTTTTGTCGATGGCGACGTACCCGCACCCGAGTTTTTTCGCGCTTACCGTTCATGATGTTTCAATTCACAAGAAAGCTGCACTCAATATCGCTACGTCAATAAATTCTGTAATATATCGATTCGATCTGTATCAGTGCTGATCTCACAATGACAGACGAGTTTCGTATCGGAATTGCCCCGAAAGTATATATGTAGTTTCGAAATCTCAGCACCATCGTAAATTTCTTCCGATCTGGAAAACATTTGGATTCCTATAGGGACACCCTATTGGGGGATCCCTGCCTAATCCCGATCAGGATATGATCGGTAGTTCGGCATCCCTGTCGCAATTTCTGCACGGGTAGGAATGAAACGTCTGTCAAGCATTGCTTGTAAATCTTTTAGTTTCCTTGGGGCAAGAGACAATTTCCTATGTGATGTCTGTTTCAATTGAAACGAATGAACATCATTCATATATATATATATATATATATATATATATATATTTTTTAAAGATTTTCATCTCCCGTCCTTCTTGATCGAAATCATATTTAACGCGGACTGTATCGACGTAAGATTGAACGAATATTTCCCGAATACTCGCAATTTTAATTGGCGTCCAGTTAAAAATATTTGAGATTTCTAAACAATCGTGAGTTTCTCTTTGTGATACTTCATTCACGCCGTAAGGCATTGTTTTGTTGGCCTCTTTCACAAGTGTGCACCATTATTCCTGTGTGTACACCAATTTGTTACGACGGTGCTGCTCGATGCGTGCATGTATGGAGTTCCCATCACATTGAGTGTGACCAACTTCGAGGAATCTAAAAAATAACACGAAATGATCAATTTATTGAAAGATTTATATTCATATATCCATATAAAATGATATACCTATGAATAATTTTCATTCCTAAATCATTTACGGCCTTCATGAACATGCGCAAGATAATTTTATTCCGGTTCTGTCCACCGCAATTGTCGCTATACCGAGCAAATTCACGGACATCAAGCAGTTGTTTTTTGTCGAAATAGCTCCATAAAAATGAAGCTATTTCGTTTGATCCTCTTAAACCAATGGGCTCGTTCCACATATTACATTGTCCTTCGTGAATTTCATAAATCATGAAATTCCAAACAGACAATTTAGACATGTAATAAAGAGGCCCGATTTCCGCTCGCGGAGTTGACAAAACCGTTTGCAAATCAAAATAGATTACACAATAGAAGGAGTTTTCGATCGCTCGGGCTTTGTCATCTCGCATTAGCTGTCTGGCTCTCTTTTTATTAGCTAGGTATTTCTCGTGTTTGTGATAATCCCGATCACTTTCCGCGAGATTAGAAAACGTCTCTAATTGCTCACACCTTAAAAATACATGAATAATCGTTGAATATAATTTCAGGGCCTAATTTAAATACGTACTCCAACTTTTGTAATTTGTATGGGACCTCGATTGGTTTTGAGAGAACGTGCGCTATAAGAATTCCTCGGTGTAATAACCGTGCGTGCGATCCCGCGAATAACCGTTATATTGTGCAACAATTTTGGAAATTGGGTTTTACGTCCACCTCCTCGACGTTTTCCCACTAAAATTGAAGAATTGAAATCAGATTGCGGGATCCCCAGGGGTTAGAAGAAACAAACCCTAATGGTGGAGAGTAAGGAAGACATCCTATGAGTTCGGGGTGGTCCTCGCAACTCATATTTGTGAATGGGAGGATTATTAAACTCGCGGTGTTCCTCGCAGTTCGATTTGTTGTATGGGAGAATGATTGAACTCGCGGTTGACCTCGCAGTTCGATGGATTGTAAGAGAGGAAAAATAATTTAGGAGAGTCGGTTAGAAACTTACTCTTTTCTATTTTTCCTTGACGAGTTGAAACTGGTAAAGCAGTACAGAAATTGTGCTCTGCCGAGGACTTTTACAATTTTCGAGGATTTAAGAGAGGTTTTACAAGAACCTTTGACTCTTGACCCAGAACTGATTTTTATGCTAATTTTCGGGCCCTATATACTAGTCTATCAACTATCTTTATCTATTCCGTAAGGGGTTGGAGAGGGTAGGTTACATATTAATTTGTCCAAAATTTACCACCATCTCCCACTCCTTACTTTTCCGAACCTAAGGAAAATTTGTTCTTGTCGCTTGTTAGGGTTGTACCATGCGTTGGCGTAAGGAGAGATGCTCGTCCTCGAGGCGCGGAGGCGGCGGTGTTACAATACAAAATTTGTATCACGAGTCAGACTTGTTAAAGTACGGCAAAGGGTTAAATAAGTTTATATCTTATCTTGATATCTTATGTAGAAATTATGAGTATATTGTTTTAAAGAAAAATCCCTTTTCTTCCAAAATACACTGTCCACGCGTAATGTGTACACATTCGCCGACGGGGTCCCGTTCAGGAATGGCGCTACGGCGGACCGAACCGCCGTAGCGAAAGGGTTGACACCGCATAAATCTGCACTTGTTTTCAACTTTAAAAATTTTGTTTTAATTTTTATGGACGGGTTGAGATTGAAACCTATAACATTTGTTGTCCTGGTTATTTTCTGAAAGAAAGAAAATATAAAATGGTGGATCAAATATGTTTACCTCTGACTTCACATCTGACTTTTACTCTTACAATTAGCGCAATCCAAATACAACGGCGTGGACGTGGTGAAATTATGTCTCCTTTGGGGTCTTTGATTATAGGGAGTCCCCTTGCCTCTCACTATTCGGGGTGCTTATTTCTAGTTAGTTCTCTCGCCTCTTACAGTCACTCACATATTCTAGTGCTTTTTTTTATACATGGACTTAAAAAATATAAACTACAATTTTCACAGAAAAGATTTGCCCTTATTGCACAATTAGAGCAGCGTTGTTGTTTACTTTGTCGAATTTTTTTACGTTTTCCCGCTTTTTTGACCACCATTAATATAACGTTTAGCTATCGCCGTGACAAATTCTTTAATTCCAACTTTTGTTTTACTATCCCCAGCTGCATTGAATATTACAGCGAAATTTACAACGGCAGCCTGGATGGGCCTAATAAAAGCTACCCATGTCCAGTTTTTCGAACGAACACTTGGCAGCACATTATTACAGTGTCCATGAACAGCAACCCCACCCATGAATCGATTATAAAGGTGAACCGCTTGCGGAAACGGTGTGCCGATTTTGGCTCTTTCATTCGAACCATACCTCTTTCATGGTAATAATGGAGTAACCCCTGCAGCTATAGATACCATTGACGCTAATTTCGAATCCATTATGGTGATGTAATTGATTCCGATGTTTTGCTCATGCTTCACTGCGTATGTCCCACGTGGAGACTTTTTAGCAATAACATTTATTTCTCTTTCTCGATTCTCTGTAACAGTTCCGGTACATCTTAATTTCAATCTCTTCAAATGTAGAACAAGATCCAAATTTGTTGAAAAGTTAACAAAATAGAGATGATACTGAAGAACTTTTCCAGCAGCTGTTATTTCAAAAAATGGTTTCAATAAATTCATTATCACACGGGAGCCTAATGCACATTTAGCTAGTCTGTTTCTAACGGCAGAATTTCTGTACGTCGACTGGACTGTGACATAATAAGGATTGCAGGAAATCTTCGCTGTAATAGTCGTGTTTTCAATTCCGTGAATATCCGTTATATTCAGCAATAATTTTGCGGTGTTGATACTTGCGTCCACCGGAACGATGTTTTCCCACTAAAAACATGATTATGAATGTAATTGAAAAATGTTCAGAGTACGTGACCCCCAGCGGCTAGAAGGAACAGAAAGTTAGCGCTGAGCTGCGCAACTCTTGAGTTGGTGTTGCGAAAAGAAGATATCCGGTAAGTTTGGGGCGGACCTCGCAACTCGATGGATGATTGAAAGGAAGAATGACTTCGCGGCGAACCTCGCAACTCAATGGGTTGATGTGAGGATGAGTTGGCCGTGAACCTCGCAAGTCATTAATGATTTCGAAGATTTTCATTGAACTTACTTTTACTAGAGTTTATTGAAGACTCTTTCATTACCGCCATAAATATCAAATTTGCTTTTGTAAGCAAAAATTAAATGATTAAACGAACTTACCAAGTGATATTCTATCATAATTGTGTGTAGCCCATCTTCCTCGAGATAAACCGGTAATAGGGTAGACTGGGTACAGTTGTAACAATTTAGCTCATTGATCGCTCACAAAATCGTAATAATAGAAGTGAGCTATGCACTAAGCACGTGAAGCGAAAGAGTGCTTATCAATTTTCACATTGGTCATCACATTTGCGCGCCTATTGTAACACGTGGAAATGCGGCACTATTCGTCTATTTTAATTAGATTTATTACAATAAAATCACAGATAATGGTCAATTGCAGTGTCTAACACTAATAAGGCACATTTCTTATAGTTATATAAGTGAGAAATGGCGTTTTTATATCAGGTATCTAAAACAATAATAGTTATTGTCAATATTTTATTTTCACTCCGCAATAACTATAATTAAAACAAAGTCAACAAAAACTGTAAAGAACGAAACCATTCGTCCCCAGCCATCTTATTTTCAATCCAAGTACTCGGTTTCTTTACATTATATTTAATGGCCAATTCGAACGCCAATTTCCTCACCTCTTTTCTAGAGAGTCCGAAGTAGATCTCCGCACAGCGGATGAGATATTGGCAAAATGCGTGTTCTTGTTCTTGAGTAAAAACTTGAGTAGGTCCCACATACCCCATATTAACATTTTCCGCCTCATCACTCTCCGCCTGATCTCTTTTTCTTATGTACCGAAGTAGCGAAACATAGTTAACGCCATGCGCTTGTGCGGCACTTCTTAGAGAGATACCATTTTTCACTTCCTCGTATGCGTATTTGTATTGCGATATGCCATGCTGTCCTTGCGTTGTCTTTCTTATGCGTATTCTCGGCATCTACAAAGTAAAACGAAGGAATTAGTAATGTTACAACTGTACCCACAAAAATTGTTACAACTGTACCCACCTCCCTCCTTTATAAATACAAAATTACAGCGACGAGGCAAACTGTCTCACACACAAACTAATTACAATATCATATTCTCTAAAGTTTAATCTTCAAGCAGAAAAATACTTATGATCCTATTTTTAATATCAGCTGCGTAGTTAGAAAAAATCTTCGATCGAAAATACTTACTTTGTCTCGACCGCGCACAATAGGGCCCCGTACAAGCGATTGTAGCACGCAACCCCCGGGACAACACTGACGAACACGTTCGGACACGTAAACTGCTTCTCTTTCCCCTGAACCCCCTCGCCGTATTTTCCATAATTCGAGAGATATTCAATTTGTTTCAACTGTACCCTGTTACAACTGTACCGTCTACCCTACCTCTACTCCATACCGATGTCGCCACAATTTGTATAGTTGTACCTACTGTCCAATCTGAAAAAATCGACCCTGAGCTTCCGTCCCCTGAACCTAGAACTTCTTTGAAAGCGTTGCCGTTGTATTAATGGGATGTCTGATCGAGTATTCGAAGGGTATTCTTAGGCGGCTGTTGATCACCTCGGAAGAAGCACTCGGAAGCACACACAATTATGATATAACTTCACTTAGTAAATTCGTTTAATCATTCAATTGTACTTCGCCCCTCTTCGTAGAGATCAACTGGTAGATGTTCAAAGCTAACAACGGCAACCAAAATATTATTTATTAGGCATGTGTTGTATGTTATATCTTAATATGAGTATCCTGTTACTACGAGTTTAAAATTGCTCGTGCGTAAGAGTCCTCATCTCTACTGGCGTTTAAGTAGTAAGACTTGGCGAACATAGCGGAATCCGCTGAGGCTTTCTTATTGTTTCAATATCAATATTGTTGCTTTTAGCTGTAGACATTGAGGCGTGACGTGTGCTATACGCTGTAAATGTTGCTGTGTTTACGCCACTATTTTTTAACATTAAGTTAAACCATCGAGTTCGAGTTTGCGATGAGAATGGCTTGTAATGATTTTTTGAGTGATAAGAGATTTTTTGGAGCGCCTCTTGAAATTCGTATCCTTTATAGATAACTTTGTAAGGCTGACGCTGCACAAAGTTTTTCATCGTCTGCGTAAAAAGGTATAATTAGTATCGGCTGTTTTTGACTAGGGCCAATGGTTTTGAAACCATCCGAAAGTCTTATCTCCAATGCATTCAGAGTTTAAAAAAAATGTCATCCTGCCTCCCGTAACGAGGGCTAGAAGGGTGATCAGCTTCATGGACAAATCATTAAACGAGATTTCCTCATTTTTTGGCAGTGACTTGAAATAGTTAAGAACGATCTTTGGTTTCCAAATCGCATCATATTTCGGTCGTGTCGGTCTCAGGCTATGTACTACTTTAAAAAATCTTTTGACGTGATGGTATTTTCTAATTTCAGGCCCGATGACTAGTGATATCGCGGATCTGACAGTGTTTAGCGAACCGTGAGAGGTTCCCGGGTTGCATGCTTTTCCGAGGCGTTTTAGAATATCCGGCACCGTTGCTTTATATGGTGAAATATTATTCTCAGAACAATACGTCCACCTACGTTTTAATGCGTTTTAATGCGTTTTAATGCAGCGTTCGTCAAATTAATGAAAAGGGTGGGAAAGTGTAGAAAAAATATCGCTTCCACGCGATTGTACAAGCGTCCACGGCTATAGACCCAGAATCCCTTTGCCAAGAAATGTATTATTTGCATTTCGCGTTGTTCCTGCTTGCGAATAAGTCTTTCTCTCGCTTTCCGAATTTTTCTATGATTTTCCGAAAAACCGTGTCCTCCAGTTCGAATTCGGTTTAGGGTTTCAGCCTAGGCAAATATCCATAGTTTTCTGCTCTTGCATCAACCCCAGATACTCCTTGATATTCTGTTTAGGTGAGAAAATTGAATTCCTCCTTCCCGATTGATGTATGAAATCGTGGTTGTATTGTCTATTCGAAGAAGTACCTATCTGGCAATGCTTTAATTTGTTTGTAAAGCATTTAAGGCCGAAGAAAGCTGCGAATAATTCGAGATAATTTATATGTGATAGACGCTCGTTTTCGTTTCAATGCCCATGTCATCTTTCGCATCCAAAGGCATCCGAAAAAATCTCAAGAGCAAAGTTCGAGTCCCGGATTGGGTTTAACGAGCACACAATTTTTCATTCCCACCATATAAAGTCAGCCGAAAGAGTTTTTGATATATTCACGTATCCTTCATAATTTTCTCCACTGGTTGTGAGAGCTAGTTTTTTCTCATTTGTTAATTCGACAATCCAGCGTACGGGATCAAAGTAAACCCCAGAAATTTGCATCGTTGGTCGGCGTAACTTGACTTTTATTTCGTTTAACATTATCCTTGTACGCGAGGTATGAGTGCGAAACTATTGGTTTCATTATTTTCGTGAATATCAAAGGGGCAACGTTAAGAGTCCAATGTGGCCATAAACCAATGAGGACTTATGAGTCTTGCAATTAGAGCCGTTTTTCGGTCTTCCATATTGAAATATTCCATTATAATGAAAGTGTTGAGCACCTTCGAATTTATAATCAACCTCTTTGAACAGTCGGGTTTTGGTCGCAAAAAAATGTTTGAAATAAACTGATTTTTTATTGGATGCATTTAATTGTAGCTCCTTTCCTGAGTAATTCGTCTATTAGTTTTGATATTTCTTGTTTTTCTGTGGAGGACCACATGGTTCGGAGGGTACTGCAGGTTTTAACTCACTAAGTGAGTGTTCCAGATTTTGTGCCGATTTTAATCTTTCCTCGAAGTCCTTTCCGTATAACCATTCGTCGATTATTGAATTTTGCAGTGCGTCCTTCCTGATATTATGAACGGCCCTAAGATGAGGCGTTTCCTCACCGCAGTCTCTTTGCGTTGTAACATTGCGAGGAGTCTCGTTGCGTCGCTTAACGATTCTATTAATGCGAGCTTTTCGGCACCGTTATTTCCCTTTATAATTGTCGACAAAGCTTCTGCTTGGGCTGAAAAGCATGCTGCAATTCTTTTTTGTTTTGAGACAATGCAATTATTTCGTTTTAAAACAGCTTCTGTCACCGTTGCTTTTAACTTCCGGTTTAATTTCGGCGGATCAATGAAAAGGCAATGGGGGGGGGGGTCCTTATTGTATTATTTCTGCCATTTCTTCTGATCGAAATCCCTGTTTGACAATTTCCTCCTATCGCACCGCGATGGGTCTTGGAATTTGCGATGATGGTGCTCTGTCAAGTGCGATCCGTTTCCCTATGGACTTGAGAACATTTTTTCTCAAGCCACCCGGGTCATCAAGCTCCGGGTTCAGTGTTGCCTCGATTTACAGAGGTGCGGGAACAATATCCTCTGTGTGTCCTTCGTCCTCTTGTACATCGACTACGGGTAATTCACGAGCTGCAATATCGTTGACTTCTGACTTCGTGGTGTAACCTGTATCCGTAAATGACGGGTATTTTTCACGTGATCACCTGTTTTTTTAGTCAGTTACACCTGAGTCCTTCATATTTTACCCTAGCTACAGCATCCTCGATTAGGTAAAATCTTACGAGCGGCATCGTTTCAATTTGCTATAATTTGCTGGGCGTGAGTTACAACACCTCTCCGCGGCCCCAACAGCCCGTGTAGAGTACCAAATTTGATACAGCGAACAGAACACGATTTACAGATGAGAGGATTTAACCAGCAAAGAAAAAGTTGTTCCCCTTTTCCCGTTCGTAGAGCATACGAGAACAGCGGGAAAATAAAACCTACAGATTTCCGTATGGCTTTCTGATGAAAGACTTTCAGACTCCGTATATCTAGTAGTAGATTCAGAGCGACGTCTTCTCTTACGTCTGTGTTCGAAGTTATGATTCCGCGTTGAGCGCGAGTTGGACAACCACGGGGCGTGACTATGACGATGTTTCTTTTTCGCCTTTTTCTTCGCCAATTTCTGTTCCAATCGTAAGCGTTTCTTCAACTATTCTCCGTCGTTGTCTTTTTCCGAATCTGTACCTTTGTTTTTTTCCAGATCATTTTTTGTATTTTTCGTACACTTTAATCTTTGTTTGATTGCGGCTTGTATTATAATATCACATCGATCACGAGTATTTCAAACTCGCGAAACAAATCGATCCTATGTTCATTTTTATAATTTTTTATTGTGTCTGCAACAGCACTTTTACTCATTTTCAACAGATTTGCAATATTGCGATAAGATTTTCCCTTCTTCCGATGGAAATCGACTAACTACCGTATTTTAAACGATTTTTTTTTGCTTTTCCTAATGCTTACTCAAAAAAATTTCAACGAACCGAGTGAATATTTGATAATTTACATTCTTCATAAGCCACTTAAGAGTTATGTTTACGAAAATCGTGCTGGTACTCCTATTCAAAGACTATTGTATATGTTTACTGATAATATACCAAAGATGTCCGAATATTTTTGTGTCCTACAAAATCGCGATTTGTTTGAATCTCTCGCATTATTTAAACAATCGTACGCACGAAATCACTATTTTTTGCATTCATGATATCTGAGAAGTACGTTCTTAATATACCATACTGTATGGTTCTTTGAACATTTTGTTCAAATACGAAACACAAAGAGCAGCTCTTTGCTGGTGTCTGCATATTTTCGTGACCGACTGTAAATATAAATACTCATATAGGAATGCTAGCAGTCACAAAACAGCCAGCAATAAGCCATTGTAGGAGTTACAATGATCTGTCAGTCCTTAGTCACCCAATGCTCGGCCAGTTATGTTTCATTGGTGGCAACATTCTGTTGGCAGTAGTAACACTGTGCCATTCAATCGTTAACAATGGTTGGCCAACGAGTAGATTTTGACATTGGCAACACTCACAATTAGTGCCCATAATTACTCAGTTACTGCTTAGCCGATTATTGAGCCTATTCATGGTTCGCAGTGGCTGGCCAACAATTGGCTATTCAATATTGGACCATTGCTGGGAAATACCCAGTTGCCGATGCTTTTTCCAAAACTATGATAGCCAATAGTATACCGTAAACTTGTCAATAGTCTGTTCTCATAAATGCCTATTGGTTGATAATCCTAACTCAGGGTAAGAAAAAGAAAACGTTCATATGTGCAGAGAGGCAGTTTTAGAAACCACGCAGGGATAATACTGCGTGAAGGAGCAAGCTGGACTTTTAGAGGTGAAAAGTACAACACTTTGACGCCATATTTTTAAATAAATGAAAAATAAATAAATACTTACGCTCTACCTATGACTGTTTTCAATTTGTTGGTTTTATTTTTTTCATATTTTATATTTAGGGACCACATAGTAACTAATTGCTGTATATTTTACAATTTTATATTTTACTATTTATTTTTTATATTTTATCATTTTTATCGTTAATATTCTATTTATCTTTTATGCTTTATATTATTACGTTTATGACTTTAAAATCAATGAAAAATATTCAACGAAAATATTCATTATTTTTTCTCTAAATACAGAATATATTGATTTTTTTGGATATTATATTCGACTCGCAGGCGGCGTATTGGTAATTATATATCGGCCAACATAACATATGTTATGTTATTGGGCTGATTAATGCATTGGGCCAAATAGATGGTTGTCCATCTAATGTCGATTCCGTAACTTCGGCGATAAGTTCTTCATTAACTGTTAGGGTTTGCATCCCTGGAATCCCACCGCCAGTTTTAAATACCTTTATTTTGTTGTGAGCAGTTTTTCGATGGATTTTTTTTTAATATCTTCATATTTATTTCTTAATGCATTTGTAGAGCGAGGAATTGCGGAGCACGAATTAAAAGATTCGGTGATAATATTCTACGCTTCATTTTTTATTCGCCACGTTGTGGCATCGGTTTTTTTACATTCAATAATGTCGTTGTTTTGTGAAATTCTTGCAACAAGCGTGTTTATTTCATCGGCAAAAAAAATGCCGCCTCTGTCCCTTTTCGGATTGTTAGCCACCTATTTACAATATCATAAAGAAATTATGACATATTTCACCTCTGTCTGAATTATAAAAAAAAAAACAGTATTTACCTTTATTCAGAGAAAAATGCACTTTCTATCTTCGTCAATGATGTTCAATCAAACAAAATACACCAAATAAAACAAAATTCTTTTCTTTTGGTACACTTGTATATTAATGTGCAAAAATGTTGCTGTTTTCAAAAACCCGATTCCATTTGAACATCGTCATCAATATTTTGCGGAAGTTAGAATTGATATACATATATCGCTGGGTAACTAACAGTAGGGTAAAGAACGGTGGAACAACGGTCGCGCATTTAACTTACGGATAAACTTTACCCGGCAGTTAGCTACCGGATACTTTACCTAGAGGTTGGAATAACCCGCCCTAAGATCAACCAGTACTTTTGGAGATAGGACTTTCCTCTATTCTGAAAGTTTCATTAAATAGTCGCAATACCTGTCAAGGTCAAGCCTGTTGTCCTTTATGGCTTATGTGCCATGTTTGAGTTATTTAACTACTCGTATTTGACTGGTGCGTCCAACTTCCAAGATTTGGGGATTTCTAATTCCTCCGCACTTGTATCGTAATGTACTAGGTAGCTACCGATATCTTACATGATATCTCGAGGGTTCTTTAATGATTGATTGAATTATCGAAATTATTTAGTTAACTATTGAAACTGAGTATAACTTCCCTGTTCACTTATTGTTAGTTCATTTTCTGAGTTCAAATAGGTAATTAACTTAAACATGGCACCCCTCACTGGACGAGAACGAATATCTCTGTTAATTATGCGAGGGTGGGGTGATCTGCAAAGAGGGTATAGGCAGGTATTGCAAATATCCAATGAAACTCTCAGAGTAGAAGAAAATCTTATCTCCAAAAGTACTGTTGTACGAACATTTCGACGTTTTCAGGAAACGTAGTGTTAAATATCGTGAAAACCCTGGTAGATCTAAGGTAGCAACGAATGATGAAAAAATGTTAAATGTCTTACAGTCATTCGTCAAAGATCCTCATTATTCCATACGTGAGAGGTGAGGGGGCTCACGTTAATCAAGCACCCCAAAAGGAACAGAATTCTACTACGTCCACGTCGTTATTCCTGGATAGCGCTAAAAGTCGGATAAAAGTAGGATTTAGCTGTAATTTTTACCATCACAAAATTACATATCTGAACCTCAAATTTCCCGCTCTTTCCAAATCCGGAGTCGAAAATAGCTATTCCCAATAAAAAAATGCAAATTAACCTTCAAAAAAACCTTTAAGGTCAACATCAAGTTTAAATTTGAGATCACAAAAAAACAGAACTTTATGAACCATAAAACTTTTGTTCGGGTCATTTTGAGATAGGGGGTGGGTCCGCTTCTTTTCGAAATCCCGGGATGTATACGTACATTCGAATTATACACCTTTTTTAATATTTGTCTAATGAAATATAGACAATATTTCCTCCCAACGTGTTATTTTCGTGGGGTAATGGAGCAATAAAAAAAGAAAGGGGTTTAAAGCCGCGTGATTTTGTAGAAGGTGATGAGATATCCGTCCGGGTATATAACGACGGCAATGTATATAGCATAAAAGCACACATCTGAACTCTCGTCGTTTGGATGGGGTACCTCATGGTACACGTGCCATATGGCAGACGGCCAAGTAGTATCGAATTTCGCTGGATTCGGACTCGAATTCTCATTCCGATTCCGTCGTCGCCGGGTGTCGAGGCCGAGACATATATTCGCTCTGTCTTCGTCTCTTGATGAGAGACGCAAACACATCGAGGCTTTCAGTATCACAAATCGCAGTGTGCACCACACAATGCGGTGTGATCTGTATAGATCCATGAAAGCTTTTACTCGTTGAAAATCCTGCTCACCAGAGAGTTATTAGAAAGAGTTAATTGTTAATTTCACCGCATGTTACATCTACTATAAAATAAATGAAAATGTAAAGAACATAATGTAGAAATTACATGAAGAAAATTATACTCGGTTGAACAGGACGACTTGACTCCATTGGAAACATTCGAACACGTAGAATTTCTCGATGACTACGAAAGCCGTGGGATCGATATGGACACGAAAACGTCTACAAAAGGTGTTCATGTCTTAAAACGACCTACAGCGCTCGAAATAAGGCCAGTCGTTAAAAAAAAGAGATTGCGAGGAACTCAAGAATCAGACAGCGAAGCAAATAGAAAAGAGGAACTTCATGGCTTGCGCATGGAGATACTTCCTAAGGAACTGGAAGTCAATGAGACTCGGTTGATAGCTGCTCGTCTTGATGTCGAGATTAAAGAAATTCAAAAAAACATTGAAGCGGGGCGTCTCAAAAATCTATTAGATTAAGATTTTCTTATCATATTTAATATTTTTATTCTACACACCAAGTGATTACACAGTTGCAATAATAACTGTCATAAAGTCGTTATATTAAATAAAAATTTATTACGATGTTGAAATTTTACAATTTTTTTACGTACCCACAAAATTTGTATAAGAATCCGTTAATATTTAGCGACTGTGATGACGATGATGTTGAACTCGAAGTGATATTGCGAGTTCGAAAACCATACACAATACGACCACGTCCAGATTTATTTAACAATTATGACGACGAAGAATTTTTGCGACGATTTCGATTTCGGAAAAGAACGTTCCACACTATACTCAACACAGTTGAAGAAAGGATTAAGAACAGGACTGACAGGTAAGCACGAAATTTGATTTTGTAGATTGCAAAATGTAATTTTTTACGAGGATATATTCATCTTTTAGAAATCATAGTGTGCCACCAAACCAATTACATTTTGCGATCTACACAATCAAATTTCGTGCTTACATATCAGTCCTGTTCTTAATCCTTTTTGCAACCATGTTGAATATCGCGTGGAACGTTCTTTCCCAAAATCGAAAGCGTCGCATAAATTCTTCGTCGTCATAATTGTTAAATAAATCTGGACGTGGTCGTATTGTGTATGGTTTTCGAACTCGCAATATCACTTCAATTTCAACATCATCGTCAAATTCTCGTATAAATTGTCTACGTTCATTGTTTCAATTTTGTTTTGCTGTTCCAAAATACGACGCAATTCGGAAATGCAACTTTTTAGATTATGTCAAAACAGTCACTACCACCATGTTTCTACCCCCACCATTGCTTTTCACACGTTTTCCGGGAGGTTAAGCAGCCTACACGGTACTTTACGGATGGTATAAATTACCTTCCAGCTATAGACATTTACCCGCTGGGTAACGTTACCTGGAAGTTGGAAATCCGCCAGTTAGGAGTTTACCCGCCGGGTAGGATACCTTACATTATACCTAGAGGTTGGAATAACCAGCCCTAAGTCAACAACGAATGATGAAAAAATGTTAACTGTCTTACAGTCATTCATCGAAGATCCTCATTTATTCCATGCGTGAGAGGCAAGGGGACTCACGTTAATTAAGCACCCCAAAGGGAACACAATTCTACTACGTCCACGTTGTTGTTCCCGGATAGCGCTAAAAGTAGGATAAAAGTAGAATTTAGCTGTAATTTTTACCATCACAAAATTACATATCAGAACATAAAATTTCCTGGTCTTTCCAAATCCGGGGCAAACAAATAACCATTCCCATTAAAAAAATGCAAATTAACCTTCAAAAAAACCTTTAGGGTCAATATCAAGGTCAAATTTGAGATTACAAAAAAACAGAACTTTATGAACCATAAAACTTTTGTTCGGGTCGTTTTGCCCTATGATACATAGATTCTGAAATATGGGGTGGGAACACTTCTTTTCGAAAGCCCGGTATATGTATAAGTGTATGTACTGCAATACACGAATGATAGGTAGGGCGAGGAAAAGGTTAAAATCAAATGTGTACCATATCAAGGAGGCCATCATACGAGACTATTATTTTGTTGTGATGACCTTGAAGATCGACTAGGGTCACCAAAACTTCTTTTATTGGAACCATGGGATTCCTTTCTGATTATTCATACTTATGTTAAGTTGAAATCAGTAGCCCACAATAAGAAGTCGTTTAAGGTTAGGCAAGATTATAAATAATCTTGCCTAATCGATTTTGGAGGTACATAAAGCGTGTACGCTTTCTGTACGCTTTGCAGGCGTAGATTAGGCTTTTAGAGGTCAATTTTCCAGTTGATGAAAAAACTTTAACGTTTCGGGGATAAGACTGTTTTTCAGTTCCACGAGAATTGTTATTACTGAGATATGGCTACTTAAAAAAAGCGTCCCCTTTGTTTAAAAATGATATATCTCCTGAAGTACTAGGCTTAGCTGTGTTCAAACAAATAAAATGAACCTAAGCGTCTATGCTTTTTAATGGTTCTATTAGAATAATGAATATATTCTAAGTTAGTTACAGTGGCGTAAAAAAACAGTTAAATTTATTCCTAAATTGGTTATTAGACATTCATTCGAAAATGACCCGGAATAAAAGAAAGTGAGGTATTTGATCTTCACATGTGCAAAAAGTACCCCAATTCAGCTTTTAAACGTTATTTTTATCGACTCAATACGATCTCTTTGCGCCAGTCAATGCTAGTAAAACTTTCGCGGTGCCGGAATTTGAGTTATCCGCGACATATGACGAGGAGGACTACTCGATCGGTATTATGCCTCGTTATTTGGTCCGTCGATTTTTGTTCATTTGTATTGCGAATTTGTGCATCCCCGTTTGGCCTTGGAAACAAATTTTCATCTCGTCGATACGGTAAGCAATAGTAATTGCTCTATCAAGCCTTGGAATCTTGGTACGACTCTTGTATGCGTGGCCAACACATACATATTTGTAAGACAAACCCCCATATACCAATGTTCACGCGTAATCGCGAACATGCACGATTAGTTTACCCTCGCCGATACGCCAATCGGGGTTAGTGACTATGAAAACCTGTTCTGCTTAGCCACAAGTCTCGATTTTCGTTAGATCGATCCAACAATCGCGATCGAGTGTGGCGTCAGCGTGATATCCAACGGTAGCGCCATGCCAATACGAGTATTCAATGGCTGGTCGGTAATGGTTTGAAGTGCCTTCGATTATTCTCACGTCACATTCACTGGAAAGTATGCCGATTGGCTTTCTTTCAAAGCTGAATTCGGATGCGTGGTACTCAACTGGAAGGACATCATCGATGCACACAAGCTGTCACAAGTAAGGTAAGCTTACTGTCTTACTGACGTCTTGATTTTATCGTATGACGGGACCAGCATACGATAAAATCAAGACGTCGCCAATTTTGACGCAAAATTATGTTTGCGCTTGGGAACTTGAAAACTGATATTCATTATTTTCATAAAACTTAAATAACTTTAAAGGGGAATTGGAAGGGGAATTGGTGGTTTCTATGATCATTTTCATTGTGCATATTTATAATTAAATTAATTCTTATTGAATTCAAGTATGCGATAAAAAGGTTGTGATTCTAACAACAGATTTCCAAAATGTATGCTCCATAAATTATCGATGAGCCTACGATGCCTACGTTCCTATCGCTTGTACACCGATTTTAATAGAGTAGAATCCGGATAGAACGACCGTCAAGGGACCGGCGTTATTACGTCGTTCTAACCGGATGTCGCACAAAACGGCCACATTATTTAATCCTTGCTTTCTTTTTTTATTCATGTTTCTTTGATTCTGATTAAATAATATGCGTGTATAATGAATGATTACTAGAAATAAGACAGACGTATAAACGAAATCAATTTTAGTTTTAATTAAATCCAGTATAGCTATACAGGAAACCGATAACTTAGAGCTACATACTTTTGTAATATTGTAGTACATGCGTGCATGCATACATCCTTCTCTCCCTCGGATTTTCAAAATTCACTTTTCACCCAACTTTTTGAAATATTAACAATTTCTGAAAAAGACAATTTTCAAAATTTTTACAACATTTCACTTACCTAGAAGGACGCGTAAGTGATTTACGCGGATTGATAGCGGAATGTGTATCGGAGAGGAAATGGAGTAGGGGTGGCGAGGTATTGCTCATGAAATTATGAATTGTTTTGAGACGCGTGTCGCTCTAACCGGACGATTTTTAGTAAATTCAGTCGCTCAAAGCGGTTGGTCGCTTTAACCGGAGTCGTACTAAACGCGTATACTTTCACAGTCCTTTTTATGAAAACCAAACTTGAGTTTGCATTAACGTCGTTAGCCGTTATAAACGAAGTCGTACTAAATGGATTCTACTGTATTATGGGAATATCCAGACTGGCGAGCAATTTATTCAACGCATGACAACTTATTCTAGAAAAAGCACCTGGAATACAAGATTCATTATTTCATTATCATATTTTATGGGACTGCAAGTCTTTACTAATAGATTTGATAAAAACGTACATAAAACTAAAGTTATGTTAGTCTCTACATATACAGTAGTCAACTACGTGGATTTTGTGTGTTGAAACTAGCGAGGATGAATTGCAGCCTCATAGTATATAGTAGGCATTGAATTCTTTTTCATAAGTTATATTTTCAAGGTTCAACCTTTAAGTTCATTTCGAACATTTTAGATGTTTACTCAACTCGATTATGTCGACAATGCGTTTTCCTATACAACAAATATAGTTGGCTGATAATTCAACGATATTTGCGTAGGTACATTACTGCAGAAACTTTAAAGCTTCTATTCTTTTCTTTTATTTCACAAATCAGCTGTTTACTAAGCAAAGTTGTTTTGACATAATGACAATTTGAGATATGTATGCACGTATTCACAGTAGGAATAACGCTGCATACGAAAGGTAATGTTTACGCCGGTATGCTAAGCTTACAAATGTTCATAGAACACAAAATTGCCAAATCTTCGCTATATATTTTTCATGCCTTGTGCATGAAAAATATATAAATGCTGTCGCCACATGTAAAGCCAGATTATAATGTAAACAGTGTATAATCTATGACAGTGCCATATCATGCGCGTATAAATACGATTTCGTGAAAGGTTCGAGTTGTATGGTAACGTTAGTATATAGTAAATTCTCCAAAAGTTTCTCAATGTAGGTACCTACTATATGCGCGTCACGTGGTCATGGCCGCGCGCGCGAACCTTCCTTTAATACGTCGTTGAAATTACGACCGATACACCACAATGATCGGCAGCTTCAATGCCAGCCTAGGAAACTGTGGGTGGGTCAAGGTTACGAGACTCACGGGAATGATCTCGTGTGCCATAGTACCGAGGCCGATTGCGCTGCGACCGATTACATGTAATATCCCAGCTGCATCCCACATGCAGCACATCGGCTATTCCAATAGATTCAACCACAGCTTTGTTAATTGCTCCGAGTACCAACTAACGATCATTGAAATTGAAATATCCATATTAATTTCGAATATCATCTTTCCCGGTGCCGGCAAGAAAAGATCACCGTCAGATGTTTGATCCCAAATTAAGGAACAAATGTTTCTCTTCTTTACAAACACTTGCGAAAGCAGTCCCCGATGGTCGTACTTGAACTGTTTCCCCACTAGCCTAATTCTTGGAGATAAGTTTGTTATAAGAAATGTGAAATTAAGTTTGTGAAGTCAGTCTCAACCAAGATCCCCAGCCAGATATTTCGCCCCAAAAAGATCACGAATCATCCTCCACAGTCAAAATTGTCCCTACCGAACGTTGTTAAAATAGAAAAATAGTTGTGTTTGTTGAAATGAAAGAAGTTTATTTGTAGATCATGTTTCTATCCCTTCTTCCAATTACATACACCTTGGTTAGCGTTACCATGATCGATGATGCGGTACTTTTTCAATATTTTGATAGTATATTTCAAAAGTCGGAAAACGGTTGGGATAAAGCCACGCGACGTTTGGCTTCACCGATATGCTGGCGAATGGCGATTTCTTAAGTAAGGTTGCAATAAGACTCTATGTATAGCTTTACATATATGTATGTATCTATCATAATCTGTACTCTGTATTATTTTATAAATGCTTTCTGTTAAGTCAGTTGTCTGCGGTTCTGATACGGAGATAATGCGGCACGATTTGGACGATATATTGCCAGAAATTGAAAAATAAATGTTATAACATTCTGCAAAACCTGTACAGGACAACCACTTTGGTCTATACCCTGTTTTCATAATATTCATTAAAAATTTCTTTGGTAAACATATTTGGGTACTTTCTTTTATCATTTCCAAATTTTGTCAATTATATATCGATAGTTAACAGTGAGTGACGC
The DNA here is from genome assembly GCA_951802705.1 of Netelia virgata. Taxonomy (NCBI): domain Eukaryota; kingdom Metazoa; phylum Arthropoda; class Insecta; order Hymenoptera; family Ichneumonidae; genus Netelia; species Netelia virgata. The sequence goes on from OX637865.1 coordinate 20,883,793, forward strand.
AGCTTGGACGAAAAACACAGTATCAATCACCAGTGATCATCAACGCTGCGTGAACGAAAAGTGTAGCGTCAATCACCGGTGACCGGTGGTACCCGAATGAAGAGTATACTCTCAATAACCGGTGAATAATTGAAGCTTTTCAAGTTAGCTGGTAATTTTTTTAAATGATTCTCAAAAAATCGAATTCTTTCGCCATGAGAAGGAAAGAGAAACTTTTAAGTATTTCTCGCGATTTTATGGGTTGAGAAAAGGAGATGGCCGATTAACGGTGACACTTTTTGTTTGCCTACAAGGAGAATCGCACTCGCTGCTGCAAAAAAGAGGCGAGAAAACTCCATCGTATAGTATTCATAAGGGAACCGCTAAGGCGACGACGGACCCTCAAATTTTCCGATAATAAAGCATGTGCGTATAAAAAATTTCTAGACACCGTAACATATTTAAAGGATTAGAAAACCCCCGAAGTACTAACCTGCAATATACCAGTAATAAACGTGTCTTTCGGATTTAATTAAAAGTTATTGCTTCAAGTACGCAGATAGAAACATATATTTCAATAAAGCAAAATAGACCAATTCAAATTCAGGATATTTCCTGATTCTAAATGATACGTTCCTTTACACATAATTCTGTCTTGAGACTGGACTAGCGGTACCCGCCATGTGTTGCAATGCCGTTTTTGTGTCATAATTAATTGGACAGCGAATGCGAAAGAAAGAAATTCTTTTTTTTAATTATGTTTATTAAAGTGCTATTGGATACACAATATTTTTTTCTTTTCCATCTGGTGCGTACACGAATAAATCTGAAGTTTTGCCTATGCGGGAGCAGGCCACACACGTATAGCTCTGCACACAGTCCATGTGTGAAGCATGGTCTTTCCAAATATAATCTACACACTTATAGTGATTATCCCTGTGCTTTGTTGATGGACATTGCAAATGTCACTTGCACCGGAAACTACGAACGTTTGAATTCGAATGGCATATCTGTTGGTATCATTGGGATACGTGGCAACAGTACATCTTCTCCTTTAAACTTTCCATTGAAAATTGTAGCTTCGATGATATTGTTCATCATATTTTTCACTGAAAGCCTGGAACTGACGTAAAGTCGTAGTGGATTGATGTATCGTAGAAGAATGATCGGCACGCCAATTTTGAATGTTAAAACGTGCGGCGGTATGTCTGGCAAATCAAGTGAATATAAGAATTCTGTTGGATAATTAACAACTTCTTCTTGATTCATTAAACTATCAATTGTCTTGTACGTTTTAGTTGCTCCCGGTTTTTTGTTTTGAATCGTGAAATTTATATAATTGACATCGTTGTTTTTTGCTGCACGTTCATTTAACCACTTATGATTTTTGCAATTATGCGCAATATTAAAAAAAACTTTGTTCATCAATTCGTCTGCTGTTGCTGTTATTTTACAGTGCGTACACGAACGGTTTCGAGTCTTGCTTCTCGTTGCTCGTCCATTTCTGAACCTCATAATGTTTTTCTCTTTTTTGGATTCAAGTGTAGATCTACCAATCGCTTTTCGTTTTGGTCGCATGATTAAATTGACATTCGCTGTCAAATAAAATATTTTACCAAAACGAAAAGCAAAATAAGACAGTCATTTGTTTTAAATATATATATAAGGGGCATTCCACGCCAGTTCGGACAGCACTTAGCTTTTGCATCTCCGATTCTTTTGAAATTTTTTTGTGTTCTAGTATTGGTTGAAAGAGGCCTCCATGATTTTTTTCAATTTTTTTTGTCGGACCGTTTTCAAGATATCAATTTGTCGAAAATTACGTTACTTTTTTCAGAAACTTTACGAAAAATGGACCAAATTGTACGTTTTTTTTAATTTTTATTTTTAAACGCACTTTTGATAAAAAATATCGAACAAATTTTTCAAACCGTATTTCTATAAGATTTTCAAGTTTTAAATATAAATGATTGATTTACAAAAAACACATACTGATCGATTTTCTTCATTTTTTTTGTAAAAAACTGTCATTTATTCCACAACTTTTAAGCCTAGTTAGATAATGGGACAACCATAGAATCTATTTTTTCGATTTTTCAATTTCCATATTTTAGTTATCCGTGTTGAAAAATATCTGAAAAAAATACTATGCACAGGAACTACTATTATGAATTATTAATAATTATTATTAGTAATTATTAATAATAATTAATAAGTAAGTAATTATTAATTATTATTAATTAAGTAAGTAATTATTAATTATTATTAATAATTAGCATGCAACGAGATAAAAGTTCAAAAGGGCAGAAACTAAATCATGTCGTGAAATAAACCACAGGCCCGTCACGGAGGTCGAACTGGTAAAAATAATTAAAAGTAAATCGGGCATAATCATCGCTATACCGAAAGCCAGCAACGACTCATCGCAGCCTAACAACTACCGTCCTAGCACACTGCTTCCAACTCTGGGGAAAATTTTAGCAAAAAATTATAAAAAATCGTCTTGAAACAGCTCTCATCGACAATATACCTCAATACCAGTTTGGTTTCTGCAACTTAAAATCGACATCTTATCCTCTCACAATCATTACATCGAATATTCAAGCAGCTAAACTCTCCAACAAACGATCTGCAGCTCTATTCCTGGATATTAACAAAGCATTTGACAGTGTCTGGCACAAAGGGCTCATTTACAAACGTTGGATGCTGCAGTGTCCCCCGTATCTACTGCAAATCATAAACAACTTTCTCAATAACCGCGCGCTAAGGATTAAAGTCGGCAACGTATACTCAAATCAGTTTAGTCCTGAACAAAGCGTACCTCAGGGATCCCCGTTGTCACTGTTATTATACAACATCTTCTGCCACGACATCTATAACTCCGACTTCAGCCCAGAAAACAAGAATCACATTGATCTCAATAATGATCTATTACAATATGCAGACGATACTGCTTTAATAAGCCACAACACGTCAATAGATACAGCAGTAGAAGAACTGCGAACTCTCGTCGATAAGTGGATTAGTTGGTTTAACAAATGGCGACTGAAACCCGACCCATCCAAATCCAATCTTATAATTTTCAACAACACGGTTTCACACAGTTCGCCATCCATAAATAGCCTAATAGCCGGATAAATCCTTTGCACCGCCACTAAATATCTGAGTATCGCAATAGATAATAAGCTAAACTTCAATAGTCATACAAAATCAATCAAAAGAAAGGTCATTGCAAGAGTATCACACTTCCGCAAACTAACATTCAGAAACAAGCATACCGCAATAGAACATACCACGAAAATATACAAATGCATTTGTCGACCCGTACTTGACTATAGCCACACGCTGTACCTGAATTGCAAAAACCCAGCTATTAAAAATATATCAACCGCCGAGACGATATCATTGCGTCTCCTTACCAAATTTCGTCACCCTAACAACCCGTTACACAACCCCTCGAACCAACTGCTATATGAAATAACAAAAATAATACCAATCATAGAAAAAGCAATAAAATCCAGAGTTAACTTTGCCCATCAGCACGTCGAAAGTATCTGCTCTTTGTAAAACACATCCAGCGAATACCGTCCCGAAAAACAAACATCCGACGAGAACGATTCATGAAATTATATCCGCCGCAATCGAACAATAGACAAGAGTTACTACTATAGACATATTAATGCTTCCCCCATCTTTTTATTTTCTCCTCCTTCTCAATAGTAGCAACAAGCTAGGACGAAATAAATGTACGGGCTGAAGGACCTCGGTCAATGTCCTACTAGCCTTACCTGAATTGTTATTGTATGTACCGAAGGCTAATAAAATGCATTTTACTACTACTACTATTAATAATTATTAATTATTATTAATGATTATTTAATAATTATATAATAATTATATTAATAATAATTTATTAATAATATAATTAATAATTATGAATAGAAGTTCATGTGCATAGTTTTTTTTCAGATATTTTTCAACGCGGATAACTAAAATATGGAAATTGAAAAATCGAAATAAAATAGATCCCATCGTTGTCCTAACTAACTACCTCGGCTTAAAAGTTGTGGAATAAATAACAGTTTTTTACAAAAAAAATTCGAGCAAATCGATCAGTACGTGTTTTTCGTAAATCAACCATTTATATTTAAACCGTGAAAACCTTATAGAAATACGGTTTGAAAAATTTGTTCGATATTGTTTATCAAACGAGCGGTTAAAAATAACAATTTTAAAAAACGTCCAATTTGGACTATTTTTCGTAAAGTTATGGACGTTTAAAAAAAAAGTAACGTAATTTTTGAAAAATCGAGATCTTGAAAACGTTTCGACAAAAAAAAATTGAAACAATCACGAACGCCTCTTTCAACCAATACTAGAACATAAAAAATGTTCAAAAAGATCGGAGATGCAAAAGCTAAATGGTGTTCGATCTGGCGTGGAATGGCCCATATATAATACCGAGTCGATCGAGTCGTTAAAACAAATGAGTGTCTTTTATTACGCTTGTCATTTTGCTGGCATACTTTGACAGCTGTAAAATTAATCTCTACATATAGATGTACATCAATGTTAATTTTGTTCTGCTCCGTACGCGTTTATTTTTGTAAATAAAGTTATTCTACTAATGCAGAAACCTTCGTGCGAATGCGGACTACAACTCACCAAATTTTCATCGCAATCGGATGAATGGTGTAGGAACGTATGCAGAACGAACAAACAAACAAACAAACATTCGTCCATTTTTATATATAAGAATAAAGGAAATATATTTTGTATATTTAGCGGGTAAATAAAAATACCTTTGAAATTATTGTAATATATTAAAAGTCACCATCGGTTTTTTAAACGGGAGCCCATACTTTTCCTTCACCACATTGTTGGTCGGATAAAGGTAAATATAACGGAACAAAATTTTTTGCCCTCAAAAACGACGACATTATGGGACTTTTAATTTTTGAAAATATCGCAAATGTAAACCCAAACTCTGGCCCAAGTTGTGCCACTCGAAACCTATTACATGCATTTTTAAGGCTAGAAACATTTTGTTCTGTGTCTCCGTCTTAATTTTGTTTACAATGATGTTTACAATTTTACGAAAGAATAATTATAGGCTTCCATTTGAAAAATCGATGATCCCAATATGACCATCCTATGTTCCGGTTAAAACCATACAAATTTCACACGGCGCTATTTTCCATAGAGATTATAGATTAAAATAGGACACCCTGTATATCTCTATATATGTTTCATCATTGTCGGCTTCAACATATAGTATATGTTATTACTTATTCCTTTTAAATGCGGCATTCGGTATGTCTGTCTCTCGATTCTTGTTCACCGCAGCGGCGACAGCAAAATCTTTTGCTAATACCTTTATATATAGAGGTATACATATATAGATACGGCACTGTTTCGTGCTGTTATTCTCTAGCTACATAGGCACGTGACCCATATAACCTGCGGCCACCTCCTCGGGTTGACAATGCCCACCTTTGGACCAAGTGTGTGTCTCTCGAGTCATGACCCTCGAAATACCATACGTGTCAGACGCCCTGGCTCGTGTTTCTCTCAGCGCTAACAGCGAAGCTCAACCGTGACAAAAGTTCTGTACGATTGGTCGTTGTTATATGAAAATGTACACTATATCTCTATCTATATACTGAAAAGATTTTGTCGCTGCCACCGCGTACAAGAATTATCGTGTTCGCCACGTTGTCACACCCCAGAGGCTGCTTATTGTTAGTGGTATGGCGGGCTGCCATAATTCACAGGTTGTTTAGGTACGACGACTTACCATGCCCCAAGGGCTGATAAGTCACGGGGCGACGTAATATGAAAATCGCATATTGCATAGTCAGTGTTTATGCGGCAAATGGAGAAATTCGTCGTCAACCTGCATCATTGATCTTCATCGCTGATTTTCAATCATTCTCTCGTGTGATTTCGCCAAGTCGGAAGACAATTGAGTTATTTCAAAAAAATTATATCAAGCGTGCATATTCAGAGAAGTGCATTGCAATAAGAACATAGAATAATAAATACTTTAAATTTGTAACAGAGTTAATGAATGAAACACTGTATTCAATCAAAACTACCCTTTCAACTCTTCTATAGTAGTTTGATATCCTTGTGTTTTGTCAATCAAACTTAACAAACTTATGTTGACCCCGTCTATGATTTTGAGGTGAACTAGCATTAGTGCGGACACTACGCATATTAATTTTATATCTCGTCAAATTTCAATGGCCGTACAATTTACATAAATACGGTGACTCATAAAAAAGTGACTGTTGTACTTTTCAGCTGTAATCTGGAACATAAGTTCTAGACTGGAGCTGATCGTTTCAGCGTTTCTCTAACGTGAATATATTGTATTAAGGGCAGGGTAGGGTTAATTCGTGTGAAAAAGGCACATTTTTAGGATTTTTTTTTTGACGAAACGGTTAAAATCTATTTATTTAAACCAATGGTACATTAAAGTGTGATATTCGAAGAATATTGTGTCCAATTTTCACGAAGAAATATTAAAAAATACGGCGATGGCAGCAATTTTTGTCAAGCGTCTCGGAAAAAAGTTGAATTGCGGTGCCCATCATAACTCCGTGCTGGATCATCTGAAATCGAAAAATCAAAGTTATATCGTTAGATAAGGACTTTCCTCAGGTAATGCTGGGTGGGTTTTTCGAAATTTCAATTTTTCAATTTTTGGGAACACTTTAAAGGGAAAAACGCGATTTTTAGCGAAAAAATCGATTAATTTGTTATTATAAAATGAAAAATATAAACAAATTTTCAAAAAACTCTCCAGTGTTACCTCGTAAATTATGTACAGAAATAGTGTGCAAAATTTCAAAAGGATCGGTGCAGTAGTTTTGAAGTTATGATGGGCACCGACTTTGAAAATGTGAGTAATGGGAAGAACGCTTTAAAGTTTTGAACACTAAAAAATTTGAGATGAAACGTTCATAAGTGAGTTTTATCGGCTTACCTCACACTAAATCATCGATGCCAGGTCCATAAAGGATGTTCCTGTCATCCAGGATGTCTAAAGCATCTTTTTGCTCTTGTCTACGACGAATCCTGCCTTCTTTCGTCTGTTTTTCGGGTACCTGATCTGCTCGGCCTATACGCATAGAGTCAGATGATCGCGCCCACTCATGAGCGTGTGGTCCACTACTGATTTCCATTTCTTGCATGAAGGTTAGTAAAGCAAAGAACCTTCATTGAAGACACAGGCTGCCACATAAGCTGCAATCTGAACGATGACAGAGGTTCCACCCACGTGCTTTGGTGAGATTTTCCAAATAAGTTGGTTTAAACTCTCATTGTTGTTCTGCGTAAACCCTCCGACACATCGCTCTAGGAGGGCATCTTTGCTCAGATCTTCATAAATGGGCTTGATGGCATCCAAAACATCCTTGGGAAGAGCACTGTACGTGTGTTTGAACGAATCATATGCATTATCGGCTGCAGCTTTTTGCCATTCGCAAATTCAGGCAAGTATAAAAATACTCATAACGTCGACAATTTTGCTCCGATCGACTTGAAATTAAGACACAATATTCTTAAGATATTATGCTTTCAGTTAAAATTAAAAAAAAATCTAAAAACAATTTTTTTTTTAAACCCTACCCTGCCCTTAAGGAGAAAATGAGAACCTATTTCCGACCAAGATAAATCGAAAGATATAGTTGAGGAAATTGCACAAACGAAAAAAATATTGACAGGCAGAAAGTAATGAAAACAAATCTTACCTTCACATTTTCTTTGTTCATTATTACTTAATTTCGTTCTTACAATTCATAGCATTTATAGCAAAGTTTGATTTTGTTAATTTATAAGTACAAATTGTTCATATTTCAACGAAAATTTCATTGTTTTAATAATGATGATCATTATACTTTAATCAATATTTTCATTTGAGACTGGCAGCAATGCTAATTTAAGAAGGACTTTCCAATTTCAAGAGATTCCAATGATATAATTACGCACATATATGGCCAGTTTACTGAAACGAGTAATATTAGATTCACTATAGTGGAAATAAAAGGCACGCATTGCAACGTGCCCGTAAAGTGGGTATTTCTGAATGAAACAAAATTTTAAATGTTTCAACCAATAAAGTGAAGAATAAATACTATATATCAGTATTTTCGTTGTTGCATACAGGAGATGAGCCTAAAATGGGTAAGCTATGGGAGATGTTTAATAAAACAGACTTAGAAATGTAAATGTAACTTACATTTTTATTCATGGAAATGTTTATCCAATAAAGCCTGTACGATATAAAATCAAAAACAAGTCATTGTCCTCAATGATCATAGAGAAAAAAAGAGTATACTCTCCGAATTACCCGCTTTGCTCGTATGAGGGGGGGGGGGGGGCTAACCGGCTAAATGCTAAAATAATGAGATCGATCAACTTAAATAGAATTCCAAAATTGTTGTTGTTGGTCAACAAAATATCTAAGCTTTATGTAAAAGTACAGACTTTTTCAACATTAATCAGTCTCCACAATGATCAACTAATTATAAATGTAGTAGTATAAGTCTTTCTCTAAAATTAAGATCAACTTCTTCATATAATAAGTGACAATTATGATCTCTAATTCAGAAAAAGATCTAACGTTATTCTTGACAAGCGTCACAGTAATAAGAGCCTCTCTAACTAGTCATTGGACTATTCTAGGGCAAACCGTGTTTCCTCTTAACTTACCGGTTTTGCCCAAAATCACGTTTTAATTTTCTATCATTATAACCTCAAAATTAAAGTACCAAAACCCTACCCTACCAAAAATAAGTATTTGTCATGATATACTTACTTATTAAGCGTATAAGCAAAACGAATATACCTACGTTGTTCGGAGGGTGCCCCGCTTTCCTTCCCGCCGCCGAGCGCAGCAAGCTGCAAGTGCTGCGACGACGATCGGGTTGGCTTGTTGGTCACCCAGCTGAACCGCAGCAGTTGGCAAGAGAGTGAGAGAGCAAGGGATATCAGGATAACGTGCCTGTCTACTTCCTTGTGTTGCGGGCTATCTACCGTGGCGGTTCTCTCCATTTTCTAAGAGGATTACTCTCTGTGATTCTCGTCAAATCCCATGTACCGACAACGCTAGAACGGAGAATGCCGACTTTCTCGGCGTATCTACTCTTCGGGTATACCAGAGAAGTAGACATCAAAGCTCATCCCCGCTCGTAATTCGCTCATTCTCTTCTATATCCTTGAAATTTCACTACCTTACGCTTAAATAAAAAAGACGATGCGGGGGGGGGGGGATTGAACAAGCGTGGAAGGGTGCTGTCTCACAGAGCTACACTTGTATCGTGAACGCTTGGTTATATCATGCGGTTGTCATTATATAATATATTCCATTCTGGTGGACGTAAGCAGTATTTACTTTGGGACTTGAGTAATTTCACGGAGCACTAACATTATATTTACATCGATAGACACATAATAGACTGCATACACAATAGAGTGCATCTCGACGGGATCTAGCCAACTAAATTTCTCTGGATCAACGATAAGCTATGATTTCATTATAATAAATGCATGGTTATAACACGCCCTCATAGAGCAGCCTTCAGCTACTCATCCGAGCCCTCGGAGTACTTACGAACAGGTTTCTTGGAACAGTAACTCTTGCATCTAATTGTGAGTGAACATTTGTTCTTTTGGATAGCAGTGTCTAGCAATCATTGCTAGACATCAGGCTGCTATGAATTTTTGTTTACAACAATTGCTAGGCACCGGTTGCATGGCAGCAGTTACCAGACCAGGTAGCCAAAGAATTGTTGTCCGGCAACGTCGGCTAGTCAACGGGTGCTTGAGAATGGTCGTTATCATATCTTATATGATCTTTGTTTGACGAAAGATTTTCATTTATTATACAATCGGCAATTTCTCTTATGGTGGCTTTTTTCTATTAGACTAAGTTCAGCTTGACTTGATGTAACTCCACTAAAAACTACTACCTTTCTTTCGATTTCTTATACGTAACGGTGGCGACCCCGAGATTTGTTTTATATTATACAGAGATACGCGCGTACAAAACCGTAACTTTATCCTCGAAAGAAGGTTGGATCGTGAACACAAGTAGAGGATAAGTAACGTTTTACTTTTCTCTTTTCTAGATAGGAGAGAACTATATAAGTAGTATACCTAGAACGAAGCACCAGAAGAAACTCCTAGAGCTCCGGTCTACAGACTCTGCCCGGGCACTGCCAGGGTACAGAGGTGGTAAGTATTCGCAGCGCGTTTTCCTGAATTATCGTGCTAGTATTCCCCGGGAAAATGCCACTAAATCAACCCTCGAGCTGTCCCTCTCACGCGGCTCTCCTCGCGCTATCGTCCCTTTACTTCCTCGTCTTCACCCCTTCCTTCCATTCCAATCCCTCTCCTCCGTCCCTGGCTACCCAACCACGACTCGACGAGCTTTCCCGCGAAACGGGCACCCGACACTCTTTCTCTCTCGTTCTCTCTCTATCTCTCTATCTCTCTCTCTCTCTCTTTCTCTCTTTCTCTGGCTGACGGCGCGCACGGCAAGATGCAAATACGAAGACACCGTCGTCGTTCCACCGGGCGTTCACGACGTTCCCTACTTGTTCCATAGAGCTTTCGTCTCTTCCCCATCGGTTGCATACACTTTGCCACATTACACACACGTGCACAGGTACACACCGGCGCGCGCGCGCGCACCTACACCCGCACACACACACTCAGAGAAAGAGAGAGAGAGAGAAAGAGAGAGGGAGGGTTCGTAGAGGAACCAGCGCGGTGCCCGAGAAGAGGCGCAAAGCGGAGAGACCAGTAACGCGTGTGAGAGTCGTTCGGCTGAAATATTGTTGCTAAATAAATAACGAACGGTGTAATATGCAAAATTACGAGGCTCCGGTGTTCCTTCACTGGTATGCACGACGTGCCTGCTATATACTATGTATAAATATATATACGTGTATTGTGTATATGTGTATGCTAGTAAAACTGTAGGAACCATCTTGGGGTGCCCAGGGCTGATAACGCTGTTTTAAGTTGGCCTCGCCATCCGCTCTGCCATGTACCCACCCCGCGTAGCTCTTATTCGTATCCCCTCTGCCCCTCAATTTCCTCGTTCACGTCCAATTGCGAAAAGAGGAAATTCACTGCCGCGACTACGCGACGAGACTACGTTGATTAGTTGCGTCGACTTCATGCTTTTTCGCTATTGCACGGGTGTATATATGTATATATATACCAATCGTTCATATAACTATATATACACCCAAATATACAGGATAAGCACATGGCGACCTTCCCACCCGGAAATTTGTATAAAAGTCATAACTCCCAAAAGGGAATTATGACCGCAAGAAAATGCGGTCATAAAAAAAGTTTCCCCTAACAGTTGTACGATTTCGAGGAGAAGATACCATGACTGTATTAAGATTTTACCAGTCAAGGCGTTGAGGTGACGCGAAGTTCGTCGACAGTTTTTTCCAATAGGAACCAATAATTTATCTTCCGTCACACTATCAGTAAGATCTAAAATGTGGCCCTAACACCATATTTGGAAAAATCTGATGATTATTCAATTTTACGTAAGTTGACTTATATAAATATGAAACCCTCTATATCAACTCTATCAAAGGCCGACCATTGGCTTCAATGATAATTTCTGCATTCCTACATCCTAAAAAGTATAAATCGTCATTGGGGAGATCTATACAACGATACAGTCCCCTAAAAAACCCTACGGTTTTTTTTTGAAATGCTGTTTCAACCATTATTGCCAAATAAAAATAAGAAAATTATATTTTTATTAGCAAATTAACCATTTGTTCACATACCAAACAATGCATTATAATTGACCTTGCATAATAATGCGGAAGAATTTGTTGATGTTATAAGTACAATTATTTATGTCTTTTATCGAAAATAATGGTATATTTGTAGTTATTGATATTAGAAGTGCTTAGTGACATACAACATAAGTGTTGGACATAGTAAACAAATTAAGTGAAAACAAAAATTAAAATAACCCATATGTCCCTTTCATATCATGTACCAACATGCAAAAAAGTTGTAGCCCAATGTGAAGAGATGAGGTCATAAAGTAATTCAGTTGTGCACGCCAATGTGGGTAAGGTAATATAAAATATACCTACATAAATAGGTGAAGCGTCGCTTTACAAGGTTGTACCGAACCAGCAGCTATCAAAAACACCATTGGCCTAGGATGTGATAAATAATACTACGGGTAAAATAAAGTGCAGTGGGAGAGGGACGAGGTTGCCAAGCGGATCTGATTACCGTCCCGGTGTTTAGGCTCGATGCTTCCATATATACTCACATACATGGCAAATTCGCGCAACCACGTGCACGCTTCGACTAGTATTGGAGTTGGACTCTGTTAGATTCGTCTCTGCGGATATGTCTGCTTTCACTGTGTCAGTTTTGAATTCTGACCACTCCAAATCGATGTACGTAATACACTGCTTCGTGTATGATAACACAGGTATGTAACTGCACAGACCTGTACGTCGGAATAATATTCGCGCGGAGTATTCAACGTAGGTGTGGCTGCTGCTTCCTCATGTACAGAAATATTTCCGGCTCTCGAAATGTTGTATATATGTACAACGTGACGTAATACAATTCGGTATGTATCGTAGGATATTGTTGCAATGGTACATACTCGGTACCAACTCGGAAGCTGCGCTGCAACCAGCCCGTATATACACGCTGGTACGCCAGTTTAATCGGCGCATTTGCCTATCTGTGACTGTCGCTCTTTACTCTAGCAGACATAGCGTGTGCTGGTATAGAGAGGCAGAGAGTGGCAAGTGTCAGTGTGACAACGACAGTAGAGAGGGTGGAGTCAGATCTCGGATAGTCCTTGCAACGGGACGGTATCCAAATGGCCATCACCATCGCGAAATCTCACTCACAGTCGAACTCACCCTTCTCTTTATCAACCATTACCTCGGCTTCTTGGTGAACATGGTAAGAAACTTTGAAAAGTGGAGATTAACTTGAAGCCTCTCGGCGATAAGAGTTGGAACGTTGACAAGTGTTTTCGTTATGTGCAGAAACAAATATTAACATTTTGAGGACGGGGATATTTACGTTGAAATCGACATTTTACTTTACACGAAATTTATGCATAATACCAATGAGTTTTTCACGTGGACTGCCCGACTAAACTAGCGGTCGATATTTCGACCAGACCCGACTGGAACGTAAAGGCCTATGTTAGAAATTTCGTCTAACGACTTGCGGGAGTTTTCCTACGTAATTTGATGCGCTCAATACGAAAAAAAAATAGTAAAAAAACATCCTAGAGGCATCCTTGACCTTGAAAATTGCTTTTTTTGTAATTTTGGCCTTAAATTGGATATATTTATGTTTTTTGATGCGCTGCGTTCGATAAAATTAGTCTTTTTGCTCGAATATTCCTCAAATAATGACTTTTCCAAGCCTACTTTGTCAAAACCAAGACCACGGCAAGGGTAAAAAAATTCCACAGAACTGATAATGTAAAAAAAAAATTACCTTGAAATAGTACTTTTCACGGTCAAATAAACTTCCAGGAACTTTCAAACTATTTTTGTTCTATTTAGGGCATAATATTATCTAAAGAAAACCTCAAATCTTTTGTACCCCATGAATAGTCGATATATCGACCAGACCCGTTCTTGAAAGGTTAAGACGATTTTATGAGGGCACTATATTGTATTCGGTATAATCGGTAAGATTTTGGTACGTGTTTACCGTCGAACCTTCTATCACCTTGGCATTTATATAGCTTCTGATAGAAATTAAAATACCTTGTGCCGAAACAGACTACGTATTTTTCGTAGATAAACAATTCTCATATAGCTATCATATATAACGACTTACAAATTATATTACAAAAAATTGTGTGCGAAAATTTTACATGTCCGACTATTATTGCTCGAATTATCAATTCAAGACAAATTTACTTGTATCTACTTTAATGTGCGGAATATGGAATAGCATATCTTTAATTGAGCCCAACAAATCATTAAGTGAATTAATATAATTCCTGACAAAGAGCTTAACTGTCTGATCACGTCACAGTGGGGTCCTTAAGGTTGTTGCTAAAAAATACTGGGGCGAATTTATATTAATCGACATTTTACTAGTAGTTACGATATACTTTCTAAATATATTGGCACAAGGAAAACGGAAGTTACCTCACTCGTTTATTAAATATTAATTTTAAAAGTTGTATGGGGCGACGGCGTTCCCATTTCTGTGTTTTGCGTGTAACTTCCGTGATTGTGAAGAAAGTGATCCAAAAATAGAATATTGTGTGTAGGATAATGTACAGAGTAATATTCCAAAAATAGACAGCTTGCCGATCTTAATTAATGAGGAAGTATGAAAAATATGCGACCCGTTTGGGAAAAAGTGAGGTCTATTGAGATGTATGTATTGAAATGTGGCGACGTCGGAATTATAGGATAGCAGAAAAAATCGAAGGCCTAACGCTGAAGACATTGATCGGCAGGAATCGCGCGGAATATAGCTGCCGATCTGCGACTGTCACTGGATTCAATCTAAAGGTGGGGCCGGACATGCGGGATTCGGCGAATGCCGAATATTCGCCGAGTGTCGTGGTGCTCGGATGCTGTAATGCTCCAGCACGGAAGATTCTTGTTTGGCGATTGACGAATACCCATCCACACTATAGCGATTTGGATGTTTGGCGAATGTTTGGCTCGGCACTCGGCGAATCCCGCATGTCTGGTCGCACCTTAATAGCCTCGAATTACGAGAGAATCGTGCACGTTGCCAAAACCCGTGGCTATGTCAATAGATTTTTTAATAATCGAAACATAATTTTCCGATAATTCTAACTCTAAACACATATAGTATGTAAATAATAATTAACATTATCTAGCGTATACTTGAAAATTTCCGCGGTATACATTCCTACACATCATCAGTATTTTACTACCATAAGTTGGCATTGGTGACATCACGTAAAGTATTAACATACCAATTTCGTGCCTTCCCCCACCCTTCAGAAAGGATTTAGCAACAACTTTAAGAGAAGTTCGGAGCGTTCGGGTATTGAGTAAGTCCAAATTCATCCCAGGTAGAAATAACTAGTCGAGTTAATCTGATTATGAGACTTATGACATTCGTAGTGACAGCAGCCCGGTAGCCATGAGTTTTTGACAATTCTTTTTTGGGCGGAAGGAAAGGTGATAGAGAAATAATACTTGGGGTAGTTATAGAGCATATATTTAAGTATATTACAAACAAATTTTGTAGGCAAATATTACAAACTGGCAGCCCTGCAGCAATTCTCCCGAGGCATGTTGAATTTGCGGCACGCACTATAACTGGTGCCAATTTGAATCTGGAAAAAAGAAAAAAATATATGTAATCTACATGAGTGTAGCTAGTGAAGTACGTAGGGGAGTTTCAATTAGTTAATTTAAACAATATTTATTAACAAATGACTCTCCTTTTTTGTGGTGAAAATTGAATGTCTTTATTCAAACGCAGCCAATTACACAAAAATCAATATTTCTAAAATCCCCTGCGTACTTCACTAGCTACACTCATGTGGATTACATAGATTTATTTTCTTTTTTCCACATTCAAATTGGCACCAGTTATAGTGCGTGCCGCAAATTCAACATGCCACAATTTTGTAATATTTTCCTACAAAATTGTTTTGTAATATTTTATAAATACTTAAATATATGGTCAATAACTACCCCAAGTATTATTTCTCTGTCACCTTTCCTTCCGCCCAAATAAATGATCAGAAACGTGTTTTTTAAGGCCGTTACGGTGGTATTAGTCCTTGAGATAATCTGAAGCAGTAATTAATGAATTTTTGGGCACGAGATTAAGTTGCACGAAACCAAGTTCATATCAAAGACCGAAGTTTAGAAGCACTGTGTAGGAAACATACGAATGTACCTCATGACGTTTCAACTGGATGGACACTTCCGATTGTAGTTCACCCCTCTCTAAATAGTCACGGTTGGTCGATTAAACGGACGAACGAATGAACCGTGACATGGTAGACGACGATTACGAGCTATTCGAACGGAACAACAGTATTATGTGTTCCATCTTGCTTGTAGATTTTACGCAGTTGAGTGGGCGTACTCGCGTCACACGCAAATCTACACGTACGGTTACCATGATCATTCTTCGTTTACTGGGTCTCAAAGAAACATTCACTTATGAGAAATAGTATCATATTGATATACCAATGATATATCGAATGAAAAATGTGTACCCTCGACTGAATGCTCCAAACCTTATTTCTTTTGTAATGCCCCGAGTCGAAATTTTCGAACGTCTCGAGAATAAGTCGAATCGAGCAGAGTGATGAGGATCGAGGCCGGGTTCCGACGTATGGTGGATACCCGGGGTTGTAAATAGTGTTTCACTGACGAAAAACTATTTACAAATTATATCGTTATTTTTCCTGCTATAATCTGTTCAGTATGTACCCATATATAGCTGCACAATACATGCTCATATGCGCTGTTCAGTATGTCCTATCTATAGCTGCATAATATATGCGTATTTGTTCGTGCGTGAGAAATAAGGTACACTAATTTCTCAAACAACTAGAGATCCTTTAAGGACATTAAAAAATCGTCATCAGCATTTTTGCTGACTCGCGACTAGCTAAACTTTGAAAGTTCTTTATTATTCGTCTTTCAATCTTCTGTTACATACATATTCACACATTTGGTTTGTTTCGTAGGATTTAAGCTCTGCCTGTAAACTTTATGTTACGTACTAGATCATTTTTCAAGTCATATTATCATCTCTATTATGCTAAATTTATTGCGCATTTTTCTTTATGTTTTAGGTAAAAAAAGTTTTATAAAAGACCCTGTAAATGCACTTCCTACTTCTTCTCCTACGTTTACTTGTATGTACATTTTTGCTGGTCATTCTGTCACTGCTAGATGTTGCGGCAACTTGCGTTTTAGCTTGAATAGCAAGTCGTTTATTTTTCTTACTGTTATATTTTATAATATTGGCTGTTTTTGTTTCATTGTTCTTAATTTTCCACGTTAGAAAAAATTGTGCGATTTATTTTAGGTGATTTGAGACGAGTTGTTGTGCTGTTTTAATTTTTCAAGAGCTCGCGAATATTGCAGTATCGTCTGCGTACAATGCGAGGTTAGTATTATTGCTTCTTGGAATGTCATTCATGTAGTATATAAATAATACCGGTCCTAGGATGGAGACTTGCGGTACTCCAGTAATAATGTTGCGTTTGGAAGAGGGCTTGTCATTACTTATAATATTTAATGTTCTGCTTTTTAAATAGTTTTGCAGGATTTTTATAATGTATGGTGGAAAAGTTATCAAGTCTAATATGTTGATTCCTTGGGTTTTCAGGTCTGATTGTGAGTATATGCCTTCATTTTTAAGGGAGGGTAAGCCCTTTATCACATATTTTTTCACTTTTTCGCTCTTATCGGCGAACAAGTGAAAGTTATATTTGTTATTAAGGAAATCACTTTTTATCACATCGTACTGGTTGATGTCGTTAGGTTTCATTGTTATCGTTTGGTTCGCGCAGCTTAGGGTACAACCGGTAGGTTTTAGTCTAATATCTCGTAGGATTGGAGATTTTTTCTCACTGTTTAATTCTAATATATTAAATATAATTCGAGGAATTTTCTGTGTTTTTATAATTTCATCACTTGGGCCCTGCGTAGGTGACTGCGTCGTTTTATTTTCTCCCTCCGCGTCAGACGATAGGACTTCGAATCTATTAGTTTCAATAAATGTTTCATTAATTATTTTAACACTCTCCTTTTCTTTGAATTTTGGTACTTTATTTGCCCGTTTTTCACTTGTGTTGTTTAATTTATTTTTGCCAATGTTATTATGCTGTCTTTTTAGACACTTTATGTAGCGTACGTGTGACCGGCGCGGTCGAAAATAATGACCGAACAGGGTTGTAAGGCCGGTTCTCAATTTGGATATTGACGCTAATCGTCAGGTACGTTCGTAAGTGAAATTAATCGCCTACGAACTCGGGTTGTTTTGAATAATTCGCTCGATAGTAAACATGAACTTGATATATTTTTTATATTAGAAACGAGTTATGAATCTACCACCTCGCGTATCGAATTTAAGCGACTGATGCGTGCGGTGTTTAGTTGTCGATTGAAGTCCTAGAGCTCTCTGAACCGTCCCTTCGGTATTTCTCTTCACAATTTATTTTTATGCAAAATACCGATTGGTCACTCCAGAGTTGCCTGCGGAGGGCGGAGATTTGTCGTGACCAATTCCGAAAAAGTTGACCTTAAGGAAAACGTTGATAAAAACTGAAAGGAGTTTTTTCCGAGAGCTCGGGAGATGCGTCTGGTAAGTCCAGCAATTACAACGAAGTCACGTATCTTCGAATATTCAGAAAACAATTTTATATATAAAAAAAGGGATTGAACGGAATATGTGCTCGACGACGAGGCATTTGGTAGCCAAATGTTTTATTGTCTTGTGGGTCATCGAGCACGCGTCGTCGAAGACAACTTTTCATGTTATGACGGTCAGTTAGGCGAGAGTTCTAGTCCGACCGGGCGTAGTAGTGTACAAAAGAAATGAAGGAGATGGCTCGACTGACCAGATTTGTATAGTTGTTCGAATAGGAATAGTCAGAGAAAGAAAAAACATGAAAACGTTTTCTAAAGAGGGATCACTTGAGTAATATGGCTTTGAGGCCATTTTCATTAGATATGTGTGAAGGTTCCGTATTTTATTTTATTTTAGATCATTTATTATGTTCACAGATTTTTACAACACTGGTGAGTGCGTCATTACTTGTAGGTCATCAGCGATATAGTGCGAGCGGGTAGGAAACCTTTGTGAGTCAGATCGTTCTTACGACAAATGAGATCGTCGACAAATGAAATGACGAGAAGTCAGATCGTTCTTACGACTGATCTGATCTGATCAGCATTATCATAAGACTCATTCCCTCGGCTATATACAGATATGACACGTCATCTGTCGGACTCTGGCGGTACTGCTAGCGCGATGATTACTCGAGGTAACATCTCGATCGAGGACGGGTTGGGAAGGCTCGCTAGACAGTTGAAATCAAGAGCGGGCTCCGGAGGTTTGTGTTTTTCGAACGTGGAATCGAGAGCGGTTTGAAGAGGGTCCACGATAACACCAGATTCGAGTTGGAGGGCACGTTGGCATTGAGCGGAGGGTCGCGGCTTGAGCGCTACAAAGGAAATAGACCGTAGAAGATTGAAACGAGCAGTAATAATTTCGACCCGCAAGCTTCAGTAACGCTGACGTACCCTATTTATGTAGGTACACTCCGACGTACTTACCCTTTATTACTCCTCCTTTCGATCCTACGTTTGAATAGCGTGAACCTCCAAACGTTTAATCAGAAGCCTTAGTGAGCCGGTCAAAAGGCTGACCTGAAGGTTCTACAAACTCTATTACAACCTCTGTCCTCTGTTATAATGGAAATGTGAATTTTCTGCTAATTTAAAGATTCATCGAAGATCCTAGCATGTAGATATTCTATTTGTAGGAACCTTGTTTATTCCTCAGTTACCACTTGATTTAATATACTCTCGAAGCGGCTCTGATATATTTCGTGTATAAGAAAATGTTCACTCGTTATACTTGTTGGAGTATCCAAAGTTTCGCGAGAATTTGGAAAGTGAATGCTGAGAGAGTTAAAGTGAAGATGGAGTTTCACGTTGAAAGGCCAACGTGATGTTCTCGTGGTTCCTATCACTTTATTCCTTCCGAGCGAGAACCGGCGAAGGCTTGAGGCTCATGGTGACGACCGCAGACTTCTCGATCATTAATCTTGATTCTAGAATACATTGCACCATACATACCACATGGCAAGATATATTCACATACTATACAAGGTTGCGTGTTAAATCCTACGGAAAGAAGGAGAATAAAAATAAGTGAGGGTGCTCGTCTGTACGTTACCAGCCGCGATCTCTCGGGAGTGAGACGACCGAGGAGAAGCCTCAATTTCTCAAGATGTATATCGATGAGCGTTAGATAGAAGCTGAGAGTGAAAAGATGCATGCGAAAGAGGGTGAAAGACATCGCAGAGAGGACGATAAAGCGGAAGGCATCATCGAAGAGCGCCGGAGGCCATATGAATATTTCTTGAGAACGTGCAGTAACAACAAAATTTCTCCCGGCCGTGCCGAAGTAACATAAGTCGACGCGAACGCCCTGGTATCACGGGACGATAGAAAGTGTGTGAAAATCAATTTTCAAATTCACGAGGTTCAACATTGTCACTTTGCGAGAAATTTCTCTTCTACCCCGAGAACGCACAATTCACGAACAGAGACGTAGATTAATTGCCTAAGAAGTATCACCGAGATACTGGATCCAGTGGACTTCGTTTTCCGGTATACCAATGGTGTTAAGCGGATATTCCGTGTGTCTGGAGGCAATTACTTCACTCATCGACTCTAACACATGTGTATATAATAGCCATTTTCGTTTTTGGCTACAGGCATCCTCCACCTTTTGGGCAAACTTTCTGTAGGTATATAGGTGGGTATAAATGTGATAATATGCGAAGCGAAGCGAGCAAACTGCGAACGAACACTGGCTCGGGGGTTCGGTCATGCTTTGGCCTCGTACCAAGGATCCGGCCGCCCGTCACACGACCAATTATCTCGGTGAGTGCGGTACGAGAGAGAGATCAAGAGAGCGAGCGAGAGAGAGAGAGAGAGAGAGAGAGAGAGAGAGAGAAAGAGAGAGAGAGAGAGAGAGAGAGAGAGAGAGAGAGAGAGAGAGCGAGAGAGATAGAGCTGGCCCGCGTAACTCCCAAGCACACTCTCGCACATGGTTCCTGCTGCTTGTTCTCTCCTCTTCGCGATTCTCCCTATCGGAGTGTACGATAGCGCGCGCGACGCCCGAGGTTACCGAGGTCGCAGGAAGCACCCACTTGGCAGCCGTCCTGCCAGTGGGTGCTGTTTGTATGCGATTGCACATTTCACGGGCGCGCACGGGACCGAAATCGGGAGCAAGCGGGCGAGACGGCACTACACAGCAGATTCAGTATCATATATAGAAATGTACGCGTTGCACAGCTGAGTTAAGAAGAACTGATTATTCTTGTAGAAAGAAATGAGTTTTGCTCGGTGTTTCAGGAATTTACCAAAAAGATTAGATCATACCTGTGTTTCAATTTAACGTGGATTTTAATGCAAGCAGGTCTTTAATATAGGTCAGATTACAAATTACAAGATAGGGTTAGTGAATTTCGGTCGAAGGCCACACTATTAAATGCTTCTAAATCTTAAGTACACAGGGTGTTAGACAACTATTGGGACAGAAAATACATGGGTAGTTGGCGTCAGTACAAGCAAAATAGTTGTTTTTCTCAGGCTCGGGACTTTTTTCCACAGATAGTTGTTTTTTTGTATTATAGATCTTGACAAAATAACTGTTACTCAACGAACGAATAGTCGATACGGTACGGCACAAAAATTGTTATCACTGAACCGCAGGGGGATCGATGCAATTGTTTAAACTTTTAACCTCTGCGAATTAAGATCTCGGCCAATTTTCATCGATGGACATGCATTTTAAAATAAACTGTTTTGCTTGTACTGACAGCAACTACCTGAGTATTGTTTGTGTCCAGATTCTGTATCCAGTTGCCTAATACACTGCATAATAATAAAAAAGGACCGAGCAAAAGATTACAACCAAATGGAATGTTTTCATTCTAATTTGAATAAAACGTTCGGTTTACTTTCGGTCTTCTTTTTTTCTGAATTCGCTACTCGACATGTAGCAATTTAGTGTATTGCGTGTATCACTTGTGACGTGATTTTCCCGGCGTAGGGAAAAGCGGGGTTCCCAAGGCCGATCTCGCTATTTGCCCTCGCGTTACTACCCGTTATATATTATGCGCTCCCGTTAGATTTTGTTGCGACCATTGTTATTGATTTTTGGAGTCGATTTTGGAGTATAAAAGGTCGTGGCATTCGACCCTGACGTGGAGAATAGTGCTCATCGTAACGAGTTACCCGTCAGGTAAGAACGGCCAGCGAGTACGCCCGAGAGATTGCTGCAGGTCCGGCTGTAATACCGGCACCCCGCCGTAAGGTGCATTGCGCATGAGGATGAGCGGAGTTTTAAGATTACGGGCGAGGGTGGGAACCTCTCGTCCCGCCGACGCAAGTGCTCACCTAAGCGCGATGACCATGGGGAAACAATTGTCGGCGTGCTCGCGAGATCTCGTGCAACGTCGATAATCGCGATATTTTTTAAGGTAAAAATTTCGCTGAGCGAGAGGGCAGTAGCTCTCGGTGAAAGATTTCACACAGGATCATGCGAATGTTTGATTGGCTATTAGTTAGAAGATATCGTGTCGCGCTTGAGGCTACGAGTCTCGCGAAGACTCGTAGAGAGAGAGAGAGAGGTGTCTCTCTCTCGCTTACGCGCCGTGCGTAAGTCGCGCTCCGACTCTACGGGCGCGCTCCCGTGTCACTGGGCGATCTCTCTCTAGGGTGAGAGGCCCGAGTTCGCGTACGCACCATGGGGAGTTCCGTGTACGCCCGGCTCCATGCGGATATTATACTTTCAGTGTGCTCTAGCGATATCAAAATTGACTTATTGATTTCTCGGACGTGAGTGTTTCGATCTCGTGATTCTTTTGGTTGAACGTGTGTTCGGACTCAGGGGTTTCCGAAGGTGAATTTTCTGTGACGATGCGAGTTAAGCGGTGATGTGGAAATTCATATTCCGTTCTCCGAATTGAGACTTCGTCTCTCGGAGAAATAACGATATTGTTGGCCATCCCGGGGTGACTAAGCCCGACCCTCTCTACCATAATCTGCAACCTGAGCGGCCGAGCGTTTCCGGTTCTGCCAATCTCGCGGATGCACCCAGGTTAACCGGGTCGTCACTTCTGGGGAAACAAACAGTGACGCCGACCACAACGGCGAATTCGAGGTCGGAGAATTAAGGTAAGTTGTTCCTACTTTCCTTAACCTCATCCTCCCGTATCCCGATTCGTGGAGATAGTGGGGCTGAGATGTTCCCTCCCGACACCCGGGTTGTGCCGGTTGTCGATACCGGCGAAATAAAAATCGACTGGGGCCCTGCCGGCAACAGTTCGGGTGCAACTGCGAGATAGACGACCGAAGGTGACGATGGCCGAAGGATTCCGGAAATTCGTCACACACTATATAGTGGATCAACTCATTTAGCACTCACATATACATACATATATAATTCACAATCGCACTACAGCCTACAATAACTATTTAGGTATGTACGATGCGTTCACCATCTGAAAACCATAAAAATGGTTATAGTGGTCTCGCAAGAGTTTCCCAGAGACCAGAGAGCCCAAGCGCGTGTCATCTCATAAAACATTTGGGGTCCAAATGTATCTTTTATTTCCAACAAATCAACTCAGACTTCCTTTCTTTTTATATATTTTACGTGACTGGCGTACCTGCCTGCGGATCAGAAAAGTCTAACACTTTCCTTACTGCACTTTTTTTTCTTTATAAGTTATCTTTCTTCATTCAAGTAAGAATATCGGTTTTACAAACATTTCAAGCGACGAACTTGATGTTTCAAAGTTGACCAAATTCATTTTTCGCATATCAAAAAGCGATCTGATCGTGGAGCGAATCTCCCACTTACAAATTCTTTAAAATTTAGCAATCAACGCCACGTACAAGTTTGGCGAAAGGAAAGGGAAACTCTATCCCTTGACAAGGAATATCTCGTCGCCAGTCGTAGAAGATAGTATCAAACGAACATTCGAACGAGCATTGTCTAAAACAATAGAGCTCGCGCGTGCAACCATTCGTAAGTTACGCGATTGTACCCGATTTCACATTCACAGGCGTATTTGTCCGTTATAATTGGATTTTTGTTATTGAAATGGATATAAGTAAATTATATCAGTTAAAAGGTAAGGCGTGTAATATCTGATTTCAACCAAATTCGTCACACAATATTAACTTGGCGTATGGCGTTTCTCACAGAACGTCTAAAGTGTCGTGTGAGGGCTTAAACGCTGTAAACCGATCGCGAACCGCGATGTGGACAAAACGTCGTAGTTGTGTACCGATATTTCATTTTTTTATTCGTGTACGCGTATTTTATACTTACACGTAGAAATCTTGAGCACTTGACACAAAGAAAGTGACATTTCGCTTGCCCGAACGACGACTCTCAAAGCAAAAATAGAGTAAAATAAAATCTGAATTAAGCTAAATGGACCCAAATTGAACCCAAAACCTCACATCAGAGCTTATTATGTTGTCTTTTCATATAAGCATTCTGTGATGCATATGTTACAATTTGAAGACGTGTATGATGAGCATATATTCAGTGCGTTCTTAAATTATCCTCGATTAAATTAGTAAAATGGGAACTCCTAAAATGGATTCGGAACAGTTCAATGACAGCCATGTGCTTATCATTAATTATGGTGGCGTAATGTCAAGAGCGAATCGCAATTTGGCATCTAGCCCAGTCGGCACGCTGGGTTGAAAACTTTCCTCGCCTGGCAACCTTATAATTGCCCTCTATGTGTGTTCTAGCTTGATCCTCTATATATGACAATCCTTCTCTTCCTTGCCTCTTGCCTATCAACCTCGCTCGCTTCGCCGATGAAAATGTTAACTAAGGACCGAGTGTCGGCGAAATATATTCCTCGAACATTTCCGTATATCGTGAAAACGCCGATGAGGAGGACGTTCTCTAACCCTGCATTCAACTCCTTCTAGAAGTGTATTAAACCTGCCAGCCTGGTATAGTATCAGAAACTCGTGGTGTACTCTATGCACTGCGCTATGTCCGCTGCTCCGCTGTTTCGCCTGTAGGCAATGCCGACCAACTGACTCTCCCCAAAAGCAACGGAAGAGTAGAGAACTGAAACAGAGCGAGACCGAGAGGGTAGAGGGACAAGTCTCGATCTCCATTTCGTCAGGATCCACCACCGAGTTAGAGACATACGTGCTTCTCATATAGCATTGTTGAAGAAGCGAGGCGTATACGCCAATAGCAACAGCTACTGCTATGCAAATTCCTACGTTTCTCGTATGCTCCAGCTCATACCTTTCCTTTATTATAGTTACTGGCACTGAGAAAACACGAAGATCACCCGGAAAGTACGAAGGTTTTCGCTCCACGCTCTCTACATATTGCTCTCTCGGTAACCATTCGCAAGAATCCTAAGCGTTGTGCCTCAGCTTTATTGAACGCGGAAAACGTAGGAATAGAAACTATACGATTTCGTTGTTAACTCGATTTTCCGGTGTAGGTATATGCCACAATTTCGGCGAAGTAGCCTAGACGTTATCCCGTATCTTTTACTTCTTTAACCCATATCCTGCCGATTTGCTTCATTGATATTTTTTAATATTGCTGAACATGGGAGCTCGTACCCGCCGAACTAGATACGCATAGCTAGGATTAAAAACGATGGAGCACCTGCGACACCATTAAACGTAGCACAGCGCACAGTAACAAGCTTGATATTCTAGAAAGCCTGAAGGGTACGAGATAGTAGAGCTTCTCATTCTGTAATTAACGCATCCTCCGCGTCATCCTGATGGATAAGTGGTAGGTGTAACTTTGCACGAGGGCCACGTGTTGCAGCCGCTTTGTTTTGCTTGGTTCCGCACCTGCAGTGTACGTATGTATGGAGGGAGGGGGGGCATGTGCGTTGGCTCCTGCGTGCGTATGCATGCATGCACGGTAAATCCCGATGAATACATATCCAGAGCGAGTTGAAGATGTACAGGAACAAGACGAGACGACGAGCGTGAATTCACACTGCGCGAGACAAATTGTCTGATGTGTCGTTACATTTCAGTGGAAACTTTGACATTTCAGTGGAAACTTTCCATGCGTCTATTCTTCATTTTCTTCCTCTTCGTTTTCATCGGTCATGTCTTCTCAGTCACTGTTGTCTTCACATTGTATATACTCTTCTGGGACTTTCATAAGGCACCACCTTATAGAGCCGTTTCGCTTCGTTATTCTCGGTCCCCGCCTAAGTTTAGTATATCCTTTCACCTTGTATGCAACGTAACTTTAGATCGGCTACAATGAGAAGAGTCTATTCACATGAGTGCACCTATATCTATGCACCCCAACAAAATGCTCATATCTCTTCACTCCCAAACGTGTATTTTGTAATACGATGTAGGAATGATTGTACGGTCGGTGCGAGAAACATAAAGTCATTTTGCGATTAACATGGAAGACGTTCGACTCTTTTCTGGCAGCTGACAGTAAGACTTTACAGGATCTTGCATACAACATAACGAAGAATGAAAGATAAGTGAAGTCCAATATATGGCGGTTGTTGGAACAAAACAAATCTTCACGAGCTGAGTTTTTGGAAGTTCTCATTATGCTGAACGATTCCTTTTTTGTATGACTTGCGAAGCAGACATTTGCGCCTCAAAACTTATTTCACGATGTGTGTGTATATTGTATGTCCAAAGGTAAATATATGTATGTATAAATGCGTATTCGTGGTATAAACTAGTATCTACCCTGAAGAGAGCATTTCTTCATGTACATATAATATATACCATTGAAACGTAGAATAATGCCCGCGATCCTGGGGAACGAGCGACACGAACGGCAACTACCTGAAACAGAAAAAGTAATGAGAAGAAAAGAACTTTTAGATTACTTCAGGGAAAATATGACAAGTGGCAAGGAATTTCCGATAATGAAACAGGACGACAGAAAATATATAAAGGCAAGAAAAATAAGCCAAATCATGAAAAGATATCGAGTTAAAAATTCGAGTCTTAGAAATTTCAGCACTAGCTGGTACCCGGTGAAGACACAGGGGTGGCTGTGAGAAAAGGACTAAAACGAGAAAGAGTAAACAAGAAAACCCGAAATCGCGGAAATCTCGGCACCGCTGGTACCCGGTGAAGCCATTGGGGTGGTGTAGGGAGGACTTAGGCGGTGAGCATCAAGTAGAGGCACGTGGCTATACGAAGTATGAGCGAGAGAAGTCAGGAGTCACCGATACCGAGGATAACGAGATAACAAGGGTGTTACTCAAAGCGGGACACGCACTTAACGACTGCGGAGAATCAACTAGAGGAAGGGCGCAAGGAACAGCCGACACCGAGGAACGCCTCTTTGCGGAAGCAGCACCAAAGAGTAGAGGAACAAAATTCTGCGCAGTGAGAAAAGTAAACTACGGTGAGGAAAAACGTCTACGAGGTGAGAGGTCTCTCACAAATAAAAAAGACAAAAAAAGCATGTCACTCACCTAAATAAAAACCAACTGTGTGTATGGTATGTACGCACGTAAGGAGTTATACTTCTTTAGCCTGAGTAACAAAATGTAGCCAGGTTTGATAGTGCGCTTTGTAACAATGACATGTAAATAACTGTGAAATTAATCTCTGAGAAATTAGACTCAGAGGCGGTAGATATTGAGGCATTTTTGAAAATTGTAACGACTCGCATGTGCTCTCGAATATACCTCTTAAATTTACGCGCGACTCTGTCGCAAGTCATCTGACTCTCCCGTTTGGTCGGTGGATCATGGCGCACGTCCATCGATCAAACGTGGATTTGCGATGTTAACGGAATACGTCGCTCATCTCTTTCGTTCCGGGGTCTTCGGCGCAAGAACGCCTCAATAATCGCTCTCACCAGGATAGAACACAATTGAACACCGCACCAACGCGTTATCATCGGCGTGGCCATCCGAACTGCTGGAGCAATGGATCTCTTCCGAGCTGTGAGGTGACCCAGGAACAAGGGAAAGAGCCAGCGAGGGACTTAAAACAGGATTTAAAACGTAACAAGGAGGATTTAAAGCATAACAGCGAGGATTTAAAACATAACAAAATGGTAACGTCCTAATTCACGAGACTGAGCTTGAACGCTCGGCGGATTGTAATCCGCACGAATGGTGAAGGTATGAAACGTGTGTATGAATGTAAATTGTATGAGTGTGTGTAATATGTGAGCGACAGTAATAAATTTTGACTATTAAATTAGTATAATAATATTTTCCAATGTGTAGTTACATAATGAATTAAAGTCATTCGGCAACATCAGAAATCATAAATTATTACGGCTTACTAATATGCCTATTCAGTTACACTATGTGTTATCTCCTTTCTTCATATTTATTATTGTAATGATCTTTTACATATATATACGACATTAGTTTTCTTTCCTTCTATTAATCAAAATACAGAAAAGACCACCATGTTAAAAGCGAGCCAATTCGACGAATAATTTTATGTAAAAAATAAATAATACAATATTAAATCATTACAAAATTTAAAGCCATTATACGTTGACATGAAAGGAACAATCCTATAATTTAATGCTCGAACGCATGTGTTGCATATCTTGGCATCACCTTCAGATCTATTAGGCATTATAATAGATAGAATTTCCTTATGTTCAGGAGGCGAACTTTTTAGATCGTTGAGAAGCCACAGCCTGTTACATTCTGAGGATGGGTGTCCAAATGAATTATTAATAAAATCGTTTATAAACTCTTAGTGAGCTCTCTTAAACTTTTAATAATTGTTATTTTTTTTGCTCGTGATTGTCGCTTACCCTCCATTGATGCTAATTGAACTTTTTTGATTATACGTTGATTACAAAGCTCAGGAGAATTTTGCGTATGAACCTCAGCTTGCACAGTAATAATATTGCGGTTATCCTGTGCTGGAGTAGACACAGATGAATTCCATATATTATCACGAACTTGATTTAAAATATTATTCGAAATACTTTCATTTAAATTCATCAGAGCTGGCTGACGTGATGGTCCAGGAGTCACAACACAGATATCTAAATTTAATATACCGCTGGAAATTATTTCTTTTTGACGTAGTCGGTAAGCTCGAGCTGGTTCTGCTGATTTTTTGTTTCGGTTTCATTACGCTTACCGTAAGCTTTACAGTAATCCGCATTTGTTTTACGCATCTGGAAAACTAAAAAACAAAAACAATAAAAATCACATATTCCGATCTTAAAAATGCAGGCAGTTAAAAATGACAACAATATAAATATAAATATACGTAAATATCAATTTTGCAAGAATAATATTAAATCGAGTGATTTAATAAATAATATAACTTAAAAAATTCGATAATACTTACATTATTATAAACGCCAATCTTAAAACATAATTTCCATAAAACTTTCAAGAATGACAGCACGTTATAACCACTTAAGTCCATTGAACAACTGACTGAATTAGACACGACGAGCATATGCGTGCAAACTACATCACTTGAGTTTGCGGAAATCTTACGTACTATTTCAGTATGCCACTGTCCAGTAGAGCTGTCATAGCATTTGCCACTTGCGCACCATTCGGATAACTTCGTGGCATCGAACAAATTCACTTCCATCAGGAGTGCCCAACGCACCTAAAGAAGTATAACTTCAAAAAGAACCGTCTGACCACGGAACGCAGTTATCGCTGCACTTGCGGAAAAGAAAGAAATTACAAGTATTAGGTAGTGCCATCCAAAATGAAAAGGCTGAGAAATTTAGCTATCTGTTTAAACTGAGCTTAAAAAACCAAGCAAAGGAAAACTGCCGCAAATGAATAGCGTAAAATAAAACAGAAGGCTTGATATTAGCAATAAAGTACGTCCCGTCGAAAACATAAAATAACACGTACTAGCCATACCCGAAAATTCCACACGCTATAAAAAAGGAAGGCTCGGAATCGGGATTTCCTACGAAAGGAAAAGAGAAAAATCTATAGAACTATTTAATTCCATAAAACCTTACCCAATGTATCGATCAACTTCTTTGCGATGGTCTTCGATCCAGTGAGGTCGTAAAGCTCATTGTACTCTCGGGTGACAATCTCGGTTAATACGCTACAATTTAACTTTAAGAGCACTGTGACTGGTTACGTATACGGACTAGGATTTCAGTAAATCAAAAATATATCTGGGTGACTAGTATAGGATTACAAGTGTATAGGTGTGGTGAGTGGTGTGATTTAAAGAGTACAAGGCGACGGTCCACTGACGACTGACTCAAAAACTTTGATCAGTTAAAATTGGTAATTTCACTCCCACTCCTTTAGTTGGAGAAGAGGTTGTCTTCCAGTTTGTATCACTTATTCTCATTGGGGGATCGAGAATTACATTTTCATTGGGCAAGCGTAAAAATTATTCTTTACGGGGCGAGTACGATTTACGGGATCCCGCGATGTGACGATTGATTCTCGTGTATTTCGATGAGAAAAATCGAAAGTGTGGAATCAAAATTTTCGATATCTCGTTTAGTTTTTGAGATATCGATTTGTGAATTTTTTTAAATAATTCGGCAAATATGCAGTATTTACCTTAAAAAAAGGTAGGTGTGTGTGCGCGCGCGCGTGTGTGGGTGGGAGGGCGGACGAGTCTGAATTACGATTGATTGTGTTTTGGTGTGTACGTGTGTGGGTTGGGTTGGTTGGAGGGTGTGTTGTGTGCTCGATCGAGTTCGGTTAACCATGGTTAGCTGAACGAACACTCGCCCGCCGTCGACTACACACATTTTTTTTTTATGATAAAATATGCACTTATTGAAAATTTTCGTTGTTTATAGGAAATTGTATTTCCTACAAAAAGTGTCTCTTATCATTTTTTCTCTTTTGTCTCTAATCGAATATCGATATGAATCGATATCTCGAAAACTAAGCGAGATATCGAACATTTTTATTTCTTATTTTCGATTTTTCTCGTCAAAATACATAAGAATCAATCGTCAAATCGCGGGAACCCCGCAAATCGTACTCTTGCCTTCTTTACCATTAGGAACGGCGTATATCGTCGCCTAGCGTTGTAGAAAACCCCAATGATCAGTCTGCAATAAAACATCTGGCTGGCAAATGTCGACTCTTGGGGTACCCCGGTAATAATGTGAAAAAATAAAAAGGATTAACTGATGGCCCTTTCCTTTTTATGACCGAAGTCTCGAACAACCATTGGAGAATACGATTTTTGGATCGAATACAATTTCTTTAAATAATCTTTAGTGTGTATGTGTAGAGCGAATAAGTATTCTTATGGTTAATATTTTTAAATGTTCCTTACATATATGTACGTATTACAGATAGCGTCTCAAGCGTCGCTCCACCCAAAATATAGTACAGTATCCAGTACGGAGCACATAATACACACGTCACAAATCACGGATCCCGCGGCCATCTTGAAGGATGATACTTTGACTCGCGGCTCACGGAGAGCGTGTGCCATAGCGTATATCGATTAACGGGTCACGTACAGTTAGGACTTCGAAAAAAAGGGGTTTTTTGCGATTTTTTTTGGGGACACATTTAAATAATTAATCGTAAATCTTTTTCCATACAAAAGACATATATTTTAAGTAAATAATACAATTTTTTCATTACAAAATATGCAGAAATTTTTCCATAACCGCACGTAACGTAGGGGTCCCAAAAAAAAAGGTCCTCCGCGGTGATCAGTGCAGCTCGTCACCGGATCGTCCGAAATCAAAATAAAAGTAGGGATCATTAGTTAATGACATAATGCTCCGGTTGATCGAAGGATTTGAAAATTTTATGATTTTTCACAAAATGGTGGATGTTGGAAGTCAAAGTTGTGTTTTCGATCCAAATTTTGCTCACATTTTCAGCTATAAAAAAAAAAAAAAAAATCGCATAGAAAAATCCTTCGTTCATCCGGAGGACAATTATGTCTAGAAAAAGTGAGCAAAATTTCAAGTCGATCGGTAAAGCCGTTTCCGAGGTACAATGATCACCGTGTTCGAAAACATAGTTTCGAGAAAAACGCATTCAAAGTTTTCAGTACGATTTACATGCAGAAGAAAAATTTCCGTTCAAAGTTACATATCTCCATACCCAACAGTCGGATTCGTCTAAAATTTTCACAGAATACTTTTCAAATGTGCTACTTTTAGAAAACGTAAAAAAACAAAAATCGATTTTTTGAAAATTCTAACTGTACGTGACCCCTTAATCATCGATTATGAGAACGTCGCGTAGAATAGCGTATAGGATAGGATCTCTATCACGCACCCTGCGGCGAGAAAAACAACACCCGAGGATAGACAACACCCGTACTTATCGAACCAATGGAATGAGATCACGTACACGATACGAGATAGGCGTACCATACAATAGGCGATAACAAAGCAGTGCTATAATTATCGACAAGGAGATTTCATATGAAAACAATAAAACGAGTTTGTTATATATACAATCAACCTGGATTTTCACCTATTTTAATCTTATTTCGAATCCCGAACTACAAAATTTAATGAAACGAATCGTTACACGTTCCGATATATATTAGGCTGCGTAATTTTTGGGCAACTTTTTCCATCTTGGTGCCAGGTTGTAAACTTGCAGGAAGGTAAAAAAAAAATCAGCCTGTCAAAATTTGAGCTCTCGATATTAATATTTAGAGCTCGCTCAATGCAAATCTTTATTTTCAATCTAAATAACACGGGGGAACTGTCTTTTTATGTTTGGTATTTTATACCACGGTCATAACATATTGTTCAAACAAGCTCCTGGCATATTCTTGTAGAGAATTAAATGCTTAACAAAAAAGATCTTTTATACTTTTTTGATAAACTTAGCCATTTAAATGATATTCGAGTTCAAACTTCAAAATGTATGAAATCTCGTCGTTTTTTTAATACTACAGCGAAACTATTGACGCTATTGAAAAACGCCAAATAACTTTTTTGTAGATCATTAAATTTACTATGAAAATTCTTGAACTGATAATTAATAAATATTGATAGATAGTTTTTTAAGGCTTTAGAAACTTATTTTTTATCAGAAAACTGGTTCTGATGAGCTAGTCCTTGTTACAATATCTACAAAAAAAGATGGACAGAATACTCACGCATCACTCTTTATTCCCAATAACAGTGAACAAAATTGTTACATATAATTTTTTTTAAATCAGTTTTCTGACGAAAATTATTTTTCTAAAGCTTCAAAAAATTATCTATCAATATTTATTAATTGTCAATTAAAGAAAAAAACAAAGTTATTTGATGTTTTTCAATAGTCAATTGTTTCGCTGTTAATATTAAGGGCAGCGTTAGGTTAATTCGGTAAAAAACAGGCCCATTTTCAATAATTTTTTTAAACGATACTGGTAATCCTGGGTTATTTAATCAATTTTTATATAATAATACAATGTCTCAACTATAGTTTCCGAATGTTTAGTTGAAAAATATGGATAAATAAGCCGTTGGCAACAAATCTCCGCGGGCGCTTCGAAAAAAAGTTGTTCTGCGGTGTACATTATAACTCGTCACTGGATCATCCGAAACAAAACAATCAAAGTTCGTTTATTAGGTGAGATGTTTTCCAAGGTAACGCGGTCGAGTGTTTTTTTTATCGATTTTTCTATTTTTGGTAGCACGTGGAAATTAAAACCCGACTTTCGCCAAAAAAATCGGCACGTTTTTTATTCAAAAATAAAAAATACTTAAAAAAAAACTTGTCCGCGTTACCTAGTGATTTATCTATAGAAATAGTGTACAAAATTTCAAAAGAATCGGTGCATTGCATTTTGAGTTACGGTGTACACCGCCTTTGAAAAAGGCAAGTCTTAGAAAAACGCTTTAAAGTTCGACAGGTATAGGCACGCGGTATCGGGCAACGGACGCTCAAATGCGCATAACTTCGGTAATTTTTCTCCGAACGACTTGAAATTTTCACACAATATTCTTG
Organism: Netelia virgata; assembly: GCA_951802705.1. Classification (NCBI taxonomy): domain Eukaryota; kingdom Metazoa; phylum Arthropoda; class Insecta; order Hymenoptera; family Ichneumonidae; genus Netelia; species Netelia virgata. Next base: position 20,917,502 of record OX637865.1, read on the forward strand.
AAACGTTATACATTCATTTAGAGAAGTGCAAAAAATGCACAAAAAATGTATACCTAACCCTGCCCTTAAGGGGTTAAGGCTAGTCAGCGGCGTGAGAAAATGAAAAGTCAATAAAATAAAGAAAACTCTTTAGTTTAATACTTACTCTAGTGCTTGACCGAAGCTTTTTTTAAATCAACAAAATGGCGGCCTCTAATACGTTACTCGCGGGTTTTTACGGAAAAAAGCACTCGTTTATTTCGAGCACTTTCAATCAAGCTTTTTTTATGCTTTCAATAAGCTGTATAAATTATATTAAATTCCGTCGGGTGGTTTTTTAATTACAGTGGTCGCCGACTTTAAAAACGTGCTCTCGAGAAAAATGCATTTAATACTTTTGAAATGTTGTACTTTTAGAAAATGCAAACAAAAAAGTCGATTTTTTGACAATGCTGACTAGCTCTAACCCCTTAAAAAACGATGAATTTTCATACATTTTGAAGTTTGAACTCGAATATCATTTGAATAGCTAACAAGGGAACCGTACGGTCTCGGAAATTCTCTTCGGGATGAGACTTCGAAGGTTAGTAGTATACATTAAGACCCTCTACCTCGTAAAGTAGTAAAGCGTACTAGCCACAAGATTCCGAGAAAAAGGGTCTTAAAGTTTTGCTAATATACTCGTCGATTTCTACATAATTCAACAACAGCGGAGTAGCCGAGTTAGTAGCGAACTCGCATGCCACGCGGACGATCGGGGTTCTATTCTACCTCTGGGAACTTTTTTTTATTTTTTATTTAATTGTTTTTTAAATTATTGCTTTTAAATACCGTTAATGACCTAAAATTGCTTAAATTGCTTTTAAATACCATTAATGACCTAAAAATATTATCAATTAAATCCCAAATCATTTTTGTATTTATAAAATGACTGTTACAACTAATTAAAATGTAAATTTCAATATTAAAATGCGAGCTACAGTATTGACGGCACTAGCCACATCACAGACCAGACCGATCACAGACCGATTTTGTCTTGACTGGCCGGGTTACAGACCGATCTTGCCTTGACTAGCTGCATTATTCTCCAATCTTTCTCCGAGCACAAAAGACATGTCAATATAATAACCTCCGCGTAGTATACCTTGGCTAGTGCCGTCGATACTGTAACTTTGAAGCATCATAACTCGAAATGTACTTCATGAATAAATATTTTCTTATAGTGTTTGGAAAGCTTTCTAGATGTACTATAAGAATATGCAAAGAAAACAGGGTGTTCCATTTCAAAAAATCGATGTGGCTCTGACCTGAGCTTGGCAAGGACCCCCAAGGTCAAACTGATCAAATCAGTAAATAGATATTTTTAAACCATATGACTTTTGACTGAAACTCTTTTCTGTAAAACTTATATTTTCCAAGATATTTAGGTGTCCCGACCTTTCTGGGACATCCTGTATATACATTGATTGTGAGATGTATAACATCCCATGACCCGCCAGCGGTGGAGACACCTATATCACCTCCCGGGTGTGACTTCGAAATGGCAAAATTCACTATTGGCTGTTGCTAATAGCCGAATCCACCTATCACAAAACAGATAATCAGTTGCAGGAAATCAGTAGGAAATTTAAGTATAAAAAGGCGAGATTTTTCTACCTTGATATCAATTTAATACCTGATCAGCCAGCAGTAGCAGAGATAACTGAAAGTATAAAAGCAGAGATACAGCAGCAGCAGACAAGCACATTTGACTAAATGCGGAGACAACTCATAGCGGTTACAACTTACTGAGAGATCCCGGTCTCATAGATCATTCTTGATCTCGAACATTCGCCCGTGGCAATCTCGAAGTTTTCGGCGAGATCTTGTTAAGCCCGTTAGACGGGGTATTTTGAGTCCTGACGACGGCATATCAAATTTTTATGCATATCCCACGACGTTCCCGGGTGAACGTATCGCTTGGCAGACTTGTTAGAAATTCCATTTAATATTGAAATTTCTAACTTGTCAAACGAGTTGGGATCGGCACGAGAGATCTGACCTGTCAGTTATTATACTTATCTGGATAAGGGGAAAGGAAAGGGGAGCGGTACAGGCAGAAAAGATTGTACATGAAAGGGACGAGGGTAAATTAATCAGGACGAAATTAGTTGAGGACACCACATGCAACACCTCAAATGTTCACGGCTTAAAAGAATTAATTTTATCAATCCAAAACGGCACCTAGTGAAACGACTTCACCATACGCACGGATCCACGGTCACTCGTCACGACGGCATCGCGCAGCTTCGACGCCATTGCTCATCGATTGAATCATCGATAATGCGCAATGAGATAGTACCCAAGAATCGATTGACGGAACACAAGTACAAAGCAGGGTCTAGGTTCAGAGACACTTGTCGAAACTGACACTGAATGGATACAGAAAGATTATTGTTTTTTTTATGAACCGTGGATAATAAGCAATTTTTTTTTCATACTCACTCACAAAAACTTCTGTTAGGAATACGATCGTCGAAATACCAACCTTAATAAATATAATTGAGGCTTGATACGTTTCAATATACCTGCATATATATGCATATATATGTGTGGGTGGGTGTGGGCGTATGTGGGTGGCTGCTCGACGAACAGCACACCAACTGCAGGCAACCGCGCTCTTTTCGCACAACATGCTTGTAGCTCTAGATGCGGTTTTGGCAAGGACTTGGCCTCTCTCCTCGTTCCTCTTCGTCATTAATCTAGCTTTACCCGAAGGCTGTGGCTAGCTTCTACACTTCTCACCTCTCGCTCTTTTCCACAACGTAGGGTATTATATGTACTATGAGTTATTACTTCGACGAGTATTAAGACCACACTGGTGGACCAGCCATCTCGTGGTTTTGTACTCATGGGAAGAAGAGGTAAGGGCGAGGTACTAAGAGTTTCGGTGCCAGAGTGATGATCGACTATATAGCGTGACTATCTTATACAATTCATCTCGAGCTTTCGAATCTTTTCCTTTCCTCAGTTACTGGTTTGATTTATTTTATTAATAGAGAAGAAACTAAAAAATGAGATGTGTGGCCGCTGCACGATTTATTACTATCGATTTATTTTGCAAATTCTTTATATCTGTTTTTGTTGTTTCTGATAATTCAGAGATGACTTTATATCTTCTCCCAACACAACGAAATTAACCGATCTCTCTCGATAGTTATCTATTCGAGGGAACTCGCTCACCCTGTTGGACGTGTAATGCACAATAGTAATAATAATAATAACACAATCCGTCATACTTGCGCAGTCTTCGCGCACGATGTGCGAGAGTCACGGCTCGCCGAGCGTAACGAGAGGGATCAGAGCAAGAGCCTCGAGGTTCCAGACAACAATGAATTGTCTACCAATATTGTTACATCCTTTCACTCGTACTTTTTACTCTCGTGTACTTACTGCCCTATTCGTGAATCCTTCGTCATCGTTGCTTAACGCTTTTCGACTGCTCGTTATTGGTATCTCTACAGTGCCACAGCGAATAAAGTACGTTTTAAAATGGGAAGCTATACATGGTAATAAGAACATCGATATTTTCGCAATATGCGCATATATCACCACTGGTTCACCATTATGCAGCGATATATGCGGCATAAAGTTTCGATTAAAGTCTATCATTTTCATACCTCATATTATGTCATAACGAGATCCCAGAAATGCGAGAATCCTGAGCATAGCAGTATGATACTTTATATAGATAGACTCATTTTTATTATAATAATAGTAATAATAATTCAATTATCAAAGTATTTGGTGTTCACTTTTACTGCAAGTTCACATTTTTACTGCACTCGAAAAATAGGAATGACTCTCAAATCCTTTTTATAGTGTTACTCCGATACAGTCGCCCTCGCAAAAAAAAACAATTTAAAAGTTCAGTAATTAGTAGAGTTAATAATTCATCTGTTGTCATCTGTTGAAAACTGATTTTTATATAGACCAGAAACTATAGACTGCACACAATCCATTGTTAAGCCAACCGCCTAAAATTGCCTTAATTAAAGCAAATACTTTATTTTCATATCCGTAGAATAAAGATAAAAAATGCCATACTCTTACATCGATAGTATACATAAGAAACGACATACGCTTTGATACAACAATGGGCGCATAGTCTCCATATAGTATAAACACCGAATGTTTAGTTTGCATCATCTAATCCTATGTGGCCTATGGCGTTAGACGGTCGCTCTGGATACGCGTGAGAATTAAACATACCAACGTTTCACGAACTCAGATAAGAGTTATGTCAACCGCTGCCCCACCATCCCTTTCCAATAAAATAATTGGGCATCGACGACTCGTGGCGCGACTTCTAAGTCAGATTCGTTAACTGTAACCCGTGCAGAGAGGTCATCTCTCTGGAGCTCGGTGTAATTAGTTGCTACGCTAGTTGTACTCCGCGTGTTACAAACGGAATAATAGTTTCAAGTCTGATTAAAAACTCAGTACAATACAATTATAAACCGGAGAACTATTATTCGCATCCGCTTGAAGTGACAATTGCTGTAATTGAATTATAAATAAATCATTACGTGCTAACACTCGCGATCGTCTCCTTTGTGTTAACCCGAAGACACATTGTTGCATCGAAGCAAGCTCTGATTTTTCGCCCGTTCACATCGTATTCATCAAGATTCGCCCTCGTTTTTCAAATACATCGACAGTTGCTACGACGGAAGTCCGAAGAAGAGAGACGCTTCTTATCTACTAGTAATCTACATTTCGATAAGTATCCTCATGCACACAATATTCGACTCACTCCTCATATCGGTCCTGATACTGACTACGAAGAAACGCTGCGCAGTTAATAAAGACACCGTTGGGCAATAGACCTATTGTTACGCGTATTACTATTTTGACACGTAATACAGCCCTGGAAAGGTTTCACAAAAAAACTTATCCTGGCGATTTGAAAACCATGGATTCTTTATAATACGAGTTACCTTGTGATGTGTACATCGCACAAGGGCAAAGTTAATAACGAAGACCAGTAGGATTCGAGTCACTTTTCCAGCCATTTGCGCAACACCATAGACATATTAGTAGAGGTACGTTCAACTATTACTAGATGGCGTTAAAAGTATTATTTCTATATCGGATACTAAAAATAATTAACTTACTCCTGGACTCTATGAAATGCCATTTTTTTCACTGCAGATTAATCGTGTAATTACAATAAGGTACAGTTTATAGAACATTGAAACCTGCCATTCTGTTCCGTTGGAAGACAGAATTGTGTCAATTATGTATAATCGTTAAAATCGGAGAATTTATCGTTTTTGAAGAATCTATTCGTTTGATTTTCACAAATATATTATTTTTTGCAACATCTGCGACCAAAATGGTAGAAGGGGTACTTTGAAATAAATCTGAAATAGATCTTTCACTACTCCTTGACCACTGAGGATTGTTATTTCACGGTTTCTACTAGTATTTTATGTATATGTTTTATTATCGCGAAAAGTCCACGAGAAAACGCGAAAAGTTCAGTGTCCACGATATTTTATAGCAGAGGTTTTCTGCTTTACATTTTCTGTGGCAAGTACGTATCGAGTACATTCGGTCTCAATTACCGAAGACTTTTTAATACCAATAAGAATAATAATTAATTCATAATTCATAATTAAGTATTATTATTGTGGGATTGATTATAGAATTAAAGTGAATTTATTATAAGATATAAAAAGTAATATTTGGATAACAGCAAATCTGAATCTGTATCGTTGAACCCTTTATGAACATCCGTGCTTATCGGTGTCCTTCCCTCCACTATCGTTTGTTGTTCCGATCTCTTCTCTTCTGTCCTCTTGGCCAATGTGTCCATCCGCTCGGTTGTCTATCCCTTGTTTTACTTCCTCCATTATTATTATTATTATTATTATTATTATTATTTTTAATTGTTTATTGTACTAATAATAATAATTAATTACGAATTAATTTATCCGAAACGGTCATCTAGTAAACTCACCGAAATATAATAAATATACATATCTACACATCGCCGTTGTAACCTAGCCGAAATTTTTCAACGTTGATGCGACGTGCACCAGATCAGTCAATAAAAACCGTTTCTCATAGGCATATAGTCGATTTCATTTTTGTTGTACCGATATATCTATTGCATATGATCATATATCATTGTCATTAAATTGTTCAACTATCGTTTCACATATCATGTCTATATAATTACATCATGCCAATATATTTAAATTGTATCATACCGCCGATGATTATAATGCTAATTTCCATCTCAATAATTATCTAGATGCGGCAAACCTTTTCATTTTTATTCATTATTCGTATTGAGACATAACGTCCAAATCAATAAATTTCTATTATGTACCAATATAAAACACACGCTCCATAAATAATAAATACAATCGTTAAAATAAAAAATAAACCGTTACAAGTTTTATTTAAAAAAAAATTTAATTAAATCGAAAGGGGGTTTTATCATTGACAATAAAAAATTGTTAACAATTACTTAGTCGTATTTCTTTAATCGTAATTTTTTTCTAATACATATATCAAAACATTCTTCAAACTAAAATCGTAGAATAAATTTTTCTCTATAAAACTAAAAAAAAAAGAAACTCCAACCAGTAGGAGTCGAGATATTGACGATTATGTGTTTTTCAGTTTTTTCAAAATAGCAGAGAAAGCACAAGGAATATTTGTTGAATTCCGGTGGATTTAGACATCTCTAATGACCCCCTACTTGTCCTGACAAATTTGGCTTGGATATTTGCCACTTTTTGATCTAACACTATCTTGTGCTAAAAAGAGTTATTGGAATAATAACAGAAAAATCGAATTGAAGTGCTATAATTGAGCTGATTTGACTGACCTGTTTGGGTTTTGTTGGGTGCATTAAATGGGTGGTCCAATAATGGTCCATTTATCTTGAGATACTTAATTATTACGGAAACCAGTAGGAATATTATAAAATGGTTTATATAAAATATTCTTCATATGAAGAGGCACATTTAATAGCGCTATGCACATCATTCTATAATGGCCCTTTAAGAGTCAGATGAAGGGCAACTTCATTTTTTCAAATGAAAATCCATAATTTCTATTTTATATTCTTATGCTCCATCGAAAAATAATAATGTTTCGTATAAAACATTTTTCCTGCCGTGCACGGTTTTATTAAACAAATTGTGCTGAATATCCCAATATTTGTAATGACAAAAAGAACTGACTTTAATCTGAAGTCATAAAAATCTAGTAGCGGGTCGATCTAAAGTCATCAAGATGACTCATAACCCGCGAAAATATGCGATTCCATTATGCAAGCTTTGCAATATTTATTACGGTATCGTTAAAAAATGGTAAGTTCAGGACGTAAAAGAATGTGGCGTGTTTATCTATATACACTACCGCTCAAAAGTTTGGATACACCAGTCGATATTTCTTTCCGCACGTAAAGTTGGATAACTCTGCCAAAAAAAAGACGTTCGAATTTCCAAAGCGGCGTTTTAAAGAGGATAAATCAAGCTTCAGTTTCCTTTTTTTAAATAATTTTTTCGATTTTGTTTCGACCCGGTACGGATTTTGGTTCGTGACCGTTTTTAGGCCTTTTTTCGACCATCGCGAATGAGGCGCACAATCTAAGGAATTTTTTTTGTTTTACTATGAAAGCCTTCAAAGGGAATGCAGAAGCTCAATCTTCCATTTTTAAAAAATTGTTTGCGATTTTGTTCCGGAAAGTTATTTCATTTTTGGCTAAAACCGATGATTTTAGAAAAATTCAAAATAACCCAAGAACGATAGGGTTTAAGAGAACATGTTTAGGATACAAAAAGTTGCGTATTTTCGTACTAAATCGCCTAAAAAAAATTCAGAATTTTTTTTCAAATTTTTTTTTAGTATTTGTTTCGAATCTCACGAGTGAAATTTTTTTGTTCAGGTCGATAAAATGTTTTAAGGCACTCACCTCATCTAGACGAGTTTTTCGTCGAAAAATCCGCCTTTGGCTTTCAGCACCGCGTCCACGACTCGTGGCATCCGTTCGATTAGCTTATCGATTTGGTCTTGGTTGAGACTCGACCATGCATCTTGTAAATGTTCATTTGTTATCTCATTAGTTCTTAAGATTTGATGGATGCTCATTCTTATGGATCTGTGAAGACCTGGAATATCGATTCGATGTTCCAGGTGAGGACGAACTAACTGTAGAGATAATTGTTTGAGAAAATTCAATCTCGATAGTACTTCATTTCGCTGAGTTAAGTTGTGAACGACGAACGCGTTGATAGCTGTTTGATCGAGCATGCCGAAAAACAGTTTTATCGGACATCGGTTTGTTTTACGCGCCACAGTGTTACTTGATATCATTTTGTCGAATGTATGGACACCCTTTGTAGCATTATTTGCAATGCTACAAAGGGCGGAAATTGTAGCAGAAATTCAATCATTTCTGGTTCTCTCGAATAACCTGCAACGCCTTTTGGATGAACACTGGAGTCCACCAGAACTACTTTGTTTCTTTTTGGAGTAAAAGATAGTAGTGTTATTTTTGTCACGCCTCCAGATTGAATAAATTTCTTCAGCGCTTTCGACTGTCATAGTAACGTTCTAAACTGAAATATATAAGTTAAAATTGTTGTCTTACAGTTTATAATGCCAAAATATGCCCAATAAAAAAAGATACTTTTCTTGAACGGTCACTTTGACTTACGTAATCGGTGGACCGAGGTCAAACACGTCCTGCTCCGATTTGCACTCTTCACTATTTAGAATGAAACAAATTGCCATAGCTGGTCTTGCACACTCACAAACCTTCCTACCTATACTTTTTTTAGTGCCACTCGAGTGGCGCTGGAGTCGCCGGTGTTCAAAACATTTCGACTCGAAATTTTGGGCCGGACGAAAACGACCCCGTTCACGGGTTGAGGTTTAAGTCTTCATGTACTGTGATACATAGAAGCATATGAACCCTCTCTGCCCTTTTGTCGTAGTTCTTATACGTTTCCATGGCATCCAAAGTTAAAAAATTAGTCGGTTGAAACGTTTCATCCGTCCCCAAAAAAATTGTTACAGACGTACCCGATATACGTTTTTGTAAATTTTGCGTCATAACCTCCAAACTAATCAATATAAATAACATTACACTCAGGACAGGAAAGGACACTTCCGACAGGAAAGCCGCTGGCATTCAATCCTTACTCCCTCTCGCTAACCCTTGTAGTTTTCGAATTATAAACGTTGTTACAACCGTACCGGGTACCCTACTATATGTGTAACTATACTACATAACTATAAATATACTATATACTATATATAAATATACTAGATAAATATACTATACATAAATTATAACATTCAGGTAAGATGAACGTAAAAAATGATTATGTTGTATATACAATTATAATGCGAGATGTCCGAGAAAATTTCGAATTCATGTGTCACAGAAATATATTATACAAATTAATTAACCTTACAACGTTTAAAGATTAATATTCCATTGGATGTCCGTTCTGTTGCAAAACATGCCCTAAAAGGGTTGGCACGTTGGAAATGATCCGTGCTAATACAACTCGGGAACATTTTATTTTCTAATCCGGATTAAATACATACAGTGTAAGAAACATTTGATAGTAATAAACAGTGTAATTGAAAGAATGTGCGGAAACGGTGATTTGACTAAAGGCTGGAATTCCCAAACAATTTGTCTTCCTCTTTCTTGTGATGGTACGGAACAAAATTGAATGATTTTATTACGTGATAAGTGAACTGATGACTTAATTTCTGAGAAAAAAACGCGCGTCTGGCGAACAAAATGCGGCTAGAATGTGAGTGCGCATAGATATCCAAATGGAGAACGAACACTCATCGTATGAGAATTGTAAAAATATTATCTAATGAACCATATTAACAAAAAACGCCGCTTATCGCGGCGGCATTCGTCTATGCTCATTGGATTTGCCATGTCGAGGTTTACGTGGTCGATTGCACAGGCCATTGCAGATTACAGTCAGAGGCATAAAAAAACGAGCATTTTCAATAATGTTTTTATTATAGTAATTAACTCTGTTTTACAAAAATGGTTACACAGACTTTTTATGTTATATTTCAACTTGACCTGTACACATTTTCACAGAAAAATATTGATTATTTATAAAAATATAGCCATCTTTGTCGGACCTCTTCGGCGTGTAGTACTTCGCGGTGACCATCATAAAATTTTACTGGATCATCTGAAATCAAAAAATCCAAAAACAATCATTAGTTTAATAATAAATCTAGTCCTTAATCGAAGCTTTTTTAAAAAATTAATAAAATGGCGGCTTCCGACAGATAACTTTCGATTTTCGACCACAAAATCGCTCGTTCATTGTTAAAAAAAAAGAGAAATAAAAAAAAATAATAAAATCCTTATTTTTTAATAAAAATCCATCAAAATACATCGAGTGGTTTTTTAATTATAGTGGTAAACGACTTGAAAAACATAGTTTCGAAAAAACCCGGTTAAAGTTTTTCGATGAGGATACGTTCGTAAAATTTTGAGTTCAATGAATGAAGCTAAACTTTTTCTATGTATTTTGATCCGCTGATCCGAATATCATAATTTTTTTGTCGAAAAGGCGAACGTTCAATTGTTTATAGCCAATTGTTAAAACAATTTGTCAAAAAATTAAAGTTTTCCGGGATGAATTGTTTTGTTAAAACATTTTGGGAAATTTAAAAACGAAAGTATTCTTTATAAAAGGTTTCTAAAATTCATAGTTTTTGAGAAATAAAGTTTGAAAATTTCTGAAAGAGTTTTCCAATTTTACACTTGATTTATGTAAAGAAATACTAATTAAAAAATTATTTACATCGAACCACCAATTCCTGGCCCATACATCGGGCTTCTGCCGATGTGGAAGCTTCCGAAATATCAATTTGTTGTTGCCTTCGAAGCATTCTGCCCTCCCGGGTATTATCGTTTGCGCGTTTGTCAACTACGTCTATACGTTGAGAATCATATTCACTAATTCACTTCACTAATTGTGGGATATCCCGGAAACTATTCATCGGATTGACTTGAAATTTTCAGGGAATACTTTCGAAGTCATACTTTATTTCGAATATCATACTGCAAGAAAATGTAAAAAAATCGATTTTTTGAAAATTCTGACTGCATCTCACGCCTTAATTTAGTATGGTCATTCGTTAACATATATTTTTTTAAGGTGTTGTTGATCCCAGGACGTACTATGTAAATATATATAGGAACGATTCATACGAAGGGTAGCAAGGTTGAACGCGATAATACTGGTATAAAGTCAACATAATAGGAAGGAAGTTCACTGTCAATGTTTGGGCCAAATTCTCTTGTGTAATAAAATGAAATTAGCCGAGATGTTTCGGCTTGTGTCACGACTGCGTGCAGGGGGCGGAGTAAAGAGGGGTATAATAAGAGAACGAATGAAAATAAGAAAAAAAAGAGAGAAGAGAGAGAGAGAGAGAGAGAGAGAGAGAGAGAGAGAGAGAGAGAGAGAGAGAGAGACAGACAGAGAGACATAGAGACAGAGAGATTGATAGGTTTTACTGTGCCCAAGAATATTTATAGTGCAAAAATAAATACAGCGCGGTAAATACAACAGTTAATAAATTATCTAAAATACAATACAAGCATATAACGGTAAATATAAAATATACAATTTGCGAGTCCAATTAAGGAACGTTATTACTTGTTGATGAAATCAGATACATAGTATATAACAGTGTCATATAAACTATGTGGTATAAAAGCAGGAAGCCGAAAACAGAAAAATAAAAAATCCTTGGCCTCTCCAGGGAAATGCCTGACTGGAAGATCATTCATGTATGAAAATCGCTATCTAATAGGAAGGAACAAAGTGCAGGTTTGAAGACTGCGTAGCTGAAGTCAAGGAGGCGGGAAGTGAGTTCCAGAAGCGAGAACCTGAGATGAGGAAGGACCTGGCATAAGCTTCGGTGCGGTGCTGTGGAATAGCGAGTGAATAGGGTGATTGAGCATACGTAGCCGAACGCCGGAGCTGGGGGGTTGGGTCGAGAAAATAACTGTGACAAGTAGGTGGGAGCTTGATGATTTAGGATTTTGTACAAAAGAATGCCCCGAAAATACTGTCGTCTAGATCGAACAGTTAACCAACCCAGCTGGCGAAGCGGCGAAACATGATCGAATGATCGTCGTGTCGAAGGTCAAAGACGAATCGGATAGCACTATTCTGAATTGTATTGAGCTTGGTGTTGAGTTTCTCCGAGATGCAGTTGTATACCAGGCAACAATAATCAAAATGAGGTAGGACAAGGGAAACAACAAGCTTAATTCACAAATTAGTCGATAAGGAGAGAGACAGAGAGAGACAGCGAGCGACATAGTGAGACAGAGAGAGACAGAGGGAGGGGGTGCAAAGAGGGTGTAAAATAATCGGCAGACGTGCAACGAGATACGAACGGTCCTCCACCTAGACGGGAAACCTGCGGGCACGGTAGAAGAAGGGGGAAAACATGAGAGAAGAGAATATAAGAGAAGGTGTGAGAATGGAGGGAGAGGCAATGCGCGCCACCTCGATTTCGCACGCCGTTGGATTACGATTCGAACTCACCGACGCGACGCCCCAGGACCCTCGGGGATTTCCGTACGGAATTGGTATTTCTCGCGAGTAACTCCGTCTCTCGCTCTCTTTCTGTCTCCCTCTCGCTCCCTCGCTCTATCTCCCTCTCTCTCTCTCTCTCTCTCTCTCTCTCTCTCTCTCTCTCGCTCTTCCTCTCCCACCCCTGCATTCCCGGTCACCATCGCTCTTTCTCTCCTCCTCCTCTCTTTCTATTCTATCGAAGCTCCATATCTTCGCTGCACCGAAGCTACAAACATGGAACGTGAGAGATGGAAAACGGACTCGCGGTTCCAACCTCCACTCTCTGATCGTTATTGCTCCATTATTTCTACTTTTACGTACACCTCTCTTACCGTTCCGCCATCTCTATGTTACCCTTCCTTCTTCTTTGTCTTCGGATTCTTTGTAATCGTACACCTCTGCAGGAATGTACCGGTAAACATCCCCTATTATTGCATATTCGCAAATTCGCATACATACGATATATTCACGGAAATCTATTACCAATCTATTCTGTACTAAGAACAGACACTTTACGGACGAAAACGGAACAGAAATTGCGAATAGATGTCTATATATGTGTATACAGGCGGCCCAAAAATACAGGCACGGCGGAAGAAAATGCATGCGGTCTGATTGTTAAAACCAACACTAGAGAGGTAAGAAACAAAATTGACGGCAGTGAAGTTCAATTTTTTCGTTACTACAATGGTATTCTAATCACGTGACTCTACTGAAGTAATTAGCAGAGACACGTCAATTGTTAAAATCGCCGCTGGAGGGATGGAAACAGACTAGAAAGCAGCGAGGGTCAAATTTGTTGTTAATTAGATGGATTTTTAATCGCAGGGACTTCTCGCAGGGATCCTGAAGAAGTGGAACAAAGTTTCCTCGATGGTGGAGGTGGTGCGATATTGCAGTCGCTATCCCGTGATTCACCGACTAAGAACTCTCATTAGCAGGAGTCAAACAACGGGTTTGATTGCTTCGACGCTCTGATTAATTTAGCTTCCGGACTTTACCTTCTCCATGCCTATCAGATTCGATCTCTCATTCCATATAGCAAATATCCGCGAGAAACATCACTCTTTGCTCCGTGTAGCCCCTCTGACCTTGTTTTACTTTTTAGCGTTCTCTCACAAAAGCCACTACTTATATATCCACTTAGCATTATCCCTCACCGTTCTCTCAACCTTTTTTATCCTTTTGTTTTCGCATCTCCTCTCGATTCAAATGCGTCTGCCATTTTTGCTTCTTCACCCTATTTCGCTATAGGCCGTGAATCGAGGAATTACAGGTAACGTTTGCCTGAAATCTCCTGCAAGCAATGTTAATGCGTTCCCAAATGGTCTGATGTTTCCGCGCAAATCTTGCAATCATCGATCAACGGCCTCGAGCGATTTTTCGTGCGTCATTGTGCATTCATCCCAAACAATAAGTTTGCATTTCTGCAATATTTTTCCTATGCCGGATGCTTTGGAAATGTTGCATGAGGGAGTTTCAATGAATTGCATGTTCAATGGTAATTTCAAAGCAGAATGAGCAGTTCTTCCGTCCGGTAGCAATGGCGCAGCTATTCCAAACAACGCAAGAGCTAAGGCTATGTCATTTTGGAATCGAAGGTGTGATATCTATATAATACTAGGTATATAAAAATACGCGGGTATTCCAATGCAACGTTGTATAAAAAATTCAAAGCAACCGGTGAAGAATTTTCGGAAATTTAAGATTTTAAACATTTACATTTTTATTGATATAGATAGATAGATTTGTGATCTTTGTGATTTGGGTAAACGAGTATTCTGACGCAGAAACTGCGAATTTGTTGTGCCTATGAATACAGATTTAGGTGATTCTACATCCCTTCCTTCTCCATCCCTCAATGTATTACTATCGTAAAATCTTTGAAAACGTCTCGAGGCAGTCGGCCTTTAGCCGTAGCGAAGTGTAGGTCGCTTGTTTTCGTAACCTCTGCAAGTGCCCTCGTCACGCTGCGTGATGGCTTGTCTCGTGGAACAGCGCTACCCTATCAAATTTTGTGTTAAGCTCGGAAAAACCGGAAAAGAGACGTATGATATGATCGAGACGGCTTACGGTGATAACGCCATGAGTAGATCAAGAGTTTTTGACTGGCACACGCTGTTTCGGGAGTGGGAGAGGGAGTTCAAGCCGACATTCGTTCAGGACGACCTTCGACCTCCAAAACTCATGAAAATCTGGCAAGAGTGAAGAATTTGCTAGACAGTGACCGCAGATTAAGTATTCGCACGAATGCCGATCAACTTGGCATCTTCAAAACTCCAGTACGCGAAATTGTGAGCTCCATCGCGACAATGCGTCACGCCACACAGCCTTCCGCGTGGCAGCGTACCTGGGCCAACACAAGATCGCAACCATATCCCAGCCACCCTACAGTCCCGACGTTGCCCCGCCAGACTTTTTCCTCTTCCTCCGCCTCAAAATCGATCTGAAAGGACATCATCAGGGCTCGGAGGAAGTGTTACAACAGGCCGTGACGAGAGAGCTCAACAGCATTCCGGCCGCCACCTTCTAGGGAACGTACGGGAGTTGTAAATTTCGCTGGCAGTGGTGTGTGGATGCAGAAGGGTCCTACTTTGAAGAATATTGAGCGCATGTATCATTTATGGCAATAAATATTTTGTGATCGACACAGTCCGACTACTTTAAGGACAGACCCTGTATAGAGACTGGATCCTCTTCTGGATGGTGGGTTTACTCATGCTTTTCTTCGCGGTCGAGAGACTGATTTTTTCGGCATACCGTTCGCGTTTATAATCCGACGGGTTATCGGGTTATAAGTGGGGCGTCGTTTCGCTTGCCAGAAACACGAGACGGCCATGCGCTATCTGTCGACATAGACGAGGCCGCGAGTGACGGCACGCGAAAAAGCATATTTGAACCGTGTAACGAAACGTGCTTTGAAACGGGCTACTCTACAACTACAGTCCGTTTCGACGGCACGCGAAAAAGTACGTTTCAACTATGCAACGAAACGCGCTTTAAACGAAGTAAAGTGTGTAACAAGGTTGTTTCAATCACATTCCGCTCTGTTCAATAAAGTACGTTTAAACTGTGCCGTTTAAACCGATAGTTTCAGAAAGCATATATCAAGCGCGTTTCGAAATACGCTTTAAACGTGAAAAAGGTACACCATAAGCCTGTTTCAAGTCCGTGTCCTCATCGAAACATAGTTGAAACGGACTTTTCACAGCGTTGAAACGTACGATTCCGTGGCAGGTTTTTGTCAGGGTTCTCAATCACTTTGTTATCATAATACTATACAATTTGTATGTCAAAGTCAACACTGTATTTTCCAAGATTTATTAGGTATTTAATTCAATGACGAACCACTCTTTTCTTATTACATCTCCTTTATAATCAAGCTCAAATGAAATGTATAGGATTGATACGTGAAACAAATGTAAAGTGGATAATACGAATAACCCGTGAAAAATTAAAAATTCAATTAAAGATCGGGATGTTACCTAAATACCATATGGATCGCATATGTGAAATAATACGACGGGTTTATCGACGACGTTCGACGTCGAACATTTCGTTTCAACGACTTTTCACAACCCTCTCCCCCCCCCCCTCTCTCTCTCTCGCTCGCTCTCTCTTTCTCTTTCTCTCTCTCTCTCTCTCTCTCTCTCTCTCTCTCTCTCTCTCTCTCTCTCTCTCTCTCTCTCGCTCGCTCTCTCTTTCTTTTTCTCTCTTTCTCTCTCTCTCTCTCTCTCTCTCTCTCTCTCTCTCTCTCTCTCTCTCTCTCTCTCTCTCTCTCTCTCTCTCTCTCTCTCTCTCTCTCTCTCTCTCTCTCTCTCTCTCTCGCTTCCCATCCCCTCTCCGTCTCTCTCCCGCTCTCTACAGTACAGCGTAAGTGCAAAGCACTGTTTTCGTCCGAAAAACGCGCATGGGAAAGGTTACTTCGCTTTTCCTCGAACTACCGTACCATTCCCCCGCTTCGCACTGCTCAGCTAGATGACCAGCTTACCACTGCTATAGTACGGTTCGGATGAGGCATGTGCGCGTATCATAAAGCATCGATTTTCAGTTCTCATTCCAGCTCATCTCCTCCTCCATTTTGTCATCACTGCCACTTTATTTGCATTCGCCGCCCCTTGAGCATTCTTCATAGGTCTCAAAAGCTCGTGAATACATGCGATCACGTTACCTCTATATGACATGATAAAAAGGACTGAAAAGTGATGAACCATTTCGTATAATCTCCACTGTCGCACATCCGTTAATTTGTTGCGAAGCATTTCTCTCTTGTTAAAATCATTTGAAGCTTCTTTTCCCTTTTTGCAACAACTTTGGTGTAAAATAAGAATTTGTAGGTAATGATCTGCATGCACGTTTTTTTCCTTCTGGATGTAACCAAATTTCCAAGAATCCAACGGGGAAGCTGGAAAACTTTTGGTGAATTAGATGTGGGCGTTACTAGCAATGGTTCTACTACTAATCAAAAGTCGTGAAAGCTCTCACCAAATCTAATGGGATCTAACGAGACTTACCGATGAATGGTCAAAAACTAAATTATATTTCTATCTTTTTGTTTTAGTATATCGATGATCACGATCAATTAATCGATTAATCTCTCTCTCTCTCTCTTTTTCTCTCTTTCTCTCTCTCTCTCTCTCTTTCTCTCGCTCTCTCTTTCTCTTTCGGTTTCTGCGCCCACAGACTCCACCCCTCGTTTCTGCTGCAAGAACAAAAACGAAATGTTTGCACAAGTACATAGTCTTTCAAACGATATAGAGGCATACGCGCCAATTGCAATATGGACGGTTGAAAGGGCTACCTTTAGCGTTAGAGAGTATATACGCCAGAAGCTTCCGATGAGTTCAAAAGAATGGGCATAATTAAATTTGCTCATTTCGTAGCGAACCCTTCCTGATGTTAATTAATAAAAGTTATCGAATAAAAAGGATTCCGTACAGTAACGCTTCGGAGTATTATACATATATATCGGTATGGTGCCATCGAATCTTTATATGTACATTGATACTGAATAACTGTAGAGCTAGTAATATATATGTTATATACGTATAAAAGAGTCGATATAGTTGCGCGACATACGGTGGGAGGGGTTGAAAGAGAAAGAGGGAACTGCCAGCGGCAGGTGAGCCCAATTGCTCTGAGTGGATTAAACTGAGGTAATCAACGCAAATTGATAATCCTCCTTTCCGGGTACATGGGGGTGGTTCGCGGTGGGGGGCGCAAAGAACATTAACCCGCACAAGCTTATCCCGAAATCCTGCTATTCTTTGAACTCTGATCCAGATTCTAAGGTCACCTATTCGATTGATTCACGTGGATTTTTGAAACATCTATTTGACTTTTATATCAATATCGATTGAAACATAATATGTCAAGGGTTAATGTTAAAATTCTCCATTAAGGAGCCGTGAAGAACTCCTTATAGTCCAGGCATTATATCCGAAAAAACGGCGAAGAAACGCAAGTGAATCAAGAAAGCGGATATTTGGATATTGTGTGGGAGGGGCTTAGAAAAGCTTAACCTGAAAATGGAAATATATATATTTTATTACAGATTCTTAATCTACGACTTAAAACAAATAACTTTCACTACTTTTGAGAATATTAAATTTTCAAAGAAAGAATAAACAATGTTGAGAAAATCTTTTTATTAATGACAATATTGTAAAAGGTAGTGACTAAGAGAAAAATTATTTCAAACAATAGTTATTTGTTTCCATCGTAGATTAAGACTCTGTAAGGAAAAATATGTTTCCATTTGAAAATGTCAAGTTGACCTTGGAATGACCTTGAAAACACAATGCGAATCGAAAGCGGATGTGACTGTTATGTTAGCCCCTCCATGACTTAAACTTTTTAATTGAAACATTTTTTCTCCGGGATTTAGTTTTCTAGATATTCAGGGGTTCTGTTGCTCGTGCCTTACCCTGCATACAATCGTGCGAGCAATAACATCGAAATTTCGCGCGGATTTGTATACTTTACGGCGCACTACAAGTCGTAATTTTTGTCTAAAAAAAAAACAAAACAATTACATTGCAGGTATCATGCTCTACAAGTTCCACAATAGACAGTTTTTCGATATGTGTCGCGAGAAAGGAGCAAAAGCCAAAATTGTGTATCATGACAGAGAGCCGAGTTATCGTAAAAAACAAAATGTCACCATTTTTTTAAGCTGGCGGAAAATGCACATGGGATATTTGATTAATAATTTGAAGTTAAGATTTTCTAAGCCCCCCCCCCCACACTCAATCCACAGATTGAAACTGATACATCGCTTCACGGAGAGTCAAGTAATGTAACGAACTATGTTAATGGTTGTTTCTGAGACTCCGAAATTCAATAGGAAAAAACAACCAAAATAATCCTACAATTATTTATTGATTTTTTCCCCTTTAATAACATTTTTTATTTATTATATTAACATTGATGTAGGGAGACTTTTAGAATGCACATATACCACCAGTGCCGTTTCGAATCTAAAGCAGTGGCGTGATCTAATTCTATATAAAAACATGAAAATGATGACAATCCCCGTCGGCACTTGTATTACAAAATTTTAACCCTTCAAGCCGATTGGTACTCATATGTACCGCTGTACCGTCAGTTTTCTGAAGAATCGCCTCGAAAGGGTTATCATAGTAATATTAACACAGCGGGAAATAGGAATCAGATCAACAATGAGTAGAAAGTAGTCAAGGTAAATAAATCAAATATTTTGGAGCCATATCGGCCAGACCTGCACAGCACAGGTTGCCTATAATTTAATACTTACCTGACTAATGCACATCAAGGTGTCGCTAGTCCTAGGGAGGTTGCGTTGTCTCAAGGATTAGCCCATGAAGACAGGATGACGGGTCTTGACCAGTCTATGCATACGAATGGACAATCGCCGTAGTTTATCGCCCCCCGATGTCCCATGGAATGCTTATCAAAAAGAGTGCTAACTATGGGAAGTGGACTGGATACAGTACCTACAATAGCCAGGTCTTTTAGCACTACCCTTTATTACAGCTCGCAAATCACAAAACTATTCGAACTCTCATAAGGGTCTTATACAAAAAATATCTATTTGATACGACAACAACGCTATCGAGGAATAAAACGAAATGGTCTCGAACGTCCATGTCATATTTCTTTCATTATTGACTAGTTTTTTACATGTTTACTATCTTGGACATCACTACCCTGCAGCATTTCAAATAGCCTACTCCTGAAACAATTATCAATATCTACTAACAATAAGCCACAGTATATATTATGACCTAATATGCAGTTCTATGTTTCTAGAGTTAACGAAAAATGCAGCTGCATTCCCTTAAGTCCATGCATGTGAAACGATTCTACCAGTAATACTTCCCTTTCGGACATTATAGTTTTTTCAACATTCCCGCATGAGATAAAAAAGGATATCATAGATTACGAAGTATTTGAGTGCATAAAAATTCATACGAATTCAGACGGGGTAATGAGCGCCAAAGGTTCTCAAATCCTTCAGTAGGGTGACGAGGCTAACGGCTTTCTTGTAATTTTATTCATGCTTGGCTTCGACAAGAGAATCTCTTGACGTAGAATCTGAGTCCAAGACACGTTTCCCCCAATCATTCTTACTCTTCTGTCTTCCGCTGTCCCTCTCTCTCTCTCTCTCTCTCTTCCTCTCGTAATAAAATAAACACGAGACTATATATACGGACTGGCGCGCTTTTGCATCGTGCTGTACGCCGAGTCAACGCTGATTGCGATGGAGTTGCCACAAAGCTTAACGACTTCGTTAACGACCACTCTCTCACGCGTAGCAGCAGCACCAGCACAGAGAGGAGATCGTCCGGGCGGCTCTTTTGTGCCGGTAACTATTCCAAGAGATATAACCAAAGAGAACAGAGACTCGAGCAACTCTCGGCCATTCTCTGTTTTGTCTATTCTCGTTCTCTCTCCCTCTCTCACACGCACACAGTCTCTCTCCCTCTCTCTCACCCTCTCCCTCTCTACCTTTGTCTTTTTACTAATATGAGGATCGTTCACTCATTGTCAACAAAATACACGTGCAAACAAAACATGTTGCACGTATGTAGCAATGCAAGGAATGAAAAAATTGTATCTGCCGCACGCTCTCGAAATTTAAACAATTTATATTGTCGTTCTCGACCTGTTTTTTCCGACCTCGAATCACACAAGAGTGCGAATCGAGGTTCGCACTCTATTCAGACGATCCGAACGTGTTAAAACAAGCTTTAAATATGATTTTCGTACATGGGATTAATCGAGGATTAACACAACGGACCATGCGAATGTGACATGCTTGAATATTGCTGATTTTCATGATTTTTTCCAAAATAACATTCAATAATGAGTCCGATTTTGTTTCGTTTATTCCAATGACTTATGTTGTACATACAAATATTTGTAATGTTTTAGTTTTATTTCTTATAGACATTTTTCGGCCACGGCAAAATGATGCTTTAAGGGGTTAGAGCTACTTGTAATGCCAAAAAAACGGGTTTTGAGATTTTTTTTAAAAACTGCCTTTTATTATTTATCGATAAATATTTTTCCATGTAAGTAATACATATTTCAAGAACATCGGTCACGCCGTTCCGGAGTTACAGTGATCACCGACTTTGAAAACGCGCTTTTGAGAAAAGTGCGCTTAAAGTTTGCGTCGAGCGCGCAGCTCCCGGCACCTACCTACTTTTACCTACTCGATATGACTGCACTCAAAGTTGGATATCTTCATAAATAATCGATTGGAGGGTATGAAGGATTCTTTTCCGATAAAAATTTAAAAAATGGAGGGCATTTCAAAATTAAGTGTCAAATTAAGCCCTTTTTCGACAGTTTTTTCGTTAAAAAAAATGTAAAATTTTCAAATAAAAAAACCTTTCCGTACAACGTTAAGGAAATGGCGTTCAAGAATCTTCGAGTCTAATGTACCGGTTTAACTCGTATACCGATCAAATATATCGGAGTTAGTGGATATATAGGGTATTTCACAGGTTTCCGCTCTACGCGAAACTACCGTGCAAAGGCAAGAGAGTATCCGGAGCCGAGTGCACCCCTAATTGTAAGGGCAAGAAAACGCATATAAAGCTGAGGGAACGCATATACTGAGAGCGAGCGTCTGGCGACGCTCGCTTCCAGTAAATACCTTTCAGTGTCCCAAGTACCTTTTTTTTTGTCTGACCCCCATGTAATTTTGTTCGTTTAAGCCCCCTACTGCTTTAATAATTCTTGTCCCACATATACCAAATGAACGGTCATTAAAAAGGCAAGTCGAGAGATTCGCAGATGGATCGTGAGATATGTACATCAGAGATACAAGCGCGTTGGTTGAACTCACCGATGTCGGAGAAATCCAGCTCTCTCATTTGTAATATCTCCGTATTTATACATGAACACATGCAGACGCATACATAAATGTTTGAATACAACGGTAAGGTGCCTCTACATGGCATATCCGTTCAGTAATGTCATGCGCACGCGGGTGAGCGCTCAAGTTTACGCAAGACTTTTACGTAATGACCGAACGTAGGCGAGCGTGTTCCGAGACCATCACCGCCGATCGGTTTATTGATTTAGCACAAGCCTCTTTACCTACAACTATCAGTCATTTATAAACAATTTTTTAAGTGTAACTCGATAACTATAATTATATAATTATTTCAACTTTAATATTTCCATAATTCAAAGTTTTTGCACGAGTGGCATTTTTCATATATATTGATGAAAATAATACTAAGATATGTGGACGTGTCTGTACACCTATTAGAAAAAAGGTTGCATTTTCGTTTCAGGTTCAGCGCTCGAGTTGTCAGGCTTTCATCCTCTTTCACGGCTGCCAATAGTGCCTGGTCGTCGAAATTTGATGGTCGCCCTCTTCTTGGCTTATTTTCCAAGCTAGTGTTGCCAGATTTGAAACGGGCAAACCGTTCCCTGCATTGACTTTCGATTATTGTTTCTTCTCCGAAAAAGTTCGTTGAAATCGCGAAATGGATGCGCTGCTTTCCAATCTTTCTCGAAATGGTAAAATATAATATCACGAATATGAGTATGATTATCAACACTGCATTTTTATAACCTAAACATAAAATAACATTTTTATTAATAAATAAATAAAATATTGTAAATTTGTATAAAAAAATAAGACGTCAGAAAAAGCGCCGGTTAATTATACATCAACCTAATATGTATATAACTTATACCATGCTCTAAAATATGACTCTCTAAAACACCATTAACACTTGCATCTTTATTAGCATTTCATACATAGAACTTTGATAGCATCAGATTTATAAAACTTCGTCAGTACTAGATATATCTAGAACTTTAAGAGCATTAGACACAAAGCACATCCATCACCACATATATATAGAACTTCGATGAGCATTAGGCACATATGACTTCACTATAGTTATAATATAGTTTGTGTCCTATTAGGCGATTCAAGGATAAAGCCCTGAGTTATCGAATGGTACTACTGATCCCTTCGTAGGATTTGGCTTACACTAATTAACAACTTCCATATTACTGAACGATATTACCGAACACTAAAACTAAATAGTAAATTATACCAAAATAACGGATAACATTTTGTTTAGTCTTCTCTAACTGTAACTCCTTTAAGAATATAAACAATATTATGTCGATATGGAACTCATAGGTTTTTCACCATAGAATGCGACGCCCATTACCTATTGACTTCCATTAAACCCAATCTACATCTCTGTGAGTAACAACGAAAAAACGCACAAGAGTTTGTTTGGACGTGGAAGAAATATTCGAGAACCCCCGACGGGGAGCTCTCTTCAGAGCGCTTCAAACAGAGGAAATGAAATTGAGTGTGCGAAGAGTCCGAGATGGTCGCTCGTACATATTCGTATTCGGCTCCATCCGGCTACTCCCGCTCCGGCCCTCCAGACAACCGCCACCTCCTTCCTACCCGCACCCCTCCGGCCCTCCTTGAAAACTCGTCGGTGGTGGGCTCTCGGCACGGCGAGAGATGAGAAACCGGGAATAGAGAGGAGAACTGGAGGACAGTTAGCCGCGAGGAGAACGAGGCCGACCTTCACGTCGAATCTCGAGTTACAACAAGTGGTCGCAGTCGCAAGAGAGAAAGAGAGAGATACTCCCCCTTCTGGCCAGCGCATAGTCGCCTTCATCGTTTCTCGTTGTTAAGGCGCTGACGAAACCCATTGGCAAATATTGTGTACGATTCAGCGCAAGATTCGTCCATACGACATTCGATATATCCATTGCCTCGTTGCACAATTTGATGATCGGATTTGATCGCTGATGTTAAAATCTCGATTCCCTTTCCCATGGTACAATAATAATAGAAAATGTTAATACATTGATCCACGACTTGCGTCAGTGGATTCGAATGAAATGGTCTCGTTTAGTAAGGTGGTCACTTCTATATTAATTCAAAATAATTCATTAAACATATCTAGTACATTTGGTGCACAGCCGTTTTTTAATATTTTTTGGTTATTTGACATGGTGCAAGCAGGCTGCTGTAAAAGATAAAAATGAATAGGATATAAGACTGAACTAATTTTTTTAACCAGTCAAATGAGTGAGCCTTTAATCCCTTTCCGTACGAATTAGCGCGACGAAATCCGGACCAAAGCGGCACCGGTCAACGTGATACAAATTAACGTTAAACCAAAAAAATAAGTTAAAACAACATATACAAAAAATAATAATAATAATACCATACTAAATCGTTTCCTGTATAAAAAATAAGTTTTACGATATAGGGATTTGCAACACAAAAAGAAGATATTGAGAGACAGTATTTGAGAAATCATCGCGATACATAATCCTGCCCTTCTTAACGCCCGCCTACACCGAGGATCCAGGCATTGGGGCTATTGGCGAGAAAAGCTACGAGCTGGACTTGGCGGAAGGTTGATCGG
Organism: Netelia virgata; assembly: GCA_951802705.1. Taxonomy (NCBI): domain Eukaryota; kingdom Metazoa; phylum Arthropoda; class Insecta; order Hymenoptera; family Ichneumonidae; genus Netelia; species Netelia virgata. Next base: position 20,942,043 of record OX637865.1, read on the forward strand.
AAAAAAAAACATTGCGAATGAGAAAGCATTGAAGAAGACAACATCTGCAGTCGAAACGAGATTAGGTCAGGGTGTAAACAGCTTTTCGCCTCGGCAGACCTCCTCCACCCAGTCCGAACGGTGGAATCAACGAGCAAACGGACGGCTCGTCCCGGCTACCATCAGCGGTTTATCGCCACTAACCTTACCTGCAAAGAAAACACGGTGTGGACGACGTCGCGTTCCGATGGCTACTTGCGGAGCTGCCATTTATGACCTCTGAGTCATCAGGTTAAAGCTCGTGAGTAGCACGCGTCATCAAGAGATCGCAGCATCGATCAAATCACCAGGAGAAACGCTTTCGTTTCACCAGGCAATTCAAACGTCCGTAGCTACGGGAACCAATAGCGCAATATCCATAAAACTAGGCAAAGATATCAACCAATTAACTTCAAGATCGAGCTTTCAGGAGATTAACACCCTAATTGATAATTGCTGCGTCCCGCTCTCCCCGGTTCACGATTAATTTCACTTTATTGTTTCAACTACAATATTTCGTCTAAGTCGAAAAATGCACCAAGTGAGGCGCTTCGCAACAAATTTTTTTCTAGTAGGTTTTTCGGGGCTTACCTGCCCGAGTCGAAATCTTTACTGCTCCTTTCAACCTCTTAGACTCCATTTCCTTTGTAGCGCTCGAGCCGCCACCTTGCCCACAATGCCTACGCACCCTCCACAATGCCAACGACTCTACACATCCTCCGTTCAATCCCAAGTTCGAAAAATTGGAATCTCCAGACCCTCCTCGCAATCCCAACTGTGCGTGGTGATGGCACCACGGACTCTCCGACCCCGCTCTCGATACCAACTCAGCCTGGCGGGGCTCCCCAACGCGCGCTTCATCGAAATGTTGCCACGAGTAATCGTCACGCTGGCAGTACCGTCAAAGTCCGACAGATGGCTACGATTCCCGCGGGCGGATTCACAACATAGTTGTATATATTCGCGGGAAACACCATAAAAGACAGCCACGAGTCGACAAAAATGCCGACGACGCTTTTGTAATGTACTTAGAGGATCTCTAGTTGTGTGAGGAATTTGAGTTTCCTATTCCTCGCAAAGACGCTGCACAATATATGTATGTATTGTGCAGCTATATATAGGGACATATTGAACATAGTAGATTTCTATGTATTGTAACTGGACTGTATTGTGTAGCTATCTATACGGACATACTGAACAAGAGTATAGCAGGAAAAATAACGATATAATCTATAAATCGTATCTCGATGACGGCGTGCCCGCAGTGGCCACAAAGAGGAGGGGTCTGGGCGGCTTGGACGAGCGCGCGAAGGACGGTTCCTGGTTGGTTGTACAGGGTCCACGAGACCCTTCGCAACCCCTTCGTTGACTCAAAATGTAAACTTTCTGCCATTTTTCGAGAGTCAGCAGAGGGTCCGCATATACCCTGCACCATACGTTTGAACCCTGCCTGGACTCTCGCCACTCCGCTTGATTCGGCCTATTCTCGAAGCGCCCGAAAATTTCGACTCGGGAGACACTTAAGAATAAGAACCCATGATGAACGTAGCCAAAGCTTTCTGATCGCGTGTAATTCAAGTGTTCTCATTATTTCCTCGTTGATAAACATATAATATTTAAGTGTAGAACTTAGTTAATATAGTAAAATATAATTGTTTGCACCCTGACATTGTGTCCATCCTTTTCAAATTCGGTTTCAATGTCAATAAAAACTAACAAATTATCAAGTGGTTTTAATTATATCATCAAATGATGGGATATGTAAAGAAAACGCTTAAAAAGTAAAAATGTTCCTGCTATGTACATGGAATTGATTATGAGTAGTAGATTAAACTTTGTAATGCGCTAGTGCCACGCCGTACAAGGGAAGCACTCCACGGGAAAGCCGTCCTTGCGTGTGAAGCCGATCGTATGATGTTTTAACTGCTGTTACTAATACTGGTACACCGATTATGTGAAAAATATCTCAAAGAGCCTGCAATGATTTGCTACGAGAGCTGCATTACTCGAACCATGTATACAGCGTGGATTATAATATGGTAAACAATGGTTAAACATATGGCAAACCCATTGAACATTGTGAGAGGGTATTAAGGCGATGTACCGTCAATGCGGCCCATGGACCTATTGCTTATCCTTAGTTTATGAGTGTGTGATACAGTTGATAGTCCTACAGAACCAAAATATCAAAAAATTTCCAAAATCGATCGAAAAAATTATATATTTTATCACCAAGTGGTAAATTTGGCAGCAGATTTGCATTTACCGACGTGTCGATGGCTCGATTTAAAAAACTGTGATATTTAGGTTCTAGATGACAAAAAATCTGACGCAATCTACCCGCACATTGCTGTTTGTGCAGCAAACATGTTATTTGACTAAACATAATAGGGGGGAAGGCCGGTAATAGCAATTGGTATAATAGAGCATGGTTGCATCCGTAGTTCGCTCGTACCCCGCTATTCTCTCGCAAAGCTTCGAGCGCTAGCAGTGCCTCTTTGTTCACACCAACCGAACCGATGTACTATACGTATCCACTAGCACATATGCACATAGAGCTCTACGCGCCACGAGTCAAGAGAAAGAGAAAAAAACAAAGCACCACTCAGTGTTGCCAACTTGGGGGTATTCCCCCTAAATTTAGGGGAAAGGCAAAGGGAAAGGGGTTTTTTATGGGCAACATTTTTACGGGGGGAATTTTTGGGGGCGTGGAATTTGAGTTTATGTCTAAAAAATAAAAACAACATATTTTGCTTATGGAGCTCTGCTTTTCCGAATGCGATAGATGTAAAATTCCGAAAACCAGCGCTCTCATTGAATATATGCTGTCGTCATCATAATGATAGCCAACATGATAACGATTATCATGACAGCCAATAGCATGCGTGCTCCAATAGCGATCTTGATATTGGCTGTCGTTACATAACGACAGAATAACGCGTTACAGCATCGGTCCACAGAGGCCGTGATATATTGTTGAAGAGAGTGAGAGAGACAGACTGTCGAGTGTTGCAGAGTGTTGAAAGTGTGAAGCCCACGTGGCGTCGTATTCTGTTATATTATCAAGTAAGTTACATCTGTTTTTTTTTTTAACGTAACACGCAATTAACAAAAACATCAATAAGCAACGATTCGTGCTTAAATCTATTCCAGAATGCTAAAAGAAAAAACGAAGCGATACAATAAAAAATACACGAAAAGTTGGGGGACTGATCCAGAATTGAAAGATTTGTGAACATGTTTTTTTGATATTTGGAATAGAATATCTACATAATATATTGTTTTTCAAGCGAAATATCGTGTTTCCATTATTATGCTTTGTCCAAGCAAAATAATAACCAGATGTAAACCCACATAATTGAAAATGAAAGTGTTGTTTCAGTGTTCAGTATGTCAATTTATTTACATTTGGTTATTGATATTTGGTACAGTGCATAATGAATAATTCTACCCAAATGTTGATTCTATAAACAAATGTTCACTGTAGAAAAGTGTTTTCAAAGCTTGCAGATCCGGAGACGGGCCAAGAATTTTGAGACGCTTTCTTAAAAAAGGTAAGTTAGGTCAAGTTTGTCAATTGTCAGTGGATTCCAGTGCAATTCGTGGAATATTTTTCATCGAGAGTTTGATGTGGCAGTGGTTCATTTTTTGTTCAGGTGTTGAACAATAATTATGATTTATTTTCTTCCTTTCTTGTTTGTTTCTCAACATGCCTTCGTTCATTTGTCTTGCTGGCGTATCACCGATGAAAATATTTCGATATGAAAATAATAATAATGTAAACCGTAAATGGTTTGGGATAATCGTAAGTTGAAAAAGTAAACAGTATTATCGTGTTTGCAAGTATTCGTTTCACTCCTGTTTCCATTGTTTTACTGACTATGCTATCTAACTGTCATATTGAACGTAATCAATTTTTCAACTTAGGCGAGCATTGACACTAGCTATTTTAAATAATTTGATGTTGGTAGTTTGCATGTTTGATAGAAAGGTGGTTGAATATAGAGGTTGCCCTTCACCAAGGTTACGCAGTTCCCTGTGAAATTGTTATGGTCTTTCTAACTAATTGAAAAATTACCTAATGCTTGTCAATTTGTTTTAATTTGCACTGAACAATATTATTTATTATAAAATATTGTGTTATTTGTATTATAGGTTGGCTAGGACCTGGTCCCACTGATTCGTGTTTCGTGACTTGTAACTACTGCCGCATTACATTAAAGGCGCACAGAAAAGATCTGTTGAGTCACGCCACGACGGAAAAACATAAAAAAGCGGTAACGTTGGATAAATCTGCGAAGTCCTGCAAAGTTTTAACTGCGACGTGCAAACCAGTATTATCCAAAGAAACGAAGATTGCCGAATTGAAAATTGCGGCATTCATCGCAGAGCACAGGTCGATACAGACAGTCGACCATATGATCGAGATACTGCCACAGCTGGACCCCTCGTCACATGCGATTTCAAATCTGAAACTTCGTCGAACTAAATGTTCGATGTTGATTAAAAACGTGATCGGTCCTTGTATGCTGCAAGATTTGATCGAAGAGGTTGGTAATGGTCCATATTCGATTATAATCGATGAGAGCACTGATCTTTCAACGCAAAAAGTTTTGTGTATCATGTTGAGATTTTGTTCTACAAAAAGAAAGAAAGTTGTAACAACTTTCTATAGATTGATACAAATATTCGATTCTGATGCAAAAACTATGCACGGTGCAATTAAAACTCAATTGCAAGAACATGGTTTGAGGGCTGAAAATATGGTCGGGATTGGCGTCGATGGCGCGAGTGTCATGGTTGGCAAACACAATTCAGTCACGGCTCTCTTCAAACATGAAATAAGTGATGTGATAGCCATGAAGTGTGTTTGCCATTCACTCCACTTGTGTGCTGAAAAATCATCGGAGACATTACCTCGACAATTGGAGTTTCTAGTACGCGAAACGCATAATTGGTTTTCCTACAGCCCTAAGAGCTCGGAATAATATAAGATGTTGTATAAAGCTATGAATGGTGATAGGAAACCCAACAAAATTCAAGGCGTTAGTGGAACACGTTGGCTCGCACGATCCGAGGCGATTAATAGAATATTGCATCAGTGGGACCAGCTGGTACTGCTATTTTCAATTCCTAAATCGGAAGATAAATGCTTTATGGCCAAACAGCTGTGTGATATCATGAAAAGATTACCATTCAAAGCTTTTTTTGTTTTTTTTTAACTTGAACTATAAAGTATTACACAATTGAATTTATTTTTTCAAACTGACCACGTGGAACCAACTAAATTACTCGAAGATTTATTTTTGATGTTCAAAAGCTCACTCCAAAAACTTGTTGTACCGTCGAGTCTACAGAAATTATCCGACAATGACTTAGTGGATTTTTATTTCGAGTCCCATCTGATGTATACTTCAGCGATGTATTTTGGCTACGAGTTTCATGCTATTGCACACAATATTGACGAAAAAGACTTACCATATGTTAAAGAGAGATGTAAGAAATTTCTTGTTACTTTGACGCAAGAAATTCAAAAAAGATTACCGGAAAATTTATCGATACTAAAAACGATGGCCAATCTTCATCCTAAAATTGCGTTATCTCAAATGAAACCCAGTTTAACCGACATTTTGACTAAATTTCACCAAACTAAGTTATTCCAAAATAGGAATGACATCGAGTCGGAATGGAATCAATTGCAAAATAAATCCTGAAACTTTTTGAAGATTGCGATTCTGCGGGAGAAAAACGATTTGAAAATATAGCCAGATTTTCAATGGCACTGCTAACGTTGCCTACCTCAAACGCAAGTGTCGAGCGAGCTTTTTCGACTTACAATATAATTAAAAATAAATTACGCAATAAACTGTCTCTCGAGGTTCTTCAAAGGATTATGATGGTTAGATTTACTTTACAAAGAGACTGCGGGTAATGTGTTAAATTCGTTCCATCCACTCGAATGCTCAAGTTTTTTAATGTTAATATATATGATCATAAAACTTTCAGCCATAGCAAAACGCAAAATGATGATTTTTATGAAATATTCGATGTTTTGTAGACCCAGAGTAAATTTTGATAATACTTAATAAACATCTTTATGAGAATATCTATTTTATATAATGACGACGCTTAAAACTATTCATTATCATTTTATCAAGTGTCTGTTTATTATTAAATGTATTTAGATCATAAGTTGCAAATAAAACCATTTATACAAAAATAATTTATAAATAAAATCATAATTTCTTTCTGTTTGTTTTTAATTAATAATTTGAACTTTATCAAAGCAGCCCCGTTTTTTCAATTACAACACAGCCGGGAACGGTGCGGCCTATTCCCCTATGTTATTTTGCTCTGATCAGTGGTCACATAAGAAATTTATTAGATGTATCGAACCATACTCGACTGTCCCTCTAATTGGAAATCACCCATCGATGCCTTTTTGGAATTCTAGGGGTTTCCAAGGAAAATTTAGGGGGATTTCGCATTGATGTTAGGGGGAACGTTGCTACGACTACGTTGTCATTTTCTGGCCCGACAGCTGAGCAGCGGGGTTTACTGGGACATTAGTTAAAAAACGCGTACTACCGTGATTACATGCTCATAGTGATTCAAAGTGATTTGGAATGTATAATGTGATATACATAAAATAGGTAATCGAAGTCGACAAAATAATATCTTCAGATATATATATCACTACACTTATATTTGAATATTTGAGGATCTTATCTGTCAACAATTTTATTTTTGCCATGACAACAGTGAGGGTTGCCTGAGATCTCTCGTTTCAAAATTTTTCGACTAAAAATATCTCAATTTTTCTCAAAGGAACTTAGAATTTTGGCAGCAACATTTTTTTCATTCGTTTCCATACCACGGAATGTACTCAGACAGAGCAAATACGAAAGACCTAAAGAAATTGTATCCAATTTTGAGGTATGAACAGCATACGAGGAATGTTGATATTGTTCGGTTGTCCTATGAGTAGCATTACGTTCGATAATATTCAATAATTGCACGAATGAAATAAATCCGAATAAACAATTTCAGTCTGACGTTGACCATGCTTGATCGATGATGTAAAAGCATCATTCGACAAATGAAAATATTCGAGTCGAAAATTGTTCGAAAATTTTCGATTCTTGGCTGCGAATTTCAGACTCGAAGCATTCTATACATTTATTGACACATACATATTTGCATTTAGCTCAAGAGAGCCATTTAGGAATGCAACGAGCCGAGTCCAGAAACTCGAATTATAGCGTTGTCTATTATCCAGGATATTACATGTATTTGCACGCTTTCGGCTGGCATTGGCTACGCTTGTGCTCAAGCCCTCACTGTACACTGCTATCTAACGGTGAAGCGTAGCGCACACAATTCGCTACTATGCCGACCCCTTTGGAATCTGTTCGCACCTTTCACATCGCCTTAAGGATGTATGTAAGGTCAAATCCGCAGTACATCTATTTATTTGTAAGGTTAATTTTTATATCGAAATGTTAATGCCGAATCATTTCTGTTTGCCTTTTATAATTTTTAATGAAACAATTATGTCTAATAATTAACAATTTACAATTTTTAATAAAATTAATATGCAATTTGATATTTGTGGCCGAGTACAAGTTGAGCCAATCAAATAATTTTATTTCTGTCCCGAGAAAATGTGGCAACAAGGCTACAATCAGCTATGACAGTCAGCTACAGCTGATCATTTCGAGACCGGCAGCCTATATACATATAATGTCAAGTGCTGCGTTGCCGCATTTACGTATCCAATATGGTGGACGTACTAACGTAAGTTCAACAGCAGTTCACAGAACGCTACTGAAACGTCAACAATTAGCCACGAATATCTCCACAACACATCGCGAACAGTGGTTTTTTTTTCGTGAAAAAATAAAAAATGTATGCAGTTTATGAAAAATTTTTTTTTGGCCGTGCATTGACTACGATACATATACTTTTTTATCGTTTTAGTTTGATTTTCTCAACTTCCGGTACAAATAACACGTAGTTAAATGAGCCTTTAATTCTTAAATATTTCTTTCAAAGCATCGGCCAAGTGCCTTTTTCTTTTTTTCAATCGATGCAGCGTCATCAACTCTATCATATATTTCAAATTTATGGAAAGTTGCACGAACTGATATATTTTACATGTATCCTTAAGAGTAGGATGTGAATCCGACGAGGTCAAAAGTAAACCTTCGAAATAGTATCCTCGTGGCGAAAATAGCGACATCCTACTACCATTCCGGCCATCCCATGTACTCGTGTTATGTAATATTGAGCTTACGATTAGCATCAGCCACGTGTTGGATCAATCGATTCCAAATTTGTATTAAAACCCTTTTCTCTGTGTCGAATCCTGAGAACGTCGCGATGCTGCCACTTTTACGTTTACGCTTTTGTCCATTATCGAGGCTTAATTTGTCCTGATTCTGTGAGATATAACCCAAGGGCAATTCTTGGAAAGCCCTCGAGCCGGGAAGTCGCGCTGAAACCGGTCGTTTGTTGCCCCACCGTCGAATTTGCTATATTGAGCTATGTTGAGGTTGAGCGACTGGAAAAAATTCACTGCAAACAGCTGAATACGTGTAACGCATGGTTCTAAGATAAAAAGGAAAATTTGTAAAGATATCGATCCTGGCGATTTGAAATTTACTGACGCATGAATGACGCGTGAAAAATTTGATTTTCTGCCATTGATTTCATTGCGTTCTCCCGTCCACTATTGAATATTTTCGATTTATTGATAAAGATTTGATTTTTTCGGCGTATTTCAGAATTCAAGCGTCAATGCATCGCAAAGAAACAAAACAAATATGCTCAAATAATATTCATCGCACAATCGCCGGTAGCTACATTTTTATTTTCACCAGACACCTCTTTGATCGCCCTGCCGTGTAAGTTTTAATATTTTATTGCGGCAATTACGTTTTGATACTCCTCTCCGGCGATACGGTTCGCAAATGCTAACAATTATTATTATTTTTCATTCGGCTATACGCCGCCTGCAGTTGTCGAGCATTTTCATTTTTTCCGTTCTTTTTTTAAATTTTCACGTGCAAGCTCGAGTGGCGTGCTTTCTCTATCTCTCTCTCTTTCCATCGGCGAGAGCGAATTCCAGCTGTAAATTGTGCCCTGAGTGCGTTTTCCGAGCAAAAGAGGGTAATTCGGGGGGTAGCTCCGCGTTATATTAACTACCCTCTCTCACTGGTATATGGTGTACGGCTCGCACAGGACGGTGCGCCTCATGCCTACATGCAAAGTTTTTCCCCGCGTCACCCTCGACCTCGTCTCCATGAATTCCGCCACATGAATTCGCGAATAGTTAGTATATATATGTATGCATATATATATGCACAATACACATACTCGCTCACTTTCTGCACCGAAGGCACACGCGAATTTTCTGCATCTCCACCTCTGTAGAGGCGTCACGCAGGATAGACATACATTACGAAAACTTTACAATGCAGGACAAAGAGTTGTAGAGACGAGCCGCGAATTTGTAGAAATTGTATTAGTTAATTACGCGAGAGCTCTGCGCCATTTGTTTACGAACTCTCACAGTCACAGCTCAGATCACCATATACTTCCAGATTATTGCAAAAAGTAAAAAGAGCGAAACTTTTATGATCTTTTTCGTTACTATAAGGATTTATTTTTTAAATTTACGCCGGAAAATGGGTGATATTTCTCATTAGCCGAAACCATGCCATTTAGATGACGTTTTCAATGGACAAAAGCGTTTTTGGAATCGTTTTTCTGAAAAATCCGTATAACTTGAAATTAGTATAAAACATTCGAGATTATTAAACTGTCGTATTCGATAAAAAAAAAGCTCCGCTTGCATAATCCCGAAGCGAAATTTCTAGGGATTATTGCTTACAATTAGTTTCCATTTGGTCTATTTGCATCAAATTTTTATTTTTTGAAAAACGCTGCGTGTTGATTGAAAAATGAATCGCAAGAAGATAATTTATGAATACAAAAAAAATCGCTCGAGCGACGGTCTTACTCGAAAAGTTTCCAAATAACTGAACAAAATCGGAGTCTAAAGAGATAAGCCGTTATTTTCAAGCATGAATTATTGTGAACGAAATGCAACGGATGGCAAGTTCTAACCCCTTATTGAAAATAAAAATTATAATCTTCTTATTAATAAAGCAAGTCATTTTGAGACGAATAATCCGTAGTAAAATGTATTCGAATAACACCGTTTAGCCTTTTTTAGAAATTGAATATTGATGCAGTTGCTATTGATTGTAACAAAATGTGGGTTTAACAAGCGCTCTTTCTTGGTTAGAAATGAGACACAAAGAGCATAAGTATTAATCTTTCAAGTTTTTGCAAAATATATATTTTTTTATTGGTCAGACTTGATTATACACCTGTGTAAAAAATTATTTATCCACACGAACAATGAGTCTGCGGTATATCTACAAACTCGTTTCGATCAACCTTGATTCCAACAAAGAATCCACGCGGAGGTTGAAGCAAACGTACGTGGGAGAGAATCGAGTATAACGTCGCAAACGAGCCTTTCGTGTTAGTTCGTATTATATATTGTATTACGTAGGTTTTTGTTATACCGTATGAGGTGTTCCACGTCAATCAACCTAACATTTTCCCTCCAATTAGTCTGTCGGTATATAGTCTTTTACCGTATACCTATATGGTCCACGCGTAATTGATTACGATGATTAAAATATATATTACCATACTTCTCTATAGAATGAAAAGATTTCACTGATGTTGTTGCTGCCTCTACCGCCGTATACAAAAATCGAGCGAAGCCATATACCGGGTGTCCAATTCCAAACAGATCTAGCATATACTGGGTGTGTCGGTTGAAAGCGGTGAAGCATATAGCGGATGCCTCGTCAAAAAGATATAAAGAATCGAATGGAAGTCCAATTTGAAATAAATGAAATATATAGGAGGGCTATGGATGAGGCCGGCAGCCCATCATTCGATATCGTAACATATTTTACCAATATAGATCTATATATATCTATACATATATTTATACATATATAACAGTTCCGTGACTGACTGATAGACAATAACGCACAGACCAAACCGCTGGACGTAATGGGCTGAATTTATAAGGAAACTCTCTAGACTGCAATTAGATTTTGACATTTCTACGGTGTCATGAGTTCCACGCGAAGAAAGTCACGGCAATAACTATAACTTCATATATATATATTTCCAAATAAAAAGTACATTAATACAGAATCCCACGTGGACGAAGTCGTGGATAGAAGCTAGTTCTATATATATTTCAAGCACAGATTTTATCACGTGCTCAGTTGGCTCTCGCGACAAATAATAACGTATACCCTCGACGTGCCCAAAGTGTCGGAATTTTATTATTAGATAGAAAATCTGAGATGGTCATTGATTGGAACGCTCAATATTTCCACCTCGAAAATCGGAGACAAAAGCCATACTTACGGTGAGATTCAAAATCAGGTCAATATATGGCGAATAAACTGGAAATAGAAAAAAAAACGTATGGTTTCGATTCAGTTAGGTAGGCACATGTTACGTAGAATGTCCTATATATGTCTACACGCATGTATTTGTGTGTGCTCACTGCCCCGTAGCTGCTTACAAGCCCAAAGCATTGCGTCACCGCCCAATCATCTCGGGTAATGAAGTTCAGGATCTCGCCATGGCGAGAGAACCGCCACGATGAGACGCTTTATTCGTACAAGCCCACGTAAGTACGCGGGGACAATTGAATCGCCGTTCTTATCTTCTCTCCAGTCTCGAGCGTGCGGCATGAGCTCTCCCGTTCCCGTCACTTATTCTCTCCCGTACCTACTTTGTACCAGAGCTTTATAAAGCTCTAAAGGTCGTCAGAGAGATCAGAGATGCTAGAGAATGCAAGTACTCTCGTTGCGCTCTCGCTTCGGTTCGACGTTACAGATGATATAGGCCTCTCCAACGATCGGCGTTGCCACTTGGGCTATGAATTTTCATCTTTCTCTTGTTTTTCTTGTTCCTTATCCCGTTACGTGCTCAATATTTATATATCTTCTTGGCGAGAGACTTGAAAATTCTTATATACGCCACATAGAGCAAAGTCAACAAATTTCGGGTTGAAATTTTCCGCGCGGCCCTTATTATTTCGTTGTCAGGCGAAATATTGTGCAGGAAGATTCTCCCTGTAAAATTTGCTTCTCCGGCTCACCGAGACTCTTATTTATATCGCATTCCTTTTGTCTGTCATATCTAATGACACTACTCCTTCTTACTCTTCGTTTTTCATTATTATTCAGTTCTCAATCTCTCCCCCGGCAACGCCAATATATATGTATATATTTTAAAAAAATGTATTTTATTTCGTTGTATCTTCACAGTGGCAAAGCGAGAGTGAGGTATTTTCTCTCGTAAAGCGTCTAGTACTTTATACATAACGAACCCTGTCCTTACATATGTGTTTCGATTTTTCTTTTCCTCGTCGTCGCATTTTCTATACGCAAGATGTAGAATAAAAAGAAGGAGAAAAAGTGAAAAAACGATAAAATAAAGAGAGACTTTCCAAGACTCACACTCCTCACTGAATTTCTCAAGTACGAGAACCGCAGATGCGAAGGACTCCTGGCACTTCGAACCCCCTCTTTCGCTCCCTCTACGCCCTTCCCTCAGAGACGTTACGAACGACTTCACGTACGCCGATAAATTCGAGGGTGCATTGACTATTTAAGAATTCAAGCCAGTGCACGGAATAAAGAGGGAGGGAAAGTAAACAAATGGAATTTCCTTTATTCGGCACAAAAGCGTACATGGGCGAGAGGCCCCTCATACGTGAAACGAAAATGTGAAATATAATAAGCCGCTGGCATTTTATCGTCACTTGAGCAAACCGTGCACGAAAGTATACGCAAAGGACAGTTCGGAGCGGGGGAGCGACGACGGTGTTTTCCGAATCTGTTGAAAAATTCAAAGAAGAAACAAAAATTGACGATATATGAAACATTTCGATGCAACTCGCGCCCGAACCAAACGAGTTTCTATCCCGTGACCCAGCTGGAACGGGATTAAGAAAAGTCTGGTACGTCATCGATAGAGAGCACCGCAGGGTAATATATATTCGAAGTGAAAACCGAGGGAGCAAGAGCGAAAAAAACGATCGAAAAGATTTCCGGCAAGTTGCCTACATGTCCCACGGCGTTTCCCGAAGAAACGGTCGTGCATATAAATATATATATATAGGAGAAAGAATAGCGCAAATGCGGAGAATCGAAGCAATACTGTTAGCTGTTTTTGCGTAGCATGGCCAACCTTGCGATAATCCTCCACTTGGAGGATTCCGTCATATGTTCCGTGGGGCAAAGTTATTCCGGCGCTTCCGGTTTCAATAAGTTTATATATATACATATATATATCGGTGTAAGATCCAAGTTGCAACTCCGAGTAGTGTAGGGCGGGGCTAGTTGAGCGATGTTTTACTTAATCTATCATAACTCTTGAAAGATACATCAGATTTCCTTGATTCTTGAACTGTTGGGTACGTAATTCAACCTACTCGAAACGTCTTAAAAAAAAACTATTGTATATCAGGTCTGATTTAAAACTTATGGTCATCAATGCGAGAGAGTTCCGAGTGACCCAACCTGCCACATAGGTGGAGTAAGTTGAGCACAGGAAGGAATAGATGCAATAGCGATATGGAAATTGTATAAATCGTCAATGGAAAAAAGGGGTTACAACTTTCCAGTTTGTTTGGAGCAAAAAATAAACTTTAAAGGATGAACAGACAAGAAAAATAGTAAAAAGACGATAAAAAAAGGCTACAATTAAGTTAATAACAACAGATATGCTTGAAGAAATACAAGTCTGTAGAAGTTCCATAGCACATGGTATAAACTACGCTCTGGAGGTGGAAGTGAGTGATGTTACCGCATCACCTTCAACTTCGCATGATTTACCGGTAACTTCTACTTCTAATTATTCTAGTGAGGTAGGCACTCAACAAAGTTACCAGTTTTTCAGCATACAAACATTATGAAAAATAACAAGGCCATACAATTTACACTCGACTAGAGTCGTATGAAAAATTTCACTTTGTTTGTTTCCTACTTTGTGCCCGGAGGTTTATTCCACGAAATAAAGGTGGAGTAAAGTTTTACATTTAAGCATGGAGGATCAGTTCTTTCTTACCTTGATCAAATTGAGGAGGAACAATTAGAGCTTTCAATTGGCACTGCTTTTTGCTAAATAATTGGCCGCGTAAAAATTTAGTGGATTATTACATGCCTGAAGGATTTAAAAAAGATTACCCAACTACGAGGGTCATTGTGGATAGCACCGGAATTCCCGTACAGAGACCAATAAATTTAGTTGCTCAGCAAGTTTTGTGGAGTTCTTACAAAAACCGACCTTCCGTTAAATTTTAAATTGGAGCTACTCCTAATAGTCCAAGCGGCAGCTGCAAAAAAAGCTGAGAATTTCTGAAAGGAAAACATTTCCAGAAAATCTAGGGTTCATCGTGACGATGAACAAGCGCCACGATTGCCTAATCAAAACCTGAAACGAAGAGGGGGGTATCGCGCAATGTGAGTGCATTCTCGGCTTCACTTGCAAGGATAAAACCAACGCCAACATGAAGTTCTTGAAAAATTGAAACAATATACAGGGTGTCCCTTTTATCTCTGCCACCTGCAATGGCTCGATAATTATCGACTTGACAATAAAATATTCCAAACAAAAGTTGTACGGTGTGGAGGGGCCATCAAATGCGACCCTTTTTTAAATTTTGGTGTAGGCGCTTACGCACAGTGAAGGTCAACTTCACTTTTAAAAATGGAATGGTAGCTTTTTTTCAACAATCTTGTAGAGCACCTCAAGCGGCATAATACATTAGGGGGTCAAAGTCGTTCAAGGGCATTCAAGGTCAGTATAGATGATATAAATCTAAATATCTTGGTCTACCAAATATTTGGTAGTCTTATAAACATTTGGTAGTGATCCGAGCTCAAATTCCCTGAAAATATTTTATTTCAATAGATGTTCAAAATGACCTCCATCAGCCATCCAAACATTTTTGCAGTCGGACAGTCAGGCACTGTTTCGATCGCAGAATGCTTTCTGGAGTGATGCCGTTACACGCATTTATGATGCGTTCTCGTATATGTTCTCCGGTGTTGTGGGCATATCTTGATAAACTTTATCCTTCAACGTCCCCCATAAAAAAAAATCGCGTGGCGTTAAGACCGGTGACGGAGCAGGCCAGCCTATTTGTAGCCGTTCGCCGGCTTGGACACTGTCGATCTGGAAATTGCTCAGCATACACCAAATGCGCTCTTGTGGAATTTTGTCTTGCTTCACCGTAACACGTTCCCATGCCCACTTTTTCGAATTTACGGTATATTTTCAAATTATGAATAGCTCTTATCGAAATTCGAAATCGAACTGGACGACAACCTTGATTAAGCTATATACGATACAGATTAACGCGGCTTGGTAAATAAACAGAAGGTATCCGAAGTGTTGTCAACGACTATGATCTCCGATATCTCTCATTTCCAGCTAATTTTAGCTCGGATCACTACCAAATCTATCATTACCAAATGTTTCACTACCAAGTGTTTCACTACCAAATGTTTATAAGACTACAAAATATTTGGTAGTCCGAGATATTTAGATTTATATCATCGATACTCACCTTGAATAAGCTTGAGCGACTTTGACCCCCGAATCTTTTTTATGCGGTTTGAGGTGCACAAGATATTTGATAAAAAAATGTACCATTCCATTTAAAAAAGTGAAGGTGACCTTCACTGTGTGTAAACTCCTCCACTGAAATAAAAAAATGGTCGCATTTAATGGCCTTCTCCCACACCTTTTTTACTGCAACTTTTTTACTGGGACATTTTTTTGTGTCGTCGATAATTACTGAGTTATTTCGGGTGGCAGAGATAAACGGGACACCCTGTCATAGAGGGTTGCTTAAGGGGGTCGTCTAGTGTGTCAGATAAAAAAAATCGATTTTTTTTTCATAAATTACTTCTAAAACGTGTTTAGAAGACGCGGGTAAAAGGATTTTTCGAAATTTGAAGCCGTTGAAAAGTTACAGCCGTAAACCGGAGTAGGTATATGGAACGCGCGATTCTCGCATCAACTGCTCAGAGAGACGCTTGAGCGATTTCGCCAAACAAGCCCGGATATCAAACAGAGAAAAGAAAACGGCCTTGCATGACTTCTTTGAAGAAGAGGAAGGTGTACTCTATGGTTCAGGCATAGCAGATTGATGGTGAGACCATTTTTTTATTATGAATTATATGCAACAACTTTCAAACGCGTTTTTCTCAAAACACAAGTTTTTCAAACTGCTGCCATGATATCTCAAAAACTATTCGATTGATTCTGCTCAAATTTTACAGCATCTTTAATACATATATAACTACAAGATGACCTAAAACAATTAAAATTGATTCGTTAGTTTTCTTTTTATCAGCTATATAGGCCCCAAAAAAATACAAAAAATTGATTTTTTTTTTCTAAAGTGTATACAAAAAATATTTTTTGAAATTCTAACTTTATTTCAATTCCATGTAGAGCCTCACGTCTCACGATTAAAATTGCGTTTGATTTTTTGATTTCAGATAAGCAGCAGTGGAGCACCTCTTTTTATATATGTGTTCCTGTTGAGCTTCTCCCACTATCTTTCACTATATTCTATATAATGACTTCGAAAAATTAACAAAGTTTGTTTAAATGTTAATAAAAATTATATACAATTTATGAATTATTTTATTTTCGTGGTTTGTCAACAAAAAATTCCCCCAAAAAGCATTCAAAAGCGGCCTTCACACTAGACGACCCCCTTAAAAAAACCGGTTACATTCCTTGGTAACCATGATATTATTGGTAATATTTTTGACCCTCATTTACGTCATAAACTGAAAGGATGAAACCAGCGCCAAATTCAAGTTTGAAAGCTCCTCTAACATAATAAATAAGGTGACTGCCTCGCAAATCAATAGCAATAGTCAACCGGTTTTGAGCACATCCCATTCCGCACGTTAGATGGTTCGTTATTGCTCTTGGTGTCCCATATTTATATACCTTTACAATATGGAGTCGGAATTCAGATTAAATGGGCAGTTTTTGTAACAATCTGAGATAAAAGTAAGTTTTGTTGCATGAATCATTTGAGGATAAATAATATATAATGTGTAATATAATATTTATCCTATAATATATTATTTATAATATATATATATATATATATATACATGTATAAAGGAAACAATTTTTTTAATACAATTATCCTATACATAGCAATGCGCATTACGGGTAACTTATTCGTCGAAGTCATCATCGGAATGACTCGACTCATTGCCCTCTGACTGTTGATGGTCGGTTGAGGGTGTAACATTACCCTCAAACCATACAGGTTCAATAGCGTCATTTTCGTGCAACTACCCATATTCTTCTATATCCAACGTAGCGCAAACGGGTTCTGTTGAATTTTGCCTCACATTATTAATGAAAATTGTTCGTGAAATCTTTTCTTTTAATAATGTCCAGCATGGTGGCATCATACTGGAATCAAACCTTTTTACACATCTCAAACATGATCCCTAGAGGATTTTGCTGCAAAAACGTTTTGAAATATGAGCAGCCTGGCCAGATTAATGCGGTTACAATTATTAACACCTTACAGGGTAGACGTATACTCTTGCAAAATTACAATTTTTTTGTCATTATTGACATCGTTAACATATATATGGCTTCATTTTTCTTTTTCTTTTTTTTGGAAAAAGCGGACGTATACTCAGACCCTGTAAACGAGTGAAATCCTGGTCATGACCTACATAAACGATCGCCCAATATTGTTGACAATGCTGTGCAGTTGATTCAATAAATCATATTTGGCTTCGAACCAATTGAAGTTAGATAAATTTCAAATTTCGCAAATTTCCCAATAAAATAATGAGAATATCTGTATCGGAACACTTGATCATGATTTTACTATTATTGATCAATTTTCTTTCGCGATATCCTTGTATCTGAGTCCTCATGATAGCATTCATAATTGGCTTTGTTAGTGTTTACAACTTTGTTATCGATAGTTACGTATGAGAAGCACTCCAATCCAAAGGTTACGTACACTGTCTTATCGCGCAAAATCGATGGCATACCGTTCTCAGCAAATTGTATTGGAAAAAATGAAACTAAGGCTTCTTTAAATTTGGAATTTTTTAAAAAATCAGTCGGTCTATCTATGACGGACCAGAAATTGCGAACGGAAATTCTGATTAAGTTTTGCGTTCACAACCGGGTTTGCGTTTTATTGACGGCGTTATATAGTGATCAAAAATTAAATGCACTTGCGACGAATTCGTGTTGCAGATTTTTTTTAAAACGAACTCTAAAATTTTGTCGAAAGTGAGCGGAATTGATGAGGCAAGATGATGTAGCAAATAAAAGCTATCAATAACGTTAACTTCTACAATAGTTGGTGCGCCGGGTCCGGGCGATAGTGGTAACGAGAAACAATATTCCATGTCAATTGTCTTCGCAAGGGAAATCGCCGGTAGGCGACCAAGAATATCGCGCTCAATTTTTAGAGTCACACACTTTTACCATCGCGAAACTTTAAGTTTTTTTTAAAACATTCTGCCGCAAAATTGTTTATGACATTGCGTTTTATTGTTTTTTCGAACGTTCCCGGATTTTTGTTGTATTTTTTCAAGAATTCTGTTTTGGGCAGCGTCGAAATGGTTGAATTTTAAGAGGCAACCAGCTGTTTCCTCACATGCGGCCTTCCCCGTGGCTAAATTGAACAAAAAATCCGGATCGAGTTTTTTATCGACGGGATTAATATTTTTTAATTGTTTTAAATTATGTTTTACAGTGATGTTTTATCCCAACATCTAACAATAAAATTAAAATTGGGGGAAGGCCGGGCAAGACGGGGTACTGGGCTAATCACGTGGTTACAATCAACCGATCAAGTTAATTGCGGTGCCTAATTACTCACCGCCATGACAGTGATCAGCTGTGCGAGTGTTGACATAATCGCCAGTCAATTGTTTTTATCATTGGAAAAAGCGTGAATTATGTCGTTTTGTTACGCATTTCTTCATATACGTTTGTTAGAACAAAATCATTAAAAATTGTAAGTTTTCTGTGGCACTTAGGGAATGGTATAGACAGAAGATTGCAGTAGCAGGGAAAAACTTGTTTTTTAAGAATATATTTCCTGTAAATTTTATATTTGATTTTAAATGTAAAAACTCATCGGTGGGTAAGATGGGGTGATCGCTAATTTTCTATAAATTGTTATTTTATGACGAGTGCGATGATTAGACGTTCTTAATTCCATGTGACTATTCAAGACGGATAACAAATTGACTAAATAAGATTAAATACAATTTCAAAACTACGAAATCCTATAAATTGATGAGTGTTGAACCTTAGCTACCCCGTGTTGCCGGCCTTCCCTACTTTGGTCCGTAAGCTGTTTTAAAATAATCGAGTAATTGTGAATCACTTTTTATAAATTTTATCAAATTACTAAAATATTGCAAAATCCATCTTGAATAATTGGGCTGGTTCGCCGCGAAAAATAAATTGCACAAAGTCGCTACTTCTAATACTGCGAGAAAATGAAAAAAAAGTATTCATAAACAATATGTATTGCATGCAATATTGAGAAGTCTTGCCATACACACCGCTCAAAGTTGACTCGATATTGCTAAAGTAATCGTTCAAGAGTGCATCTATTGATGGATTCAAATTGACCTGTATCGACGGAGGTTTTCTGCAGTTTCCCTCCGTCCGTGGCAAATGCGATACAGAGAGGTTAGGGGGAATACGAAACGGCTGCAGCCGTGGTCGCGAATCAGAATGTCGGAGGATAGGTTGGAAGATTGGAATGATAATGTTTGTTATCCAAATAATAATTGCAGTGATCAATTAGTTCTTCCTGGTCGACATCTGTGTTGAGAGGCAGGTAGTAATTTGAGACAATAGCCCATTCTGTTTTGAATTATTTGTTCGAACCATTTGTCCATTATGTTGAGCAAAGTTATTGGCCTATATAATGACGGTTCATCTATAGGTTTACCGGGTTTATGTAAAAATATGCATGTGCCAAGTTTCCATATGCTTGGATGATAATTGTGGATTAGGCAGAAATTAAAAAATTCTCAATTTTTACGAAACAACTTTCGTGCATGCATTTTTTGATCCAATATGTTTTGTTCCAAGTTCATCTAGTCCAGGCGCTTTGTCGTTCTTGAATTTTCTAAGTGTTTTAAAAATTTCCCGATCGTTTGTTAATCGTAGAGGTTTACAGGGTGCATTGATAACGGTCGATTTTAGGATGTCATTTACTGTGCTTTCCTGAACGATTGCAGCATCGGTTAACATTGAAGCTATTTCTTTTTGTGTGGTTGCCCCTTCGAAAAAGGGTACTCTGTTTTCCGGCCTTTTTAGAGATTTTTGAATTCTCCACATCTTCTGCATTAAGATTGTCGGCTTCTCGTTCGATAATGCGTAGCCATTATTCTTGTTTGTGCGCATTCTCAGTCACGCGAGTTTTGAGCTCGTATAAGCGTGCGACCCACGCGGGATCATGCACGCGTCCATTGCGTCGCATAGCATACCGCTCTCGATTTCTTTCGCGAATTGATCGTTGGATTTCATCCGGTAGTAGTTCACTGGCATCGTTCATTCCGCGCACGGCAGACTGCAAGTAAAATGTGAGATGCTGTATAGCATTTTCTACCTCTTCAATTGATTATGTATCATCCCGTGACGATATCCCAACCTTCGTTTTACCGAGAGTTAGATAGTTTGAAATTAATTTTTAGACAGTCGATTTTAACCAAATCTATAACTATCTTCATTTGTGTGTATCGAAGAGCAGAGATGTTCACTCTTCGGAGTTTCTTACGAATCTAATACCCCATTTCCCATGTCATTGGTGAATACAGTTGGAGGACTCAAAAACTAAGAAAGGAAGGGAACGAAGAAGGGTCCAAACAAATCGTTTTTTTCTTTGCGAACGCTCACGTGGTCAACAGCCCTTGTCCCCAAATGTAAAAATGTTCAATCTTTTTGAACCATAAAAAATGGAGTTTTTTACTTTTAATTTTCTTTGGACTCGCACCACGTGTTAGCAGTAAAACAATTGAGAATCATATAGCCCGGCAGCGTAGGTAACCAGGTTAGACCCGACAGAATTCAAAGACTAAAAGGAATAAGCAACGTATATTTTTTCGCTCTGCAACAGATTGTATCGGAGGCTGTTGCACAATCATTATTCAATTTTCATATTTAAGCAATTCTTCCCTCGTTTTAGCCTGACTCTGCCTTTTTTAGTGATTTCCCGTGTTATTTTTAGTTTTATAAGGATTGGCACGTGGTCACTTCCTATGCCTTCGATGTTTTCACAAGTTATGATATTATTGGCAATGTTGGTTAACGCAAAGTCTAGTATATTATTGTAGAGAGCGGTAGGCCTAGATCCGCGAGGATCCATTGCAATGTCAACAAAGCTATTATTTGTATGTTGATATATCATAATCCCGCATTGAACATTTGTTCTGTGTCCGAATATTTGGTATTGAGCGTTTCAATCTCCGATTGCAATTGAGTTCCGCGTATTCAAGATATTTTCTATGGCATTGTTAACGTTGTGTTAGCTGGGTGCTGCGTAAATACCGTTGATAGTTATTCTTTCACCATTTT
Source organism: Netelia virgata (assembly GCA_951802705.1). Taxonomy (NCBI): domain Eukaryota; kingdom Metazoa; phylum Arthropoda; class Insecta; order Hymenoptera; family Ichneumonidae; genus Netelia; species Netelia virgata. The sequence continues at coordinate 20,963,787 of OX637865.1, forward strand.
TAATGTTAAGTAGGAATATTGAGCAGTATTCGAGATTGTCATAAGGTTTGAGTTTGCATCAGAAAATAAGGTTTCTGACGTACATGAGAGTTCCACGAATCCCGCAACCACGGACTTCCTGGTTTGTTTTATTCTCTGACATGTTTATATATCCTTGAATGTTATATTTATAAATTCCACTAGGCTTGACCTTTACTTCGTTTAATATTATGATATGTAGATTGTATTTATCGGTGAGGTTTCTTACTTCATTGATTCTTTTTTGAATATCAAGTATATTACATTGGAGTATCACGATGAATTTTTAATTGCATTTGCATAGCCATTTTTGCAATTGCCAAATCATAACTCACAATTATCTCTTCTTGATGTCACGCCAAAGCAATAGTTTGTTTCATGAACGACGTTGGAAATTCATTTATTTGTGGTAAATAGTTGACCGTTTATATTAAACTATTGTTAATTGTTGTTTTACTATTGTATCCAATCCACATCGGAGTCGACGGGATTTTAGAAATAGTAAAATACCATATTAGAGTTTTTTATCGGATATTTTTCTTATATCCTCGTATTCCTTCATTATTTGCATAATTTCTTCTTAAGGTTTCTTAAGGCTAGTTGTAATGGAGGTTTTTTTTATACATGGTCATATATCACGCAACATTTGTGCAAATCTTCGTCTTTTGCATGGTGAAGAGTCACGAGCGTCGGAACTAGTGACTAAAAAATGTTGAGACGTTTTTGAGAGAAGGCACGGAGGGCTGTGTCGTCAGAGTTTTCATGATAAACCGCAGCAGATTGATAAATAATGCCGACGGTGGCATGTAACGTATCTTTACCCGAAAATGTATCTATAAAGCGATCGTAATTATCGAATGCGACTTTGATACAGAACTCATTTGCTAGACCGATTCCAGGAAGAATCAATTTATTTTCATCAACAGCAGCAAATATCAATTCTGTTTCAAGCTATTCAGCAACTGTAGGTATAACTAATTGTGTGACCGTATTATTTAACCCTCAATTCGTGAACGTTTTTAGGCACCCTAATTCCGTGAACCAGAGTCGTTTTAGTCTTCGCACTATCACACCCGCATTATAAATGAAAAGATCTGAAAACATTCATGGTCAATTTTCAGACTGTACCTACTTTTGAAGCGAGAATAGAAATTTGTTTTTTCTTATTTTTGATCAAATATCAAGCAAGGTATGAAGCAAATTTTCAAAAAGAAATTTTGGGCCGGACGAAAACGATCCCTGTTGAGGGTTAATATTGTCAAGACTTTCCTGTTACTAGTCAGCAATTTCATAGGTAGACTCAGAGTTTGATGTTTTGGTGATTTGATACGACGTTTCATAATAATAAATAAAATGTCGGAGCATAGTGACTTTATTTTCGTGATTAATCGATTTAATCGAATTTTTCCGGTGGTTATCTGGCACTTAGCCCAAATGGCAGACAAAATGAAACAAAAACTCGGGAATGTCGCAATCGCCATCAACTATACTATTGACAATTACGTTTCGAGTATTGTTGGGCTTAATTTTCTTGACACAGTTACGGAATTCTTTTGCCGTGTTTCCGAAACAAGCTTCCTCTGAGTTTTGTTTGATAGCAGCTTCGTACATGATTTTATTTACTATATCCCTTTTTATAAACAATCATTTTATTGTTAAAGTTTTGTAAGTCTACAATAATAATCTCATCGCCGTATGACTAATAATTTTGTCTTGGAACAGTTTCGCCAAAAAATATATGCTTGTTGTTGTTGTGTGATGAAGCGGAAGTACTGGGTGTTTGTTATTGGTGTATAGATGAGGCTGATTTATTGGGTGGTTGTTGTGTAGATAAGGTTGAATTATTGGGTGCTTGCTGTTGTATGGGGCCGAATCACAAGGTGCTTCTACATTATTCGCATCACAATTTTGTACAGTGCAAGAAGAAGTTATTTTATTTTCTCGTTTTAATCGTTTAATGAAGAGTAATACACCTACCGCAAATCCATCAAGTGTTGCATGTATATTTATGCTGTAAACAACAGACTTTTTCATAGAGGTCTTACACTGTACAATAAAATAATAGTTATTATCAGCAAACGGCATCCTGATATACAATAGAAACTCATTTGTATGCATTGTTTTTCCTTTTTCTGTTTGCATCGAATCTGGCAGAATTAAGTAGATATATAATCACATAATGTGTTTCGTCGCGTAGCTACATTCTTTTATTTCGCATATTTCTAAGCCCGACGCACGGAACGGTATTTTTAAGGACTCGAATAATTCCTTAACGTTATTCATTTTGCATGTTATATTGTAAGGTTAAAAATTATGCCTTAGAATTTCGAAACATATTTCATGACCATTTTCTGCCAGCGGCTGACAAAGCGTTTTTTCCCAATTAGTTTATGTGCGTAAAAACCCTGCGGAAAACCCCACATATTGTAATCAAATTCGAATAGCTGCTCTTCTTGTTTATTGCTCCTTCAGCTGCAATACACATTTTCGACTCTACAATTATCTTTAATCCTTTACCCGGCCGATCGAGCGCGTGGCGTATTTCAAGTTTTACATATATACGCATTTGTTCGTATGTCAGGAATAAGGGACACTAATTTCTCACACAACCAAAGATCCTTTAAGGACATTAAAAAATCGTCATCAGAATTATTGCCGACGCGCGACTCCCTTTTCGACTAATTCCCTCGGCTATATACACATATATCGCAACACCACCGCAAGAATCGTAGCCATCTGTCGGACTCTGGCGGTACTGCTAGCGCGACGATTACTCGAGGCAACATTTGGATGGAGGGCGGGTTGGGAAGGCTCTCTAGGAAGTCGAAATCTAGATCAAGTTCCTGAGGTTATTGTTTTTCAAACTTGGAATCGGGTGCGGGTTAGGAAGGATCCAAGATGACACGAGATTCGAGCTGGAGGACGCATTGAGTTGGCATTGAGCGGCGGGTGGCGGCTTAAGCGCATTAAACGAAATAGACTCTAGGAGATTGAGACGAGTAGTACAAATTTCGACTCGGGCGGCCACGACCCTCTCGCCGTTGTCTGACGTCGCCAATCGTTCGTCTGTATATTCCTATGCCAGGACGTCCTAATTTGCTACCGTTGCATTGGTACTCTCGTTTGCCCAGTTCGTTCCACTCGCTATAGCCATAACTCGCGTCTGTCTCTCTGTGTCGCTTCCTTGTACGCACACGTTCGTTTCACTTGAGCTCTCGATCGTCACGCCTGTTTCCATCTCTTCGCGCGCCCGCGAGTCCTCTGGGGCGTTCATCCGATCGGTCTGACCGGTCGCGGTGCCCTTGGGTTACGCGGTACTTTCGACGCCGTCATTGCTCGCCTTAATAGTAGATATAAGTAAATATAAGATCCATGTGAATGTGCAGGGTTGTTGTTAAATTTTTACCTTGGTTACAGAGAAACATTATGTGTGCAACATAATACGTATGATTAGATATAACAATAAGGATAAATGGCGTAGTAGGTTCTTGGTACAGGAATAGTCCAAAAAAGCTTATGGAAGGAAAGAAAACATGACAAAGCCTTGTAAACAACGACGGAACAATAAGTAACCTTTTAAGGGCAGGGTAGGGTTTAAACAAATTAAATTTTCGTTTTTTTTATTTTAACTGAAAGCATAATATCTCAAGAATATTGTATCTAAATTTCAAGTCGATCGGAGCAAAATTGACGACATTATGAGTATTTTTATACCTGCCTGAATTTGCGAATGGCAAAAAGCTGCAGCTGATAATACATTGGATTCGTTCAAACACACGTACAGTGCTCTTCCCAAGGATGTTTTGGATGCCATCAAGCCCATCTATGAAGATCTGAGCAAAGATACCCTCCTAGAGCAATGTGTCGGAGGCTTTACGCAGAACAACCAATGAGAGTTTGAACCAACTTATTTGGAAAATCTCACCAAAGCACGTGGGTGGAACCTCTGTCATCGTTCAGATTCGAGCTTATGTGGCAGCCTGTGTCTTCAATGAAGGTTCTTTTGCTTTACTAACCTTCATGCAAGAAATGGGAATCAGTAGTGGACCAAACGCTCATGGGTGGGCGCGATCATCTGACTCTATGCGTATAGGCCGAGCAGATCAGGAACCCGAAAAACAGACGAAAGAAGGCTCATGATTCGTCGTAGACAAGAGCAAAAAGATGCTTTAGACGTCCTGGATGACAGCAACATCCTTTATGGACCTGGCATCGATGATTCAGTGTGAGGTAAGCCGATAAAACTCACTTACGAACGTTTCATCTCAAATTTTTTAGTGTTCAAAACTTTAAAGTGTTTTTCCTACAACTCACATTTTCAAAGTCGGTGCCCATCATAACTTCAAAACTACTCCACCGATCCTTTTGAACATTTGCACACTATTTCTGTACATAATTTACGAGGTAACGCTCGAGAGTTTTTTTTCAAATTTGTTTATATTTTTCCCTTTATAACAACAAATTAACCGACTTTTTCGCTTAAAATCGCGTTTTTCCCTTTACAGTGGTCCCAAAAATTGAAAAACTGAAATTTCGACACCCCCCCCCCCCCGCGTTACCTAGGGAAAGTCCTTATCTAACGATATAACTTTGATTTTTTTATTTCAGATGATCCAGCACGGAGTTATGATGGGCACCGCAATTCAACTTTTTTCCGAGACGCTTGACAAAAATTGCTGCCATCGCTGTATTTTTTAATATTTCTCCGTGAAAATTGGACACGATATTCTTCGAATGTCACACTTTAATGTACCATTGGTTTAAATAAATAGATTTTAACCGTTTCGTCAAAAAAAAATCATAAAAATGTGCCTCTTTTCATACGAATTAACACAATCGAATGTCACACTTTAATGTACCATTGGTTTAAATAAATAGATTTTAACCGTTTCGTCAAAAAAAAAATCATAAAAATGTGCCTTTTTTCATACGAATTAACCCTACCCTGCCCTTAAAGTAAAGTAAAAACTAGAATCGAAAAGATCAAAATCGAAAATCGAACCAACGAGCGTAACCAGACCGAAAACTTGAGGCCCTGCGATAGAGAATATCTACCAAGGCCCAAGGGGAACCTCGCCTGCAGACGCTACCACAATAGATGGACGATACAAATTTCGATCAGTAATGAGAGAGAATCAAATTGAACTTTGGGAAACTCAGGGTCATCGGGAGAAGAGACGAATCTACAGCGAAGAAGTAGAGGAAGCACCAGCCAGCAGAGAAGAATCTACAGCAGAGACGTAGAGGAAGCGCCAGCCAGCAGCAGGAAGAGAAAACGCCATTGCGGCCATAAATCATCGATAAGCGAGGCACGGCGACGTCATCGATCAAGGAACAACAGCGCCGCGATCGGCACAATTCGTACTGAACTAGATCGTATGATAAGTCAGAAATCGTAAAAATGCAATTACCCGTTACGAGCTGTAAGGGTGGCATAAAAAAAATCATTTTGTTGATTTTATCAGCCCGAGTAAAAATATTGTATATACTTAGATACAATTATATACAAATAATATACAATCATATATACTTATATATAGGGTTATATATAATTGTATATAACTCTATACATTCGTATATAAAATCCGATATAAATGTACTTCCACCAAATTTGATTTGATAAAATTATATATAGTTCGTATATAATGATATATGGAGATATATAATTAGATATAATATCATATACAGTTATATATAATTCAATATAGTGTTGTATATTATTATATATAGACGTGAAACTTTTATTTACGATTTATAAAATTACATATAATATTATATACAGTTATATATAATTCAATATAGTGTTATTATATATATACGTAAACATTTTATTTACGGTTTATAAAATTGTATATGACTGTATACGAGTACTTTTATTTTATTTTGAAATACATAATAATTGTACATTTATTCGCGTATGGAAGCAGGTAAATCGAAAGATTGTAAGTACGACAGAAAAGTGAGCGTGTAGCTTCGCTCACGGCCAGCAGGTGGCGCATGGCCGCGCGCTTTCTCGCACGCGCACCCGTCGCCCACCGGTATTATAAAGACGTGAGCAGGATGAACAAAACCGTTACTCGTCTCCCGATTGCGCTGGTAACCACACTCTTATGTAACATGTTGAGTCGCGCTCATGTATCAATCAATAAAATGTTTGGATGTAACCCGAGTAAAAATTAATATATATACACAGATATAATTGTATATTAATTGATCATATACAATAGTATACAAAAATTGGCCCGATAGAATTTTATATATTGTATATTAGTATATATAATTGTATACGTTTATATACAAATATATACAATTCTATCGGGCCAATTTTTGTATACAATTGTATATGATCAATTCATATACAATTATATATGTTTATATATATTCATTTTTACTCGGGAGACGGTTTCTCCAAATTTAATTTTTCTTCGAGTCTCGACCTTGAAAAATATATTGAAAAGACATCCGCTGTTTCAATATATATGAGGCATTTCACGGCAAATCGACCACTTTTGAACCCGACCCCTTTTAATTTTACTGAAATTTTTATATGCCATACTAGTGTTAGGGAAAAACCGACATAAGTTCCTACATTGCAAACCCAGACTGAATAGCTCTTAAACTAGCACCACGTAATCTCCGATCACCAAACAAACCCTTGGACCTTACCCTTAGAGACAGAAATACTTGACCACCCGTCACGAACCTAGACCCTTGCAGTTCTCCCACCATCAACTAGCCTAGATCCTTGCAGTTCTCCCACCATCGACTATGAGACAATGTAAGGTTACCTAAGTCACTGCATCGACACCCTAAGCAGTTAGTTTAGTACCAATCTCCTGACTTGGTCACTCCGTATACAAACTGGTTGTCTACGGACTGCAACAGTGTATTACGTAAATCTCAAATAAACGACTTAAAACAGTTTTGCTACAGTAAAACGATTTTATATCTTGTTTATCACTCACGAGTCCCTAGTACCATAACACTAGCCCACTAAAAACATTTTTATGAATATTTTTAAATTTATTTACGCAACCGGAAAAAAGTTATGAATTTTGATAAAAACGCTCATAACTTTATTTCAAATTGCTTATTCGAGACGTTTTTTCAAATTTGTCGTTTTTAAACGCGCTTTCCAGAATAAATACAAAAAAGAATATTCAAAGTCATATTCTATGAAATTGTTCAGTTTTTCAGAGAAAGCCATACATTTTTGGAAGACCGCCATTTTTCTTTTTCGTTTTAACTTTGATTTATTCGAAGTTTAATGCCGTAAAATTCATAGTGGACAGACTTTTCTTTCTAACTTTTTTACTCGATTGAACAAGAAAAAAATTCATTTTTTCGTAATCAAAACTTAGTTCAAAACTTTGTTTTGATGATAAAATAAACGATGACATGATGAAAAATAAATTAAAAAAAGAAAAGATATATTAACTTACATTTATTTTAGAATCAAAACAAAGTTAGATTACCATAAAATGTTTATATACATATATATATATATGGAATATTCCACGCCGCATTCCACGCCAAAACGGCCTACTTGAAACTTTTGCATCTCCGACTTAAAAAAAAAAATTCTTTTAGTCCTGGTTGAGACTCGCCTCCATGATTTTTTTTCAATTTCGTTTATCAAGCCATTCACGAGATATCAATTTCTGAAAAATTTTGATTTTTGAAATGCTTATAACTCCGCGAATAATCGACCAAATTAGATTTTTTTTTCAACATTTTCGTTTTTTTTACATATTTTTCACAAAAAATACCGAAAAAAATGTTGACCCATATTGATATGAGATTTTCAAATTTTAAAAACAAATTATTGTTTTCAACAATGTTAGTAGTCTTCGTTTTTCTTTAAATTTGTTTGCAAAAACCTATTGTTGATGTGAAAAATTGTAAGTATAGTTTTAGAATGGGCAAACGATTTTTTTCGAATTTTCAATTTTCATGTTTTTAGTTATCTGTGTCGAAACATATCTGAACAAAAGTTCTTATACTCAGCTACTGGAAATAATTATCCAAGTAACACCTAGTGAGTATTGATTATTTTACAGAGTGATTTAAGGAAAAAAATATATACAAAATAAGGCATATATTTATTAATAATAAAAGATATGTACTAAATAAAGAATATATATTTATTTACTTATTTATATAATTTTAAATACGGTATCGAAATTTTGTATCTTTCACATACAATATCCCTATTTGTTGTTTCCCACACAATCACACCCGCGTCGTTTTTAAAACTTGCTCTGCACTGTGAACTTTTCCCTTACTAGCCTGTGTTAAGATTATCGACCAATAACCATTTATTGAAAAAGATTATTGGCACGTTTACGATTCACTGTTGGCTATCACGCTTTCTGAAAACAACGAAGGCAGCTAGGCATCTCCGAGTGATGGTGATTGAATAGCCCATTATAATCCTGTTACTGTGACCCATGAATCCGCAGCAGAATCGACTATTGGGAGTTTAATAATTACCGAAAAAAGGTAAAAAAAAGCTCTTGAAAAATAATCGGCAACCTGACATTTACCAGTAATGGTCTACTATTGAACAACCAATTATTGGCCAATCACTGCGAACCATGAATCGGCCGCATAATCAACTAATAAGTAATTGGATAATTATGGGCTCCAAGTATTGGCGCGGTCATGGCACATTATCGGCTCTCCTCTGCTAAGGAAAGCCCAGTATTAAACTCCAGTCATTAGCCAACCATTGTACATCATAGAATAACAACTATTCGCACAGTGCTACTATTGTCAACCGAATATTGCCAGCAATGAAATAAAAATGGTCCGATATTGAGTGACTAACCACCCGAACATCGAAATCTGTACACCGGCTAATTGCTGGCTATATTATGATGACGGGGGTCTGTACATGGGGATTGCTAATCGGAATTCGTCTGATCTGCGTGAAGTTGAGTGGACAAAGTGCAGTTATCCCCAGCAACTGAACAACTGCTCTCGATAGCTCGATCCTCTGTGACTAGATGAAAGGGACTCCCTCTCTTCGCGCATGCAACTTATAGTTTCGTTATAAATTTATATTCATAAGAAGTGAAAATATTCTTCAGGCTCATAATCATTACTACAATTAACAATAATCATTATCACGAACACTCTATGGCCACTAATGTATTTGTAATGTACTCTAATATTTCCAGGCAACTCGACTTAAAGTTGTTTTTTTAAACTCATCCTTTGTTTTATTTTCACTCGATCGCAACCAATTTACGACAATAATGAATTAGAACTTACGACATTGATGAGACCCAAAAAACCTTCCTCGAAAACTTTTTTATACTATCTACAACGAGAACACATTGTGAAAGTTGACTTGAGCTTTATACCTAAGGCAAACGAACGTAAATTACGGGCCAAAATATATAAGTTTCTAAATTTTAAAGAAATTCTGTACTTAACGGTTGTCAACAACCGTTTCATAGTAATGAGCGACATCAATGTCGCTCATCACTATGAAAACTAAGATAAATAAAAATAATGTGAAAACCCGGTTTTTGCGTCGCTTCCTCATATAAAAGTGTTTGGATTTGAAAATGTTGAGTTTCGACTCGACATCAGCCGCTATGAAAACTCAGCGTATCAGGATTGAAGTGGATCGCAAATAAACAATACATGTAGAAAAAATGAAGAATGAAAAAAAATCAAGCCCTTCATAAACGTTAACAAGTACAATAATACAATTATTTGGTCAAGAATAATGTTGTTTTGATATTAGAAACATCTATTAGATATATTTTATATGAACAATGACTCCAATAGCCTTTTATCCTGTATAATCTCGGTTTTCTATATGCAAGGAAGGAAGCTAAAGGATTCTGCGCATCAGACGACAGCGAGGCCCTATAGCGCGATGCAGAGAGAAACAGGTCGCACGTGAGACGAATAGACAGTGAGAGGGTGAGAGGCAGAGAGAGAGAGAGAGCAAAATGAAGAGTAAAGGTGTTACGGAGAGTGAAACGGCCCATAGTACACTGGCGAAATAGCGAAATACGTGAAAGAAGGAAAGAGAAAGAGAAATGGAAAGCAAAAAAAGAGCGAGTGAGCAAAACGAATAAGCGGGGAAAAGGAAGAAATAGAAGTGTGCCGCTGGATATAAATCAAGGGAGCGAGGCGCTTGCTCTATGGCCTATGAATAACTTTGTTATTCCGACCCGTAAAATTGCTCTGTCCTCTCCTATTTTCCACCCCTTGCCGTTACGGCAATGCGCACCACTAACAGAAGCAGTAACAGCAGAAATAGAAGACCATGGTCGACAGAGAACTGACGAAAAGGGGGCGAAACAAAAAGCGAAACAGAGAGAGCGCATGGCATGCGCTACCGTACACCACTATATTCATGTATATGTGTATGCTATCACGTTATTTGTGATCCGTGCACTGGCATCACTTTTTACGAAGCCCCGCGTACTGCTACTCGTATGGCTACTAGCGTAGCCACTCACGTAGCCTCTTGTGCAGCCACTTGCGCAGCAGCTCGCGCAATCACATGCGCAGCCACTCCTGCCACCACTCACGCAGCTACTCCCGAAGCCACTTACAATTAACGTAAATGGTGGTTTGAGTGGCTCTGCGAGTAAAGCGGCTTCTAGACGATACGCTGTACCTAGCGCAAGTATTTATCATTGTCGGTACTTGCAGCACTTGCAGTCACAATAAGTAAAATGTGTTTACATAATTAAATTTTATACACAGTAATAGTAGTTGCGCATCGTCTGCAAGCCGCTTAACTGAGTACATATACAAGTGTTCGTACGAGTAGCTCCGAGTGAGTGTGAGTACTTGCAACTAATGGTCTCGCACTTTATTATTCTGTAAAACTACGATATACCAACGTACAGACAGGAGGTTTTGTAAAGTGGCAGAGTTGGTGCAGCGAAACGGATTCACAGGATCACCGAAGCAACGCCAGAGACCCGCTGACACGCACGGGGCCTCGCTGAAGATGAATACACAGCACACGTAATCCTAACGAAAAGACGAATTTTGCCACGGGGGTGTATGAACGGAGACTTTGAAAACTCTTCGGGGGTAACGACGATGCCTTTGCTCTCTACGTGCACAACAGATAGCTTACACACTTTGATCGTCTGTTCACGAGAATCTCTCAAAGTTATAACTTTACGGCGCAGAGGAGGTCAAACAGCCTCTAGGAAAACTTTTCTCGACATGATGCTTCTTAGCATCGGTTATTTTCTCTGTCCTCTCTGTCCTCCGCTCGGTCTTCCACGCCTACCGTCTCTTTCGCTCGTTTAATCCTCAAACTTCTCTAGTAATAACTGCTCAACGTGGGCTAGGTATGATGGCCCTTAATGATGAGTCGATTACACTTTTTTGGCGGTACCATCTCAATACAGATATTAGATAAACGTGGATACCAACGGTATGATATAGGTTTTCAATGTTATATTTGTTTGGAGCTGATAGTAAGTTCTTGTTTATCCGAATTAACTGACAAACCTGACCGAATCAATTGACGAATATACGTTTTCGAGAAAAAACGTAATTGTAGTCACCGATTGAAATGTGAACGTGCGATGTTTGGTAAGAGGACCATCAAACTTCATTATTGAAAAAATAGATTTTCTCGTATGTCTAAACCGAGCCGTGCTCTTATCGACATTTGTTCAGCGACATCATGTATAGCGCCGAATCCGTCTGAAATAGGAATCATGATCAAAGCCCGGTAAGTTGAGATAACACAAACCGAGCCGGCCCGATCTACTGATGCATTGCTAAAAAAGGAGAGCGCTTCATTCAAGCAAGCGATGCAGTATCTCTCATGCGAAACAGTCCTTACTTTCAGAGTGACGCTTTTAAAAAATGTCTATCTATCAAAAAATGTTTGATGTACTCAAAAACATTCCGAAAATGGGATTACAGAAGAGATTTTTCTTGAACTACAACGAATGTATGAAGTCGGAAAAAGTGTCTTCTATGTAAATGCATGTAAAAAAAAAGAAACGATCCTTTTATTGAGGGTCGTACCACCAAATGTATGTCTTCAACTTTTGCGTTATTAGCTTCGTCTGTCCTCTCTACGTTTTCGAAAAACAGTAAAAATAACTTTCACTACAGTTACGTTGCACAATGAATAAGAACTTGAAGAATACGACAGGTTCCTAGAAGTGGAGTAAGAAGGAATTGTAAATCCACCTGAGGGAAGGAGAAGGAGCGAGGCTAAAAACGATAGCCGTGCCCTGCTATATAGGAGTAGGTATGGGAGAGGCGAAAGGGAGTTTTCTTCGTGTACCGAGACCGTCTGGCTAGAAGAGATAAAGAAGCGTGGAAAATCCACTGGTGAATACTCCGACAGAAGGAAACTCGTGGCTATATGCTATAAGAGAGAAAGAGAGCGGAGAACCAAAGACAAGAATAATGGAAAGAGAGAGGGAGAAATAGATAGAGAGAAGAAGGGGTATAAAGAACCCGGATAGAAGACGAAAGAGAGAGAAAGAGAGTGGGAGACGATATATGCGAGTAGAAAACACATGCATTTGTATATACGGTTGTATGTGTGGAACACGGCACGCGCGCATAGAATAAATTTGTATATTGTCGCCGGCAAGTTGGATTTTGCTCTGCGGCCCCATAGGGGGTGGAACGGCAGCGAGGGAGGGAAACGACGCAAAGGGGATGTATATGGCGAGAGACCGAGAAATCTTAGCAGACAGACTGGGTTGGTGGGAAAATATGAGGTAAGAAGAGAAAAAAACGAAGCTGCGGAAATAGAAGAAAGAAAAGAAGAAGAAGCAGAAGAAGAAGAAGAAGAAGAAGAAGAAGAAGAAACAGAAGAAACAGAAGAAGTAGAAGAAGAAGTAGAAGGATGAGAAGGAGTAGGAGAGGGCGAAGAGATCGTCTATCCCGGCGTCTTTGAGTTGCTTACCCCGGCGCGTTACATACTGAATCTATAATGGTGAGGCAACAGCAGCAGCAGCAACAGCAAGCATTCGGAAGAGACAGAGTGAGCGATAGATCCCACGATAAGAATGGCTGAGGAAGGGATGAGATGGCAAAGAGGATGAAGAAGGATGCGAAAGAGGGAGAAGGGAGTGACGGGAATGATGGAGGTCGGGCCGAAGCGTGCGAACGAGCTTGATGCAGAAGAGATGCCCTGGATAGAGCGCAGATATATATGTATATATAGTTATAAGAGATGGGTGGAGAGGAAAAGACGCTGATTCAAAGTTAATCTGGTATTCCACTTGTATGCGACGGCGACGAAGACGAAAACGACTACAACGATGGCGACGACAGCGACGACGAAAAACAGAGAAAAACGAAGTAAAAGAAGAAGAAGAATACTCACTGCGTATTGGAAACGTGAGTTCTACTATGCTTGTACCCATGATGTCTCGATACTAGAGGGATGGAACGAGAGTAGCCAAAGACTTGAGAGACAAGGAGAGATAAAGGGGTGACAAAAAGGATGATGAGAGCAAGAAAGGGAAGTGGCGAAATGCAGAGGTGATAAGAGATGTCTTGATTGCGAACTGGGACTTCCTGGTCAAGAACATCGAGGCTCTCCCCGCGGGGTTTGGATACGCCAGAGGAGCGAAATGAGACCTGTGATCTTTCAAAAGCTTTGAAAAGGAAGAAAGGCAAAAGAAGGGAAAAGGGACGAAGGAGCGTGATGAGGGAATTGACATCTGACCAGAACGTAAATAAGGAGATCGACATTTTCGTCGAGAAATTCTTGAAAGCGAAAATAACATTATTTACATAAGAATGTAACACGAGGTAGAAGAATATGGAGATTTCATGCGCAATGTTTGGGATGCCAATATAGTCCAGGTTCGCGATACAATACAAGAAAAATTCCTGAAATCAGGACCAGGATTTTGAGCATCATGGAACCGACTACCTCCTTTCGTCGTATCGTTATTCTTCTTTCGAAACTCGGATTGGACTTTATTAACAGAAATGTAAGTTCGCACTTAGGTTCCAACTTAAGTCCGATTGTCCAGTTTAGGCTCAAACTGAAGTGCACGGTTAAGTCTCAACTGATGTTTGGGTTCTATTTCTTTCATGAGCTTTTACTCAAGTTTGAATACAAGTGTAAACTCAATGGAGAAACCTGGTGCACGTCGTTGCAAAAACGACGATTTTCGTCAATGCTGTTCGCAGCGCCCATTACTGAGTTTAATAGACAATTTTAGGGTTGATTTATGACGTCTATATATATTACGAAAATATTATTCTATTTAATACTTCATCTTCATGAAATTCTACCCTATGCGAACTGCGTAATCTAAGAAAAAGTGTAGAATTTAAGAAAATGTGTGAACTTAAAAGAGGCTTACAGTTTTTACAAAGAATTTTCAACTTGTTTATGAAAAAATAATTGTTTAACCAAGTTAAAAAATAGTTTATGGAAAATGGTGGATTGTTAGCTAACTGAAAAGTTTGATAAAACTTAATCGGGCGAATCTTTTTTTCGGAGATGCTACACAATCTTGAAAAACTTAGCTTCGAGAAAAATATGTTTAAAGTTTTCAATACGACAAAATTATGGCTGGTGCAAACTTACGGCTCGCCAGACAGAGTTGAAATCGAGAGCGTGCTCCGGAGGTTCATTTTTTTTTAACTTGAAATCGATAGCGGGTTGAGAAGGGCCCTCTGGAATTTAGTGAAGGGTGATGGCTTGATCGCTACAAAGGAAATAGACTCTCGGACTCTAGGGTTAACAGTAGTGAAAATTTCGATTCGGCATGACGTGACAGACTCATAACTCACTGCCCCTCATATTGGTGAGCAGATATTTTAGTGCTGCCCAATGTTTATACCTAGCAAATTCGGAATAAAGGCGGCCCTTGCCAAGATTCTAAATCCTGAATTCCAATTTTTTGGAACTAAGTGCTGGTCGATGGAATTGAAACTCCTTATTCGAATTTTGAGTGTGACTTCCCAAGTATGTAGTCAGCATGTCATCCTTCGAAGAGTTTCCGTAAATAGGAATACACATTTTAACGATGTCTAGCGATAAGTAAAAAAAGAGGCAGGTAGTTTAAATGCTCTTTCTCACCTGTCACATCATCTTTACACCACTTTCACCAACTATCCTCTCCTGACGGACAATTCCCATGTCCCTGATTTACATTTGTTGAGCATAAGTGATCCAGTGTTCCCATTGTCGCTTTCCTCATTCCGCCAACGAAATCAACGTTATTATGAGTTATTACCACCTTATAATATGTTGTTAACTGTTTTATAAGAACATCGGTCAATTTTCCATTTCCGTCCAATTTGTTTTTGTTTTTCCAAATTTCGTAGTCGCTTGCCCATCTGTTTGCCCATGTTGCCATCTGTATGTGTACATAACCGACGCAATCACTTTTTACCGCTGAGAAATTTTCGCCGTATGGATTCAATTCAAAAGTAGCCCGGTACACTTTCAATACTCGTTTACTCAAAATGTCCCCTTCCAATGTAAAAGCATTTATTTCACGGCATCTACCTCCATGTTACCTGCGGGATCAGAATCATTTGCAGATCATTTGTCTTCATGCGTTTCGTACCATTCGATATATTCGACATTTAGGTATACTTAATTCACATACTTTTCTAGTATGATAACCTGTAAGTGCCGTTGCACCGTATAATGTAGAAAGTAAATCCACGTTTGTTCCATGATCATCGGCAGATACTTTTAATTATATTGAACATTTTCATTTTTTTATATTTTCTTTCGTTTCGTCATCCACTGAATTAAAAACTTCACTGGCCGCTGTGTATGTGCATCGTGCGATTGAATCGTAAGTACTTTTACTTATCCCTTGACCGATGTCCATAAGTTCTCTGTTCACTGACACTAATGTCTGTAATTCTCATAATACAGATAATTTTTCGTTTTATTTTTCAACCAGTGTTGATTCATGGCCCTGAATTGAGTTGTCTACAATCACAAAGACAGGCGAGTATAGGTAAGTTTGAAACCGAGGTTTCGGTTTCTCAATTCATCAAACTTCATATTTACTTTCATTGTATACAAATAAGCACCCCCGCGAGCGCAACAGCAACAAAAAACTGATTATAGGAATGGCAGCTCTCCTGCTGCGGTTCCATATACATACGTACCTGTGTGACGCGCTGCTATTTTGTGAACTGGCTCTAACGAAATAGGTACTTCGAACTACGGTTTGTTCCTTCAGGACTATTTTCCATAAGTTATACTATCGATTTATAAAAAAAAGTCATCGAAAATTTCAAGTTTGTAAGTCACGCTCTCTTCTTAAGTACGAATCGAGGGAAGAATCGAGGTTCGAACTTATGAGTTAACTTAAGTCCAAGAATGACGACTTCTTGTTTGAGCTTAGAGGACACTCAATAATTATCGAGCAGATTTTTAGATAAGTAGGTTTTCCTTCAGAACTTGAAAGAACGGTTTTCTTCTGTCGACAGATGAATGCTTAAATGAATGAATTATTTTAACCATCTGTCGGCAATGGCAAGTTGAATTTTTAGTTGGTAAACAAATAGTACAATCTTGTTTCGATTTCTGTAAATCAATTTTATTCTATTGATATTTTTAACAACCTGAAAAATATGATTTTATAAAGTTTCAATCAATAATACTGTCTGTTATTACCGCTTTGAAAATAAAATTATTTATATTTAAAATTTTCACGATATGACAATTTAATTGAGGCCTTGGTTATTTTTTCATAATAAAATATCGTGTTACAACATATCAAGCCGATTAAAAAATATAACGTACGCTGATTGTACAGATGAAAAATGTTTTTAGAAAAATACATTTGAAAACAGAATAGAGAGAAATGAATGAAGAATGCCGAGAAATTTCATACTGAAACTGTTTCCTCTATTGGACATTGTAGGAACACGTTCACGTTTTGGCGGAGATTTGAGTCCCGCGTTAATCGTGAGTGATGACGAGAGTGCGACGCGTCGGGCGTCGCGTTTTTGCTTCTCTTTCGCCTCATCACCCCCCCCCCCCCCCCCCCCCCTTCGCACGATCGATGCATGCCCGGGAGTAATACTCGTCAACCCCTGATTTTCATTTGGTGATATATCCATGAACCGCCAAAACGAACGAGCACTACCCTTCGTTTTCACCCGTGGGCTATGATAATATTGAACTCGACGATTGCCTTTGAGTCCCTGGCGAGGGAGTGGGATGGAGCGCCCTGGGAACGCAATTTTCAGTACTCATTGATAAAAACAGCGAATAAATTTGTGTAAAATGCGCGAACGGCAGAGACATGAGGAGATGTATAATGTGTATAGATTTGGTACGTAGCTAAATGCACCAAACTTGTTGGATTGTCCAAACATATGGACAAAAAATCCTATAAATAATATGGAGATTCTGCTTGACGTAATTTTCGTAGATTTATAAATAAAGAGACAATTCTAATTTTGGTACAAAAACAAATAAAATAGAGTAGATTTTATGTGAAATAAAATAGAAAATATTCTTATCACACGAATGTTCATAGTAAAATTTCCATTATCTTCTGACAATCGTGTAAATGCGATCGCGATCTTTTCGAGATCATATCTCTCATTAGTACATCGAAGCTACTCAAAATAATAGGAATTCTGACGATTGTTTGGAACTTGTGCGAGAACGCTCGACACTATTCATCAGATGTTATTGTTAGTCCAACCAATGCGTTTAACGTCGAAACTTACGAGCGCTCCTCCGTTGATTGATTTATATAGTCCAGTGCATATAACTCTAAAATCACCAGATTTGGATGTTGGCGGCGGCAACTTACGTTTTTAATCGAAAACCTTCATAATAACATAAGAAAAGTCACAACATTTTTTCAGTTTTACAAATTATTTCACGTAGGTAATAATAGGTTTAGAGCAAAAATGGTTATATGAGAAAAATGTTTACGATAAAATTTCTTACAAGAATGCATTATTGATAAATCCTAAAATATTGTTTTTTAGCCGCAAATAGATTGTTTGTATAAAATAAACATTTTATTATATTCAATATAAATAATTTGATTATCGTCTTTTAGACTGTAGAATCTCAGGATAGTTAGGGAATATGGTCTTATTTTTCCCGTTGGAAGCCGCTTGCTATCGGAAAATTACTTTTTCCATGATAACCGTATAAACAAACTAGCCGTCCAGGTCTGTATTATTTTTTAAACCGGCATCTATCCTGTGCTAATTTTGTTCATCAATCGTTTTATTAAGAAAACAAAAGACAAAATAGTATTTTTGCGACTTTTGAAATTTGTATTAGTTTTCACGCATATAAATACCTACATTCAATTTTTTTTGTCAGTTTTAACTTTATTGATTTCCAATTAATTGTAAGTTGAAAGGAAGAGGCTTCCAACAGCACATATTTTGGAAAAACAAACATCTCGATAACGTGATTAGGCATGGCGTTATCATTTCAAATATTTGAAGTTGACACTTGTTTATGGCTAATATATTAACAATTTCAAAAAGGTGAAGACGCGGGAGCCTTCTTCGGGAATAGAACTAAGTATGCCCAAAAAATACTATCACATCAAATGTATTAATTACTTGACCACATTGTTGGGTTAAACAAAATTCCCCTCTGATGCAATTCTGTGGAATGTGTCGCGGAGACCGATCGTGGGGGAAGCGAGACCAGCGTCGCACCAACTTCGAGCGCTTCAAATTGAAAAGTATGTGCAAAATTCTATTATATCATCAACTCCTTATTCCTTTATGCAACCGAGCAATTCTCAAGTTTAAATAAATACAATTATGCAGAGGCAAGAAATGCTTTAACTATTGATCTTTAAAACAAACCAGATTGATCGGGGTGGAGAATATATTCTTTAATATAATATGATATATAATATTATGATATGCTAGTATAGTAATATGATATAGGTACTGTATAGTATGCAGCCCTTTTATTTCGGAAATAGAACATTTTAGGGGAAAATGTTTCAGTCAAAAGTTGTACGTTTTTTTTACGTACAATCATAATCCGTGAAAAAAATGGGGGTGGCGTTTTGAAATTTCAAAGTGACACCCACCCCCTGTGAGGGGCTGGGAGGGGGGGGGGGCTGAGTTCAAAAGGTGGTAACTTCTGAATAGAACAACTTTTGTCTGAAACATTTTTCTCTAAAATGTTCGATTTCCGAAATAAAAGAGCGGTGAGGATGGTCTGAATGACCCCGTATAAGAATAGTGAAATTTGTAATAAAGTGATAATTAACTTTAACACATGGACATTTATAAACATTCGTTGATGAATGTTGATAAATTCCATTATTTTTAACAATTAATGAAATTATAATTCAAGATTGGTAGCTATATTTTAATATTAGTAGTAAGTATTGATTTGCTTGCTTCCCCCACTACGAGCTTCCGCAACGTGGCCCACCGAATTTCATCGCATGGGCCTTTGTTTTAACACTTCAGCAATGTGGTTCAGCAATTAAGGTCGTTGGTCCATTTAGACAGCTCGAATCAAGCCGTTTTCGCGAAGCGTTGTAGGACGGAAAAAACAATTAGCCAAATAAACTTTTGCGGATAGGTCTATACGTATTTGAACTAACAAACAAAATTGTTTAATGTCCAACAATGTATTATGACCTATGAATGGATTTATGGAGCGCCTCGCCACGGAAGTGTTCAATTTGTGTACAAGATACAGGTCGTAATTTTTGTCTGAAAAAAACGCACGAAAAAGATTCTTAATTTGAGTGTAATATTCTTCGATATGAACTAAAATCTCCGGAAAAACACGTAAATTCGAATTTTTTTGGAAGGTACAAGAATAAAGTGATTTTTCAAGAAAAAAAAATTCACGTCAACTGGGTACAAAAGTTGCTTAAAAAATTTGTTTTCTGTTTTTTTAGCTCATATCGAAGAGAAAACGACACTGTAGATAACGCAACTTGGATGGATCCGATAGCTCGTTTAGTTTTTTTGCAATCCTGTACACAAATTGGGTAAAATCGTAAAAATAATAAGTCGAGAAAACGCGGTTTAAAGTACATAGATGGTTGAGGAGCGGAGCACTACGACAAAGGGCGCGCAGCTGCTCGACGCCCCACTGCGTTTGGCTCTGTATCTGTAGAAATACTCTGAAATTTTGTGTACATATTCTTGAAAATCTGATCTATTGATTTCAGCAATAAAAAAATTTCGATTCTTTCGACTTTCTAAATGGACCGCCGGCCTTAATACATTTGCTAGGATAGTAGCTAGATTGCTTGGACATAGTTAGTTCTGGGCAAGTTGTTAGAATGTTTTTTGCAAAAGTTGCGCCGTCAATCCCTTTTCTTGTTAGCTAAATTGCAAATCTGTAAATTTAAAAAAGATCTAGAAAATGGATTTGTGTATACATGTGAAAACTAAAAAATTTCAGAAGTCGCAAAAACACTCTTTTTCGTTTTCTCCTTAACGAAGCGATAATTTACGCTTATGAGAATGACGAAATAAATCAGAGCAGAATAGACGCTGATTTAAAAAAAACACAAACCTGAAAGGCTAATTTGTTTATAAGACTGTCATGGAAAAAGTAATGATCCGACAGCAAGCGGCTTCCGAGGAGGAAAATTGAACCATATTTCCATATTATATTGGATATAATAGCCTATTTATTTTACACAAACAATTTATTTGTGACTAAAAAATCATTCTTTTGAG
Organism: Netelia virgata; assembly: GCA_951802705.1. NCBI lineage: Eukaryota > Metazoa > Arthropoda > Insecta > Hymenoptera > Ichneumonidae > Netelia > Netelia virgata. The sequence goes on from OX637865.1 coordinate 20,984,466, forward strand.
AAATTTCATCGCGGACAATTTTTCATTTCACTATTTTTGCTCTAAATCTATTATTAACTCTAGAGTGCTCGCGTTATAAGCATTTTGCCGCCCACGGAAAATAAATGTTATTATTTAATAAACTACGCTTTCGGCAAGGTCAAGCGTTTATATTCACTTTGATTCCTCTATACACATTTATAAGTTTATTTAACTACATATGTGCACAAAATGCATTTTAATATGGGCGGCAAAATGCTAATCGAGACAATTGAGAGAAATTGAAATAATTTCGTGATTTGCTCAGTTTTTGATTCTTAGCTTGCTTGGTTAATAATTTTTTTAGTGCACACACCTTAAGTTTATTTTCTTATATTATTACGAAGGGATTCCACTGACAAGGGAAGGTTGCGACGTCGAAATCTCTGATCTCGATGAAATTTGGCATGTTTGTAGAATGGACCCCCCCCCCCCCCCCGTTCTCACCACCAACCATCTCCCTCTCGGACGATCAAAGTTCTTACCGTGCGGCATGGACGTGGCATTTGTAGAAATAGAAATGATTTCAAACGTCCAACTTCATCTAAAAAAATATTATTAGAAAAACAATTGTCTAGTTAATGCTATACATAGACTTTAAAGTATTTGTAAAAGACTATATCCAACATAAGTTTGTACATATAACAAACTTATAATTCTGCAAGTGATATAAAATTATGTATATATACATTATTCATGCAATTATATAAATGTATACAATCGTAAAATATACCTTGCAAGGAAGTGAATATTTCCGACGCATTAAATTGATCGATTAACATGTATGCCACTTCTCTTGATAATCGAAAATGCATGATAAAATCGATATTGTCGTAATTTGTAACAATATTTTCGATATAATTATTGATTTTTACATGCTGTATTCTTTGCAGCATCCCATAAATTGGATGAAATATTCGTAATTGATGATCTGAAAAAATAAGGCTCGTCTACAATACATGGAGATAGCCAAGCGTAAGGAATAAGAGGAGGAGTAAGGTTCCTACATTAATGCTCGGTACGTTGGCCAAGCGTAAGCGTAAGAATAAGAGTAGAGTAGGAAATAAAATTAATTTAATTCGCATTACAACAAAAAAGTAACCTACTCTTACTTCTTTCGCCCGGTTTACTCCATTTATTGTAGGTTATGTCTTAGGTTAGATTCATTCATTTTTAAACTGATGAATTGTAAATTTTTCACATTAATCAGATATTACCGTCATTGTCTTCGTCTAGAACTGGTTCTAATGGTGGTGGTATTGGAAAAAAATCCTCTTCATCGGATGATTCCATTAATTCTAAATTTATGACATTTGCGATATTTCTATCAATGTGATGCGCCATGTTGAGCACTGAACTGAACTATTGCGTTCTTTTACCGTCCAGTGTCCTCTTGCACGTCTACTGTACTGAACTGTACTGGCCTGTCCTGCCACGGTTCCAGTACAGTCCCGTGCAATCTCAGTGCAGCGAAAAAGAACAAACCTTATGATACCGAGTAGATCGAGTCGTTAAAACAAATGATTGTGTTTTATTTTGGTTGCCATTTTGGTGGCATACTTTGACAGATGTCAAATTAATCTCTATATATAGATATACATAAATGTTAATTTTCTTTTGCCCCGTACGCGTTAATTTTAGTAAATAAAATTATTCTACTAATGCAGAAACCTTTGCGGGAGTGCGTCCTACAATTCACGAAATTTTCATCGCAATCGGATTAATGGTATCGGAACGTATGCAGGACAAACAAACAAACATTCTTCCATTTCTATATATAAGATTGTTACGTAAAATTGCAGATTTTTGGTAAATTAATTATTAATAATATATTATTTTTGGAAGATAGAAAAAATCGTATACCAACAATTGATTCTTTTTATAAGTTTCGGGTTACATCAATCGAATTGTCTAATATTGGCGTGTTATAAGTATCATATTGAGGTTACGTTATGCAACTGTTATGTAGCGTCCGCTTGCTCGACGTTCCTTTTAGTACAATGAACGGTAACTGTATCAACGAACCACGTCGGTTAAAAAACAATTCACCCTTCAAGGAAGTCCTGACACCACTGATATCGAACGCGATTAGATTGATACGATCATTCGAAAAATTTATTCGCGAATGATCTGATGTTGGTAGGAAATAAATGATATCACGCACTGATGATGATGGAGAATAACAATTTCATAACAATAAATGAATTAAACCGTGAAAACTGAATATAAGTTGGAAGTTAGTTACACGCGTTAAGATTCCACGACTGTACAACAAGAAAGACGATAGACACCGCATTAAATTGTTGTTGGTCAGTTGGAAGATGTTGAGACACTGGGTCGTCCAGTCTTGGTTCTGAGTTTTTAATAAGTGTGGTACATTTTTAATTGGTTGATCAGAAAATAAATTTCGCCAATAAGAGTAAAACACGCCCTATGCTGATAAGGACAGTGTCCGAAATTTCGGCGACTCGGCACCGCCCCACCCTTGTCATAAATACTCGGATAAACGTGGTTGCTGCATTTTTAGTTAATCCGTTTAATAAAGACAAAATTACGCACAGAATTGGCGAAGGAAAAAATGTGGCTGCCTTTCTTTTTATTAGATACAGTAACTAAAGAAATTTCAAGATATTCATTTAGCTCGTCCGCGTACGAGACAGCAACAAAAAGATAAGTTACTGGTGGAAGGCATAAAACAGAAAACAGATGAAGCAGCCCCAATTTGACTATACATGAAAATAATGCAATATAAAATTTCTTCACAACCTATAGAGTTACAGACTTCAAACTTTCCAAATGATCTATTTTTACGACGTCAAATAAGACGTGAGTAAGGAAGACAAATCAAAACTTTGGTGCCAGGTGGCTCGGTGGTTAACGGTGTAACGATCCACGTATTTTTTAAAGCTCAATAAAGGAAGATTGTTTTTCAATTTAACTTTACATTTAAAAAATTACTAATGCACCCAGCCATGTCGCCATGTCGAACAGCGAAAGCGCACGATGATTTAACTGCGAAGTAATTAAATTAATACTTCTTATACAAACTACACTAATTAACTCATTATGAAATCCCATTATTAATATTTATCTTTAATTCAATCAGAAATTAATTATTTTATGGTCATTTCGAGTTTACGCAAATGCTACCTTGAAGGGAAAATACTCATGAAGAGAACCTTAAAATTAAGAGTAAATAATAGGGTCAACAGATTTGTAAAAAGTGAGAGCGATAATCTACCTTACCCATGGCTTACCGATGGGACTCGGACAATTAACGATCTAGGGGATACGTATACACAGTGAAATTGAGTCTGCGTTTTTTCACGAATCTCTGAGGTTTCCTCGAGGCGACGTGGCACATAGCGTCCTGCGAAGTGGGCGGGCATGGGAATAGGAACACAAAGGTGAAGTGATAAGAAGAGAAATAAACTGGAGGGACGACTGATGTGAGAGAGACCGAGAGAACGACAGCGAGTGAATCGGGAGAAATTTATAAAGAAGGTAAGAAAAAGAGACATTGGTCGTGCCAAAACATCAGATGCGACGGAGGGAATGGTCAAAAGACTCTCCAAGGTAGCCTTACATGCGGAGCGTCATTACCCCAAATGGCCTCGCCATCTTTTATTTATATCATTAGTGCTATGCGAAAAGTGAGAAATGAAGAGGGTGAGGAAAGAGGGTGAGGAAAGAGAGAGAGAGAGAGAGAGAGAGAGAGAGAGAGAGAGAGAGAGAGAGAGAAGCAACGAGAATGACGAGAGGATCTAAAAAAAACTCTACTCGTTTATCCCACACGTCCTCAAAGGGCCCGTAAGGGAAGTCACTATGCGACCGTTCCGGATCCGACCAGAGAGGTCTTTCGTCATTTACAGTAAAATACGTCTGGGGTCTTGAAAACGCGAGTGACACAGGCGAATCCCTCGTGACTATCCTCCGCCTTCACTCTTTGCACATTTTAATTAATAAAAAAAATAAAACAATAGTGAATAATTCGCTCGTTAAGGTTTTAACAAATTCTTCGCGAACAGGGAGAATAGAAGAAGAAAAAACAGAGAAAAAGAGAGAGAATCTCGCCAGAAACACTTTAAACAATACCGACTGAAAAAAAATGTTAAAAATCAAAACGATCCGTCGAGAACGAAAACAGTCCAGTTAAAGCATTTGAAAAATGTCAAACGATCATATTAAATGTTCATTCAAGAAGTAACGGTAAAGCAAATTCTTAAAGATGCAGCGTAATTTTCGTTGTTTAATGGACAGTTGAGAATTGGAAAAAGAAATAAGTTCGTCTCGAGCCGAAGTAAATGTGATAGAAGGGCCAAAATAAAGACTCCCTTGGGTATTCAATTCGTGGAAAAAAAATTCTTTCGCGTGCGGTGTCGATGGATATTTTGTACGCACACACATGACCGCGTGTAAGAGCGCGCACCATGTAAGAGCGTGCACGGTCCAAGCGTATAAGGACGCGTTTATACATATACGTCCACCTATCGATCTTCGTACACCATATTCCCCCCATCTATTTGCATATCCCTGCTAATTAATGCCATTCAACAACGATCGCGCAAGCGACGCGAGAGTGAGAGAGGAGTCACGATCCGTGTCCATCGAAACTCTCCCCGTCGTACCCCGATCCCGACCGGCGAGCCTCGGCACTGTCGCTCACGGTTTTGACCGCGGTCCAACACGCGCCGCAAACCGGGCACTCTCGGGGGGTTTTTCACGACGCGAACAGCCCAGTGTCGCTCGTCCACTCTCGCGATATATGGCATCTACGTATCCACGCTGAGAAGCTACGTACGCAGCAACTATCGCTTCGGTATATTCAGAATTGCGTTGAAATATACAGGCAATTCCATCCAGAACTGACGTAGCTCCAATTCTCACGCATCTCATTTTTCAAATGCTAATTGAACACCGCGGTCGGTATATTCGGTATCAAATTTCGAAACGGATGAAAGCATACATGAGAAGTTCCATGCGAAACCGACATAGCTCCGTTGTTATTAATTCTTTATTTTATTTACGATTAATCAATGACAAGGGTACCTATTCGGATTCGCATTTGAAAATATACATGGGGAGTTCGGTCTGGAATTGACTTGGTCCTACTACCCGCAGTTGTTATTTTTTAATTGTTGGCTGTAACATGAGGTTCCTATATTGAAAGTCGCATTTCAAAACATATATGTGGTGTCCCATGGGGACTTACCTGTGATTCTCGTAGATCTTATTTTCGAACTAGCGACTGAACAATGAGATTGGTATGCAAGGAATTGCATTTGAAGAAATATATGGTGCATTTCATATGAAGTGGATTCTGATTTATGAATTTATTGTTCAAAGCTCGAAAGCGGTATTTACACCTCAATAAGGTGGTTGTATTGAGCATATAATAATAGCAATAATTTAAAAACCTGCCGAATATTAATTATTATAGTAAATACATTGATTAAGAAAAATATAGCCCGCCTGCCTCAGCATATTACAGAGTACATAATTGATATAAGTTACGTATATACAGGGTGGGCCATCTATTGGTACGTTTTTAAAAATGCGATCAAAAGAGTATGCATTGATATTTTTTATTAATTTTATTGTTGTTGTAAAGCTAAAAGTATCCCCGTCAAGAATGAAAAACTATTTCGTTCGTGTGGCTCCCTCTACTGGCCTTACAGTATGCCATTCGGTCACCCCAATTAGTGATGACATTTTGAACTACCTCGGCGCCAATTTCACTCAAAACAGTCGTAATGTTGTTTTTCAAAGCTGGAATTGTCTCTGGATTATCCGCATAACATCGGTCTTTAACGGCACCCCACAGGAAGAAGTCCAGCGGTGTCAAATCGCAGCTACGCGCAGGCCAATTGACATCTCCTGAACGGCTGATTATGCGGTTGTTAAACTTGGTGCGCAGAAGGTCGATCGTAAGTCGGCTTGTATGGCATGTGGCGCCATCTTGTTGAAACCAAAGGTCGTCCACATTCATAGCGTCGATTTTAGGCCATAAAAAGTTGGTCAACATGGCTCTATAGCGTTCGCCATTGACGGTAACGGCGTTGCCAGCATCATGTTCGAAGAAAAATGGGCCAATTATGCCACCACTCCAAAATCCACACCAAACTGTGACTCTTGGAGGATGCATTGGTCTCTCTACGATTGCGTGTGGCTGTTCCGAACCCCAAATCCGGCAGTTTTGCTTGTTCACATATCCGCCGAGATGGAAATGCGCTTCGTCCGAAAAGATGATTTTTCGACCAAAATCGACGTCATTATTGAGCTGGTCTATGGCCCACATAGCGAACTGATATCGAAGCGGATGGTCATTTGCTTTCAACTCCTGAGGCGAATAATCCGAGGTCTTTGTGCAGTATTCTTCTCAGGCTGGTGCGACTAATGCTCAGTTGCTGCGATCGACGTCGAGTTGAGGTCGTCGGATTCTGTCTCACACTTTGGGCCACAGCCTCAATATTCTCGGGTGTGCGCACTGTCCGAGCTCTGGGACCACTTCTGTCATCCACTAACATCCCTTTCTCACGAACTTTCTTCACCAATTTGCGTATAGCGCCTTCGGTGGGTGCTTTATCACGACTCATATTTCTTTTCAAAATTCGCACAGTTTCGGCGACACAGCACTGACTTTGAAAATAAGTTTTTAAAATTTCAAAACGCTCTTCAAGAGAAAACATGTTGTTTCGTGCCGCGGACAGTATGGCTAATGAACTGTAAAAATTTCGGGTCTGTAGCTCGTTTGCCGTTGTCATACGACGAAATTCAAAAACGTACCAACAGATGGCCCACCCTGTAGTTGTATATGTCATAACACTTCATACTGTTATTTAGTTTCCTGCCGAATATGCAATGTATATGGTTGCATGAAATAATTATTCATGTCGATTTCTCATGCTTCCCATCTTATCGATATTCGTTTCAAAAGATCTCAAGGCCCTTACCTTATCTCACCGAGATAAGGTAAGGGGTTAGGCCTAGTCAGCATTTTTTTTAAATTGTTTTTTTGTCTTTTCTAGAAGTACAACATTCCAAAAGTATTCCCTGACAATCTTAGACTAGGTAGTCTAATCGTAGGTAGTGGTAGATGCACGCTCGACGCAAACTTTAAATGCGTTTTATGCGTTTTATGCGTTATCCCACAATTGTCTGGTCCTTGAACGACGGATTTTCATCTGTAATAAATGGTTTTTATTTTATATCTGAATAAATGGGTGAAATTGTGTGCAACAAAAAAATGCCTTTGAACATCCGCCATTTTGTCAAAAATCGAAATTTGTATTAACCTTTCGTTCAAAGACCGCATAATAGGATTCACTAATGATCCCCTTTAAATTTTTTTATTTCGGATGATCCAGTGATGAGCGGCAGTGATCACCGCAAACCTCCTTTTTTATTTCGACCCCTCGCAGACTGGCTTGTATCTCGCCTATTTATCATTACTTTGTCATACAAATTTTATTCTATGTTCTTAACATACGTATTGATTATATGGAAGAAGATTTGTTAAAAAATAATAAACCCAGTGCTCAAAAAAAAAAAATCTCAAAAAAGCGTTGTTTGGGGTGTTACCAGTAGCCTTAACGCCTTTCTTTATTCTCATAATGTTCATGCGAGATTTTTTAATTATTTTCCATTCTATCTGGCCAAGCTTCTTGATTATGATCAAAGGATCGGTGGATTCTCGGTCGGTATATACAGAATCGCATTTAAAGTCATATATCGGAAAGTACATGCCGAATCAACGTGGCTCCGGGCTTCATAATTCTTATTTGTAATTGTCGGCTTTTGTCAAATATTAAAGATCTCGCTTTTGCCCCACGTTGTCGAATTTAATATGGAACTAATACGATACAAGCCATTACGATGAAGCCCTCTAATCATACTTGAGGAATTTATACCACGATTGTTTTGCTTATTCCTGACTCCCGAACGGATATTCGATAGTCGAGGAATCACACGCTAGCGTATTTTCACCTGCGTAGTTGTGGATTCAGGAACTTCGGAGGGTGCGAACGAATGTTTTACGCGTGCAAGATTAATAAATATAAACTGATTTATTTTCAAAAAAGTTAATATGATTGAATAGTAACAATATCGTTAGCTTAAGGCGCCCAAGTTTAATGTTTCTTCTCTCGATGTTTGGTGCGAACTAAACTAAAATTTCACATTTTTGAAATTGCAAAGATCGAAGATTTCTGGGGGTAGAAGACCTTATCTCAGGGTGGGGATAATTCTAGCTTGATATTTTTATTTCGTACCGGTAAAGGGGTCTAAAAATCGGCGTGGACAGCCTAAAGAAGGAACTGCCCACTGGAAAAATCCGACGTGGCAATAAAACATCTGCTGCATACTCGGTCACTCCTTTTTCCCCGGTACGAGATTTTTGCATATGAGCCATCCTCACCATTTGAAACTTTTCGATTTATGATTACCAAAAAACATTTTATATTTTTAAGCTCTTAAAATTATGGAAAATCACGTACTACCTCGCTAACAGAGGTCTGGGGAATTCCCCAAGAAGAGACTATATTCTGAACCTTTTTTATTTTATTTTTTCTATTTGGCAAGACGCGACATCCTCCCCTCGTTGCGAGAAAATACGAGAAACTAATGTGTCCGAGTATTGTTTTGTTAGATGATGCGAATACAGAAGAATCACTACATATATTAAGCTCTTAATTCTATAAATTGATCATATAGGTTATTGATTATATGTATATATATATATAGGTTAATGATTGTCCTTTGAAATTTCATTGTCTGTTACGGGCAGCGGTGCTACTTTCTTAACATTCCGTTTATGGACCCCACTGGATGTTTTCACAGCCCCTTCCCTTACGATACCGTCGGCTCCAGGACCGCATTCCAGCACTCGTCCCATCTCCCAATGCATCGATGGGAGGTTGTCCTCCTTCAATAACACGACCGCTCCAACCTCCTGGTTAGATTGACCTCACTGCCACTTGCTACGAACGTTCAGCTCATTCAGATATTCCTTATACTATCTTGCCCAGAAGTGTTGGCGCATCTGTTGGATATGATGCCAATTTGACAACCGGTTGGATGGAATATCTGCGCAATCCTGTTTTGGCAAGCTCGTTATAGAATCACCTATGAGGAAATGTCCCGGAGTGAGGACTAAAAGGTCGTTTGGATCTGAAGAAACTGGAGTAAGTGAGTGAGAGTTGAGAATGGCTTCGATTTTGATAATGAGCGTGTTGAGCTCTTCAAACGTGAATAGTTCGTTACGTAGGACTCTCTTTAAATGATGTTTGAAGGATTTCACGGCTGCCTCCCAAATGCACCCGAAATGCGGCGATGCTAGTGATATAAATTGCCACTCTATGCCCTGTTCGGTAAGATGCTGAGAAATATTTTGTTCTTCTGATCTTAATGAGGCTACAAAGTTTGTTCGATTATCTAACCAAATCTGCAGGCATTTTTCTCTTCTTCCGATAAATCTTCTCAGCGCGGCGATGAAACCCGCGCCCGTCATATCGCTGACAAGCTCCAAATGGACCGCCTGCGATACTAGACAGATGAACACTGCTACGTACGTTTTGACTTTCCCTCGATTTAGAAACTTCTTTTCTTTGACGTAGAAAGTACCGCAGTAATCGACTCCTACGTTCAGAAATGGCCTGCTCATCGTCACCCGCGCTCGAGGCAGGCCCCCATAATATAGTTTACGGAGGGCGCTTTGACTCTGAGACAGGTAATGGACTTGCGAATAATGCGTTGTACTGTGTTCCGTCCGTCGATAATCCAATATCGTCTTCGTAGGCAGTATAGGGTGCTCTGTGTACCTGCGTGTACCTGAGTTTTGTGCTCCATCTCAATTATCATGTGCGTGATGCTGTGATCCTTTGGTAAAGCGATCGGATGTCTCTGTGAGAAAGGAAGAGTTATATTTTTCAACCGTCCACCCACTCGTAAACGGCTACTTTTGTCTACGAATGGGTTGAGTTAGAGTAATTTACTCCTTATCTTTAATGTTTTTCCTGTGCTAAGCTCGCGCAATTCCTGTGGAAATTCCGATGTTTGGACTATACGCACGATTGTCTTCTCTGCTTTCGATAATTCCGATTCGCTGAGGTTCTTTGTCTTATAGTCATTATTTTTCCAGCGTAAAAAATACGCCACGATTCTTCTTAATTTGGCGAAGCTTGAGAATCGCGTAAGCAAGGAAGTGTCTAAGCTTTCTGTGGATAAACATGTTGCTCTTTTTGTTTCCGGACCTTCGTTCGGCTTGACTATCTGCTTACTAGGCCATTCTACGTACGAGCCGATTAGCCATTTTGACCCTCGGTGCCAGGTCTTATTTCGGATAAATTCACGTGGCAGTTGACCGCGTGATAGTGCGTCGGCCGGGTTATACTCCCCTGGCCCATGCCACCATTGCGAATCCCTTGTTTTTTCTTGGATTTCTGCAACGCGACCTGCGACAAAGCTTTTTAATGTGTGTAGGGAAGTATGGATCCAATGTAGTGCCACCATTGAATCGCTCGACAGGTACGACGGAAGGGTCAGGTATATTGCTCCTGACCGTCTCGTACAGTTTCGCTAGGAGCACTGCGCTGCAGAGCTCAAGTCGGGGAAGCGATATAGTTTTCAATGGCGCTACCCGTGATTTGGCACAAATCAGCTGCGATTGAACCTCGCCCAGTTCGTTAGTACAACGCAGGTAAATGGACACCCCATAACCGCTCATGCTTGCGTCACAAAATCCGTGCAATTGTATAGTCTCCGGTTTATCCGGAAGAATTTTTCGCTCGGAAACGATTTTTTATATCGCCGTTATTACGTTGCAGAAATCGATCTACGCCGTGTATAGATCGCTCGGCACTGATTCGTCCCAGGTGATCTTCAATTGCCAGAGTTTTTGAATCATCAGTTTGGCCCAGAGGACGACCGGACCGGACATACCTAGTGGGTCGAATATTTTGGCTATCTCCGAAAGCATAAATCTTTTTGTGACCTTCCTGTTCCGAGGGATAGCCCTTGCCGTATATTCTATTGCATCCGCTTGTGCATTCCACATTACGCCAAGTGTTTTGAGCGTGATATCTCTATGCAAATTGCATCTTTTGGTTTATGCTATCTTCTGGAAGTCCTTCGAGCAGTCGCTTGTCGTTTGAAGCCCACTGCCGCATTTTTCACTTTCCCGCTTCGAGTATTTTGGTAATTTGCCGTCTTGCCGCTACTCCCTCCTCCACAGTTGGAAATCCCGTTAATAAATCGTCTACGTACATGTCCGATTTTAAAACGGCTGCTCCGAGAGGTGAGTGGTAGGCTTCCTCGTCCGCGAGTTGTTGCAGGCATTGTACAGCCTGATATGGCGAGGAAGCCAATCCGAACGTAATTGTATTTAATTCACAAACGACTACATTTCCGTCGGCGTTTTTCCACACAATTTTCTGGAATTTCCTATCTACTTTTCATACCCAATACCGTTAGGACATATTGTGGGAGTCGAAAGCGTAAGATGAGAACAAATATATCGTCTTGTCTCGTCGAGCTTACCATAAGTGTATCTTTGAGCGATATACCCGACTCGGATTTGGCCAATCTGTCAAACACCACGTGTACCTTTGTCTTCTGTGTATCTTGTTTTATGACCGCGTGGTGCGGTAAATAGAAGCCGTCCTCGAAGCGGTCCTCTACCTGGCTCATGTACCCTTTATTCAAGTGCTCGTTGAGAGCGTTTTTGTAAATCTGTTCGAACTATTTGTTTTATGGTCTCCTTGAATGGCAGTGCGACAATTAATCGACCTGAAGAGTCGTGAGAGTGCGTTAACTTAAAATGTTCGACTGCCCGCCTCTCTTCCTCCGATCGGTGTTTAATTTTTGGTTCCTCTTCTACTGTCCAAAATCTCTCTAAATCAAAGTTGGCTGCGATGCTAAGACAATTGTGCGGTGGCTGTAGCTTTTTGGGTGCCTGTACTCTCCCACCAATGACCCATCCTAATTGCGTTTTTTGTGCAAATAGGTCCGGGCCTCCAGGGGGTGTTAGGTTGTATTTTCCAATGCTTAGAACCACCAGGGTCGGTCCAGCGCCTGACAGCATTCGATTGGAGCTGGCTTCTAGAAGTCAGGATCCGCCAATCTTAAGTTTGCACGGATTTTATTGCATCCTGCGGTCCAACATCGCTTGGCGTCAGACCCGTAATTTTGGGGATCACAAGGAAGTCCAGAGTGTTATTGTACCCTCCGGTGGTTGCCTGGATCTTCACGGTTGCCGTATGGCGTGTGCGAGTGACCGTATCGTTCAAGCCTCCTATCGGAACGGAGCATGGTCGTTTGTTTATATGTAACGTAGCCACTAGCTTCGCGGATATAAAATTTGCCGTTGACGCTGTGTCTAGTATAGCTCTGCAACTGTGGGATCGACCTCGATTATCCAATGCGTTGACGATGGCGGTCGTTGTCACCTGGTTTCGCATAGTTCTCGTGGCTAACGTTACATTCTTCTCCGATCCGACCGATGATAGTCAATTCGTCGATACCTGCCCTGCCTGCTTGACTCGAGTTTCTTCGTTTACAGGGGACGGGTGAAGAAGATTGTTGTGCGGCTCTCCGCATGTCTTACAACCCTTGAAATTACAGTCACCGATCTTGTGACCGGTTTGTAAGCACCGCGAGCACGCCTGAATATCCTTTGCTGCCTACCACCGGTTAGCCACATTCAATTGCAAAAATTTGTTGCATCTATATAAAGGGCAGGACGCCTCCTTACAATACCTGCATGCATGCATGACGGACGTAACCAACCCTTGCGATAGTTGTCGCTGTGGCGTGCCTTTGTATTTTTGATTCCCATTACCTGAGACGGGCGACGATTATTCTTTTTTGCGATTTATTAACCCAGTTGCTCTTCTAGACATAAATTCTAATAAGACCTCCAGTTCTAGGAATTCTTCTCTGACCTGCTTATTGTCCTCCGCATCCGCGGTGGGTCTGTGCATTTTGTCCTCTACCAAAGCAACAATCATGTCTTGTTCGGAAAAGTGCGTAGTGCCGGGAGTTCGTGCGAGATGTCAGCAGTTCTCAGCCCTTGACTCTCGTGCGAACTCGGCGGTACTCGAACTCCCGAACTGTATCCCCACCCATCCGTCATCGATCGACATCGATCCCGTCATCTTCTCCACTACTTCTACTGTGACTTCTGACGCTAACGGTTTCCCTTCGGCACTTCAAAGTATTAAATTTCTCATAATTCGACTTCGGCATACGCACACGGTAATCTTCATCTAACCCAGTGGAATAAATACGATTTACGACCGGCTTTATTTCGCGAGTTCTCTTCTGTGGATTGTGGACATTAATTAACAGTTTTCACGGTGAAAATACGGCTTTTTCCACGGACTATTTCTAACGTACACGTGCTCGCGTTAATAAATATTAAGTTTATTGATTTTTGTTAACTTCAGTGTCTCAGCAAGTTATTCACGGACCCTTCAACTTCCTTCTTCAGATTTCCTCGAGATTTTCCTAGCTTCATCACCTCAGAACCAGATCTGCAGTCTGTCACCAGACATGTCTTCTAATGTAGCGTTCATTGATTTTAATGATTCTACATCTTGTCCGGTATGATCCACTATCCTGCTTAACCCTTGAGCGTCTTCTCGCTCCTGCTCGGGTAGGTGAATTGGGGAGTATAGATGACGTGATGCTATTATCCTCTTGTCCGAGTACGCTGATTCTAAGACTTCCCAGGTCTTACGATAATTTTCCTCGGTGACCGATAACATTTGAACCTTACGTAAAGCATCGCCCTTAAGAGCCGACCTCAAATGGCAATTTGTCGGATTCGCTTAAATCGGACTGATTACCGATCATTGAATCGAACTCCGTCTTAAAGGAAATCCATACCGTATGGTCTCTGTCGAAGGTCGGAAGTTTCGATTCAGGTAATTTAATCCGTCGCTTTAACCCATTGGAGGATGCATTTGCGAACAGAGATGGCGATACATTTTTTGCAGCCCTCTCTATTGACTCCGGTTGACCGTTCAGAATTCTTTCTACTTCGACCATTATAATAGATTGATTCGATATTATATCGGTCGACTACATTATGATGCGTTCCTTCCGGGTCGAATTCATCTAACTCATCCATTAATTTTTCGAAATCCGCGAACACCCTTTCGTATTTTGACATGCGAGTATTTATCGCGTCCTGATCTAACGGTTTGAGGCGTTGTAATGTCACGAAATTGTTTACTGAAGTTGACTGGCCTTTCCAAATGGCTATTTTTCTCACTAACTCCTGAATCCTTCCCGAGTGATCGATGACTTCATCGTCATCTTCACTTCTCAATGGAGGACTCATTTTTTTGCGTTTGTGGATGAAGCTAGTGGAAGGACAGGTGATTCAAGCTTAAACGAGCTTACCTTAACGTCCTTGCTGACTTGCTGAGGCTGCTGCGTGGTTGCTCTAGTTGATCATGGGCCCGCCTTATCAGGCCGGCCCAGGATCATGTGAGCTCATCAATATTATCATATTGATGAGCTTACACGAGTAGCTCTTTTAATCCCTATGCTTCATGTAAAACTGTTCGTCTTTAAGCGCACTGAATCGTCCACTGTTCACCGATATCCGGCTCGAAGGACCAACAAATGTTTTGCTTATTCCCGACTCCCGAACGGATATTCGATAGTCCAGGAATCACAGGCTAGCGTATTTTCACCTGCGTAGTTGTGGATTCGGGAACTTCGGAGGGCGCGAACGAATGTTTTACACGTGCAAGATTAACAAATATAAACTGATTCATTTTCACAAAAATGAATATGACAATATCGTTAGCTTGAGGAGCCCGAGTTTAATGTTTCTTCTCTCGATGTTTGGTGCGAACTAAACTAAAATTTCACAATTTTAAAATTGCAAAGATCGAAGATTTCTGGGGGTAGAAGCCCCTGTGTCAGGGTGGAGATGGCTCCAGCTTGATATTTTAATTTCGTTCCGGTAAAAGGGTCTGAAAAACGGCATGGACAGCCTAAAGAACGTGGCAATAAAACATCCGCTGCACACTCGGTCACTCCTTTTTTCGTGGTACGAGATTTTTGCATATAAGCCATCCTCACCAAACTTTTCGATTTATGATTTCCCAAAAACATTATATATTTTTAAGCTCTGAAAATTATGGAAAATCACGTACTACTTCGCCAATGGAGGTCTGCGGATTTCCCCAAAAAGAAACTCTATTCTGGACCTTTTTTATTTTATTTTTCTATTTATCGAGACACGACAACGATCATACGTCAAAATAAAATATTGCAATCATTTAGAATAGTTTCACATCGTTCAATTACATACCTTCTGATCTAGCTATTTCAAATATTTTTTTTTTTTATCTAAAACGCTCCATTTTCATAAAAATATTTTTAAAAGTCATGTCTATTTTCACTGACATCGCAGGAAATCGCGAAAAAACTTATTAAAACAATATGATGTAATTGCTTGATCATTAAACAAATTTCACGTGAACGTTTGATAAACAAATTTTTGATAAATAAACGGTGAGCGGTAAATCTGGCGATGAACGTCAAACGACATATCAGACCGAACCTGCCGCACTTTGATCCTACAAGAGATGTCTAGCATCTAATAAATATCTTTTCCCTCTTCGCGTAAACTTTATCAAGGTTCATATAACACAAGTAGCGAACATACAAATATTCTTAATTTCCTTTCATTTTTACCAAAATATTATATCGATGCCGTCACTTTATTTGATGTTTCCCGTATAATAATCTAAAAGACACACAATGTCGAGTATCGTCGGAGCTCCCTATACGGGCGTGAGATATTGTCGGGATACACATTATACATTCGTCGTCGTTCGGCCCTTATCGAGAACAGTCGGCAGTGTGGGCCGGAGCGAAAGAATAGGCAGCGTCAACGTGAAGACTTACCGCTAATTACCCCAGGCATCGACCCCACTCGTTGAACGATTTTGACGAGTATGTCGAAGAAAGTCCAAAGTAGTGAAAATAGTACGCCGATTTACTCACAAATGAAGGGTGGGCGTATCGTCCTCGCTTAACAGTTTTTGATGTGTCCGCCGTCCAATATTAACTCACCCCGAAAGTGAACGGTCGATCATCAATTCGTTCGTAATTTGTCAAAGTCCTGATATCATTGGGAGACGAAAATAGTGCGATCGAATACCATAGGCCGGATAAGTAATTTGTTTTTTGTACCGAATCGCTACGTAAATCATAATTTCGCAGCTTCCTTCATCGCTTCTGGTCTGACGACTAAACCTACGCCGAGATGATAAAATTGTTTTCATTCTGTCCTTAATTAAGGTTTTTTAATTGTAAGTATCCTAAAACTGATCAACATCCAATACATAAGTAAATACAATAATATATACAGCGTATTTGGCTACTATCTAGATACAAAACATAATTAGGTAGTTGGCGTTAGTACAAACAAAGCGGGTTTTTTTAAATTGTCCTACGATAAAAAATTGGCCGAGATATTAATTCGCAAAGTTTGATAGTTTAAGCGTAATCTGAGAATGTAATCGAACACCCTATTGATAAATGCCGAGATTCTGGGTTCGAGCTCCCCATAGGATTTGTTTTCACAGATTGTTGCTTTTTTGCAGATCTTGAGAAAATAACTATTAATAAATGAATGACGAGAGGGCGTAGTAATAGAGAATAATTTTGTTATCACTAAACCGCAGGGGGCTCGATGGCTTTGTTTAAACTTTTAATGTTTGGAAATTAATATGTTGGACAATTTTTATTGCAGGACAAGAAATTTTCATGTCAAAGAATAGTATCTATCGCAAAATATTTTTCACACTCGCAATACCACTGTAAACAGCGCATAATCTTAGCTCATATTTTTCTGGTCATCGTTGAGTTTCTTCTATAAAAAACGCAAGAAGACAAAAACATAATCATTTTGAGCAGAGTCAACGCTTTATAAAACCTGCAGAATTATGAGAAAACGCGAATCGATTTCTAATTTGCAAGATTATTTTTATTCTTCCCGCTCAATAATAATAGCCGAAGTCTCGCTATCAAATAATTAATATCGAATGCACGTACGGTTATATAAACTCTAAGAAACACATAAAACAAGAATAATCAGTGCTTCAGTTGGTACACTACGTACATAGAACGTTGTAGCGTAAATTGTCCAGCCGCTTGATCGAATCGTCGAACGAGTAAATTTAGTATAGATATACATAGAGAGGTAAGTGGCTATAGCTAGGCAGCAATGTGACGCCAGTAGTTCAGGCGCGCTACCGTCGATAATCGAACATCAATCATCCTTAGAATTATGCTGAATTAATTATTATTGAGTGGTAGGCCGACGGCGCCCACGTATCGGCGGATCTGGTCCGTGTACATGGCTCAACGCCGATATACAGGGCGAGTTGCATAAGGTATATCAAAATTTATTCTGCGGTAGATGGGACTATTACAAACAACAGTTGCAAATATATATTAGGGATATTTTCAATAGTTTACGAGATATACATTTTTAAAGTTGGTCTAATCAGAGCGCGCCGAGAAGCGTTGGAGCCGCCCGCTCTCCGCCCTAGCCGTACAGACAGCGCAATGTATCAATCATTAGCTGCCCGCGATCGCCGTCCCATTCCCGCGTCTTCCCGCCCCGTACTGCGCCAAGACTTTCGTCTCTATGGTCGCCAAACTCGCCAATTAGTACAGGATAGTTAAACTTAAAAGGGCCGGAGAAAAAGCACAAGAAAATTTTGTTGGTTTCCGGTGAATATAGGGCCGCGAGCGGGCGGCTCCAACGCTTCTCGGCGCGCTCTGATTAGACCAACTTCAAAAATTTATATGTCGTAGACTATTGAAAATATCCCTAATGTATATTTTCAACTTTTGTTGGTAATGGTCCCATCTGCCTCAGAATGAATTTTGCTATACTTTATGCAACTCGCCCTGTATATATATATACCATTTTAAATTCCCCAGGCGAATATCTTCGAACAATATCATTGTTTTTAATCGTTGCATATAAAAGCTTCAAGGGGGACGTAAAAACGCATTATTTATTTGGACTTAACTGAAGGGTTCAAGGTCGTTTGAAGGTCGACTGCTTTTTTTAATGGGAACCAGCACATTTTTTGCAGATTCGTATTTTACATAAAAACAATAAGAAACTTTTGTTTAAAACATTTTTTCACAAAATCTCTATCTCTTAAGTTAATTAGCAAAATCTTCAAAAGGTTTTGGATTTTTATAAATTGTTTACTCGAAATCTAAAGCTTTTTGAGATAAGTCGTCAGAGGTAACAAAAATGGCTTAAAGTTAGGTAAGGATTTTTAGAGAATATTTATAAAAAGTTTTATATAATCTAAAATTTGTATATTGTTTAGAAATTCTTGCCTAAACTTAAACTTCATTTCCTTCCTGCGACTTCTCTTAAACAGCTTTATTTTTCGAATACAAAGTTTATGGAAATCCAAACTTTCTTCAAATTTTGCTAATTATCTTTAAAAATTCAGATTTCATAAAAATATATTTGGAACTAAAGATTCTACTTTTTTTTATGTAGAATACAGATACAACGATATTCAGCCGGGGGGTTCAAAATGGACCACCTTGTATATATATGAGGCATTCCACGTCAAATCGACCACTTTTGAACCCGCCCTCTTTAATTTTCCTGAATTTGTTAAATCTCATACTACCCCACTAAAAACATTTTTGTGAATTTTTTCAAAATTTTTTACCCAACCGAAGAAAAGTTATGAATTTTGAAAAAAAACTCGTTTTTCTCAAACGCTTCCAAACGCTCATAACTTTTTCAAAAATTGCTCAATCGAGACTTTTGTTTATTTTTCGATTTTAAACACGCTTTTCCGAAAAAGATACAAAAAAAATATTCAAGTCATATTTTATGAAATTTTTCAGTTTTTCAGAGAAACATATCAATTTTTTGAAAAACCTCATTTTTTATTTTCTATTTCTTTTTAGCTTCGATTTATTCTGAGTTTAATGCTATGAGATTCCTTTGAAAAATTGATATTTGTCTCTGTAATACTGAAAAATTTCATAGAATATGACTTGAATATTTTGTTTGTATCTTTTTATGAAAAGCGGGTTTAAAAACGAAAAATTACGAGAAACAGCATCTCGATTAAGCAATTTTTTAAAACGTTATGAGCGTTTGAAAGCGGTTGAAAAAAACGAGGTGTTTTTTGCAAAATTCATAACTTTTTTCGGTAAAAAAAATTTGAAAACATTCACACACATATTTTTAGTGTGGTAGTATAACATATAACAATTTCAGAAAAGTTAAAAAGGGTCGGGTTCATAAGTGGTCCATTTGACATGGAATGCCTCATAATTTACACACAAATGTCTTTAAATGCGTACATATATCGTATGTACCTACTAATATTTCCATAGAACGTGCAATCTCGCGCTATCGTGGAGCTTCACTAACACACAAATTGTAGAAACATTACAGACGTAGATGCATTCATACGTGAATTTTCGGCGATTGCTCGAAGCACCAAGCACTTGTAGATTGGCAGCTGTACCCCAGTACTCTTGCTATCTCTCCCCGTCCCTCTCTTGCTCTCCCATAATGCTACGAACGTGCGTTGTAGCGATCTATTTCGATCGCGGTTTGCTCGGCGAACAGCACACGTATTACGTCACTTCGTGTCGATGCCTCGGGAGGCGAGCATGCGGGAATGAGAGCGACGGGAGTAACGGGGCATATTTGTATTTGAACGAAAAAAAATGAGGAAATCGATTAAAACCATAAAAAATATTGGCGCATGGAACGTACAAGCGTGTACTTATTTTTCTAATCTATATTGAGTTGTTATATACCTACATATATACTTACGTATTTAAATTTGTCGAGCCAATTATGGTTCAGTTTGAAAATCTACAAAAATTGTCAGCTTGGGTTTATTTTTATATCGATATTTCTCTATTTACGAAATTATTTAAAATCAATAACGAAGCAGCTTGTTGTATAGCAAAGTGTAATTTTGTTACGACAAAACCGTAAGTTGATGTTTAAATCATCGTCGAAAAATGTGTAAAATGTCAAACGCAGAATTACCGACCTAAGTTGATTAAATATTCTATGACAGAAATAATATTCTATTTACCGGCATTTGTAGTAGCCCCCGCGTCATCAGTATTTTCACGTAATTTCCCTTATTTTAACGACGTCATTTTAGATCAGTCGCGTACGAGCGAAGACTATAAGCTGACTGCGGTGATTCGATTGCTGTATCGTCAAATTTGGAATAATTGCACCGACGGAAAATCGCATGTATATAGATACGTATGTATAAAAGATCGTTCATGATAATTTATCGAGGAGGTACAGAAGATTCGAGGGTATGCGAGTACCAAGAGGGTATTAGGATCGAGGTCGGCTGCAAATTTATCGACCTTGAAGAGTAAGTACAGTTCCACGCTGCTGCTCCTGCTGCTTGTGCCACTGCTATGCTAGCTTTAATGCGGAAAGATTTATTTCATTGTATCTCTCTTTCTCTTCTGCTATAGTATGGTATACGTGTGCGTACCTATATATATATATAGAGGGAGAGACTGAGGATAAAGAGAGCAAAAGAGTATAATCTCGACAGCGATATTGCAGAGTCGGTTAGAAACAAAGAAAAACGCAAGAAAGGGAGTGAGAAGTGGAAGGAGGGATATAAGACGAGAGTTTTGCAGAAGAGAGATGGTGAAGGGACAGAAAAAGGCTTAGGTACAGACATTTCATATGGAAGCATGAGGTATTTTGTCCCTCACTTCCATATGAAAATTAATTATCATTCTTCATTCACAAAGCATCCTACATGAGCAAGAATTTTCTTAGATTTTCAGTTCCTCGTGATGATAGCGCATTTTAATTTTTAATTTTTCTTTTCTTCTAATAAGCTCGAGATAAGAAATCTATAATGTCCAATCTTATAGACTTTATACATTTGCATGTACCGCCGCGTGTGAGATCAAAGAGGGATTTTCCCGAGGTAGGTACCTACTCCAAATACATATCAATTTATATAATGTAAAGATTCCGGCGCCACTATGCACTCGAATCTAAGGTGACATATACCCGGTGTCACATTCAACAGCTTTAATATATGAAGATTATCATTGTTATTAATATTAAGATTGTTACTATCATCACATTATCCCGTTTTTAAACCGTCGAAATGTCGAAACATGTGCTGGATTTCTCCCGACTAAGGCATATGTTCTATTGATGGGGCTGTAGGGTTATTGATTCGTAGAATCATTTCTACCCCACCTTTTGTAGGACAAACATACCTACCGACTGGACTAATAAAAAGCCGAAAGATGAATTCGCATTACCAGAACGGCAGGCCGATGTAAATGTAGCCCAAACTAAGTGAAAGGAAAAGCGGCTTTCGCGGTTTTTGTTCGCATATTTAGGAATTATATAAATAAAAAGGAAACCTGAAATGAATAATCCACGATAGAATAGAATTCATGTTTTGAGATATTTAAGAAACTGTGTATAGTACTGATCGAGATTTACAATTATTCATCTCATAGAAACAAACCGACGTTTTCACAAACTTCAACATCTTGAGATCGGTACTTTCTTTTTTAAAAGAATAATCATCAAAAGAAAGGCCCATCCGACGCGTTGGTGGTCCGTCGGTAGTCTGGGTTCTAATGCATTTTATTAATTTATAAAATTTGGGTGCCAGTCAGTTTGTCCGTAACTGCCAACTGCCTCAAATTGCATTAATTAAAGCAAACACTTTATTTTCATATGCATAGAATAAAAGGATAAGTACATAAAAAATCCCATACTCTTTGATAGAACAACGGTTGCATAGTCTCCATATATTATAAGCACCGAATGTTTAGTCTGCACCGTCTAATCTTATGTCGCCTATGGCGTGAGACAGTCACTCCAAATACCCGTTAGAATAAAACATATCAGCGAGCCTTAGTTTCAAGAACTCAGATAAGAGTTATGTCAACCGCTGCCACCATCGCTTTTCAATAATATAATTGACGACTCATAGGGTGACTTCCAAGTCAGGTTCGTTAACTGTAACCCGTGCTGAGAGGTCATCTCTCTGGAGCTCAGTGTAAGTAGGCTACGCTAGTTGTACTCCGGCTTTACGAACGGAATAATACTCTCAAGCCTTGTTAAAGACTCGGTACAATAACATTATAAACCGGAGAACTATTATTTGCATCCGCTTGAAGTGTCAATTGCTGTAACTGAATTATAAATAAGTCATTACGTGCTAACAGTCGCGATCATCTCTTTTGTGTTAACCCAAAGACGCTGTATTGCATCTAAACAAGCTCTGATTCTTCGCCTGTTCCCATCGTATTCGCCAAGGTTCGCCCTCGTTCCTCGAAGACATCGACAGTTTGCTGCGACGGAAGTCCGAAGAAGAGAGACACTCCTTATCTACAAGTGATCTACGTTTCGATAAGTATCGTCATACACACAATACGCCTCGCTCCTCATATCGGTCCTGATACTGACTATGAAGGAAGACTGCGCAATTAATAAATACACCGTTGGGTAACAGACCTATTGTTAGGCAAATTACTATTTTGACACGTAATACAGACCTGGAAAGGCTTCACCAAAAATCTTAGCCTGGCAATTTGAAATTATGGGTTCTTTATGAGACGAGTTACCTTGTGATGTGTACGTTACACAAGGGCAGAGTTAATATCGAACGCCAGTTGGATTCGAGTTACTTTCCGAGCCATTTGCCTAACACGGCAAACGAAAGAAATATGAATTCGACTAGTGAGTTATGAGACACTCTCAAGGAGGATTTCGCTGGGGAACCAGGAGGGAGAAATAACGTTGCAGAATATATGCCCCCGGAACGGGCAAAATAAGACAATGAATTCGCTACTTAAAACCGACAAAATCTTGTAGTTGACAATTCCAGTTAGTTCCTTGGGACAGACACACGAAGAACGGCAAGAGGCAAAATCATCATACACTACGTACACTATTTTATTTCCTCAAAACGTATCGAGTACAATCTGTTGAAGACGTCGATCTACTCTCATCTACTACTTCTATCTAGATCTAATAGTTCTCTACTTCTTCCTCGACTCGTTCGTCAAAATCGATCGGCCAGCCAAATCGATTGAGAGAATGACGAACCATCCGCCATTGTATCATCTTGCTTGGTACAGTTGCTCGGGTCTATATTGTCGAGCATGGCGAAAAGGGCCGGATGGCGATGAATTTAGACAACGCATAACATAGGAGAGTCATAGTCATATGGGGAGCTCCGACAATATTCGATACTTTATGTCGAGCGCCGACATCGAAAATATCTTTCAGTAACAATATATACTATACCTCAGAAGTCCCAATCGACTAGCCTTTTCTTCTAAAGACTTCACTGAAATAAAAAATACTCGCTCGTAATAATTTCTCGTGAAACAACGTGAATTTAAATGTGCCATTTTTATGTTATAATTTATTGAGAATAAAAATCCCCCTTTTCACCCGACGTCCATTTTCCTCCAAGTCCCCCCCCCCCCCCCCACACCCCCTTCCACACCTAAGGATAGGTATGTAGCGCGAAAATAAGGTGCAGCAGCTATACAAACACGTACAGTTGTAACGCGCAGGGTTTTTCGCAAGTATACAGTAAGTGGATGATGCTGAATCGAATGGCGATAATCATTTTTCGCCCAGTTGTCAGGAAATTGTTTAAAAACGGTTTATAATGTATTTAAACCGTTTCATTTGCAACCTAATAACTTTATCGAAAAATATGTCGAACGAAAGTTATTCGCCACCAAAAAATACATAAAAAAGTATTTCACGTTTATATTTGTATCTTTAAAAACAAAAGAGAAAAAAACGAATAAAGATTTATTTGTAAGGGAACGTCCCTCCGCAGTATTAGCACCGCTGAGAATATAAAGGACGCAAGATATGTATATCTCTCTCGCACTCGTATGCTGTGAAATACAATGAGAGAGAGAGCTAGAGAGAGCGTCGGTCGGGGACCCTTGCGAGAGTCCCAACGAGTTTCGGGTTTTCATATTCTATTGAACGATTCGACACCACGCAGTTAAAAAGAGGTTCGACATATTCCAGAGTCCAAAAATGCATTTTTTCATTTTTTTTGTCTGAAAGCATAAGTCTTTCTTGATCATTTGGTGCAAGCGAAATGAAAATCTGATCAATGGAAGTGTGTTAAACAATTTTGTGAAGTTAGCGTTTGAAATATTTTGAAGCGTTTTGACAGTCAAACTTCACAAGTTTCCCCAACTTACGCTCCTTCTACAGACAAAATATGTACATATATATAAATATACATGTATATGATTTATGATAAATGAATAAACGACCATATATACTGGATAAACAATTTATTAATGAAAACTAAAAAACATGCTCCAGAAGCGTAAGAGGGATACTACTTTTGTCTTCTTATAAACGCTTAACGGGGTTCGATTTATTTGGAAGCACCTCACTTAGAAATTAAGGTTTCTCCAAAACTATTACGCTCTTACGCTTCTGGAGCACATTAGTTATTAATTTTCTTATTAAATAATGCATTATTTTTAATTTTGATTAATAAATTATTTATCCAATATTTATGGTCATTTCTTCAATTATCATCATATTCATATATATATATATATATATATATATATATATATATATATTTAGATATATGTTATAATTATTTAACCCTTTTGCGCCGCTTGGCACGCATATGTACCGTCGTACCGCCAGTGTTTTGAAAAACCGCCTTGAAAGGGTTAACATAGTTCCACACTCAGAAATTGCTGTGGTCTACACCAAATGAGCAAGAAAGACTTGTTATATGTCGAACCCTCTTAACGAATGTAAAAAGATTCCAAACTGTTTACATGACCTAAGTATCGATAATTACTTCAATCGATACAACACACACCCGGAATTCATTGGAAATTCAACTTTTGTCAGAAAATCCTGTTTCCTGAAACGTTATGTTTCTTCACCTAAAAGATCCCCTTTCTCGGAATCTACTCATCGTATCGTCATATTTTTTTTTACGTAACAAGATTGAAATTAAGAATGTGGCGAGCCATTTTTTCGAAAAAAACGATTCAGACCCGAGAAAAATATATTTGAAGGTACAAAAAAGTGATCAAATTTTGTTTTTAATTTCAAACCGACGTCAGGAAATGTTTCCTAAGAAAAGGGAGAACATGGGCATTTTTCGAAACAATTATTTTCGACTTTAAATTGGTTCCAAACCAATTATTAATAAATTAATAAAGTCCTTTTGAACAACATTATTAAAAAATCGTCGAAAAATGTTGGATAGTTTTGGAGAAATCTTAATTTGAAGCAAAGAAGGTCAGGTACGAGCTTCCGGATATGTCGAACTCCATTTCCGAAGTCCGTCGAAGTCCGTTTCTACGCTTATACCTCTCATTTTATATGCAAGTGTCGTGTTTTTTTTATAGTGTGTATATATTTTTAACCGTTCTTAATTTGTGCTTTTTAAAAAAAAGTGTACTGAGGTAAGTTGTACATATGTATATTATTAATATACCGTTATTATTGCAGTACAAAAAACTCGGGTACAATAGGCTCGTATAAAATTTTCATAAATTCGAAATTTTCATTTCCCTTCAATATTTTGTTGGACAGTTTTTGTTAGTATTTTTTAAATATCGATATTAGTTTCCGCTAACGCGATTTTTTTCTTTGTAATTCATTTTGCTCCGTTGCTATTTTTCACGTAACTGATACGCAGTTTTGAAAAATGTATTGCTATTGAGACAGTAATCCTTTTTTAGGACACTTCACCTGGCGTGGCCGGGGTCTTCGGCTGCCAGGGCTCTTTGTTCAAATTATCGAATTGATTTATAATTGTTGGGCGCCAGCTAGTTCGCTTAGAGTACTAGCAATCCGTTATAATTTCACGTGACGAGACTTTATTCGTCTCTATTAGCGATTGAGACAATCTCAGAGGAAGAACACGTTGGGACCCGAAAAGAAAAGAGAGGTGCAATGGAATGATTACACAGGAAAACAACTTGCGGGTCTCACATTATGCGCTGGTTTATTCCTTAATGTCTCCTCTTATAATTTTTGACAAAATTTTCGTTTCAGTATTACGGACGTTGTTTCGTCCTTCGGTGAACGGCGAACTACTAAGGTTCCCTTTTCAGGCCTAAACGGCAAAATACAGTTCCAGGGCGGACTAAATTCGTACGACTCTAATGAGCGACCCTCTAAATCATACTGATTTTCCGCGTTCACGGACCTCTCCGTATCCCTACCACATTTCTTTTCGCCTTCCCTTTCTTCCTACGACGGCGAGAGTTCTATACGTGTGTGTCCTGTCACACTATAAACACATGTTTTTGGAACTGTAAGCAGAACTTTTGCATCTTTATTTAAATTTCCTTTGAATATCATTTAAATCTCCTACACGTGATAGATTGTAAACTCGCCGTTAGATTCTAACGCTTGTTTTCATTCACTCCGAAAACATTGTAGCGGTCACTCAGTCCTTGGAGTTTTCCCAATCATTTACAACTTCAAATTTTTGACTGTGTTCGTCGAGGGAGCCATCGAACAGTTGTCAACAAAAAAACCTTTTTTTTCTGTGTTCGTTGCAGTTATTCTCTCCTTGGCAATATGTATTTTTCATCAATAAATGTTTATATATTTCACTGAGCAGTCTGAAGAAGAATGACCGTAAATGTGAAATTGAATTATTGTTAAATTACAAGTCATTATTTTGATCATAATTAGCATGCAAACGATCATATACTGGTCGATTTCTACATAACGCCAGTAAAGTGAAGTGGCTGAGTGTATAGCGAACTTCCTTGCTATGCGGGCGATCAGGGTTCGATTCTACCTTGGGTAACTTTTTTTCAATTGTTTTAAAAATTATAACAATTTTTAAATAAAGTTAATGACTTAAAAATATTATTAATGAAATTATAAATATGTGTTTTTTATTTATGAAATGACTATTACAGTTAATTGAAGTGGCATGGACCTGCTTGTTTTATTGATAGCTTTGGCAGATTGCAGTCGTGTTTATTTTGATAAAATCGCGCGAACTGCTCAGAAAAATGTATTGTATGCGACAAACGATTATTTGCATGTGAAGCATTTTGCAACTGTACAACAATTCTATAACGCTGAAAGTAGCGTTGAGAGTCTGTGCGAATGTGCAGAGCAGGTAATCGCACATTTATGTGATTATAAAAATTTGCAACAGCCTCTCCACGAAGCTCGGTACGAGAAGTTTTTATCGCTGGCCGCACATGCTAAACTGGAAGTTCGATTGACACAATTATCGCCAACACAACCCGTGCTGTGCGAACATGTGAAACGCACATATTACCAAATGCAATTGTGGTTGAATAACCAACTGAATCCAGAGGATTGGAGGTGGAGGCGAACAAGCACGATGCTCATGTCAATTATGGACCCTAAAAGTTCAGCGCCTGAAGATTAATTAACAGTGGTAGGTTCACAAAAATATTTGGATAGACAACATTTTTTAAAACGTTTCAGAATTTTAGAAAATGTCAAGCCATCGAGTAATTTTCTCCGGATATTATAACAACATTCTTTTTCAACAATTCATATTATTATTCATCTTATAAAATTGTGTAATATCCAAACCGGTTGAACAATGTTCTCAAAATTTTATACCAACTTTCCCTTTATAATTCTCGATTAAAAAAAAATTCATGTTTTCATATTTGCAACAATTAAAGGTACTTTGCGGGTGTACTGGGGACTGCAAAACAGGTTATTGCACATGCCGGAAAACTAGGATACCGTATAATCGACTGTGCAAAAATTGTGGTGGCCAGAGCTGTTCGAATGTTCGCATCGCTACGGCCGAATAAAAATCAGGAGCTATTGCCACGGGAAATCGATACGATGATGATGATGATGGTAATGATGATGATGATGATTATGAGATGCCCTCGAACGAGTGCATCGACTTTGCAGCCGAATTGGACTCCGATGATTCGGAATATAATGAAGAAAATCATTTTGAAGAAAATGATCTCGATTTTGGAATCATGTGAAACAATAAAGACATTTTGTTGTCTATGAAATACATGATATTACTTTTCTATAAAAACTTTACACCACCTTTACCTCTATAACGCTATAATAAAAAAATGATCAGCGCACATCTTAAGACTCATATAGAATTTTCAAAAAATGATTTTTTTTTATTTCATAAAATATTAGTATAACAATTTTAAGAAAATGTCAGCAAAATTATAAAACTTAATTCAAAGTATTTCTCATGTTACCACGTGTAAACATATCCTTTCTATACTGAGCGTTCGATGTTTTTCAAATCGGTGGAGTAGATAACTCAAAAAGTATTTCATCAATAAACGCTGAAATTTTGCACACATCTTTTCTATACCTTTACTTTCTATGCGAACCTATTTTTTTTGAATTTTTTTTTTAAATAATCATTTTTTCGAGGCAAAAACCATTCGAAAATGTAGTAAAAATTGCAATTTTTTTTTTATAAAGTGCCTCAATCCGCGACTTTTGTTTTAAATTTTGCGCAGCTTCACCGACTAATTGCAACATAAATAAACAATCAGAATTGTTGTTTTCGGATGAATACAACAAGAGCTAGAAACCCCACCGATAAACCACTCGCGCTGCGTTCTTTCTCGAAAAGTGCACAATAAATCGGTCATTTTACGTTTAAAAAAAAAATCTCGTAACAGTTTAAAATATAAATAAACAATATGCTACATTTCAAAAAAATTGAATAAGTTATTCGTAAAAAAAAATTCATGAAAATCGACTAAAATTCCCGCGTCTATATGAGTGTCCTGCCTTACGATTTGAAACAATTATAGCATTCCGATCATTTTTTTGTAAATTTCGGAAAGCCGTAAAATTAGAACACACAAAACAGCACACGCACAAACGTGCGCGCGCCCTTACGATTTTGTGGATTTGCGCTAACCGGCGCTGGCTGTGATCCTCAACCCGTAATTTGTATTATTGGGCTCATGTTTGGGCGACGTTTTTCCATACTTATACAATAAATTAAAAAAAAAATCTCTGGACAGTTAGATTAAATCTTACTAAAGCAATATGTAAAAAAAAACGAGATATATACGAATTTGATATTTTTTTTATTTTTTGAAACTTCGCAGTTTTTGCCCGAAAATTCAATGGTTATTGGTTTTTTCACCTTTATGATTAAAGATATAAAGATGAACGTAGAATATTGTTTTGTGTATTTTTTGGTGCATTTGGAATTTGGAACAATTTCCTGACAACTGGGCGTAAAATGATTATCGCCATTCGATTCAGCATCATCCAATTACCGTTAGATCAGTTTTCCGTATACTTTCGAGAAAGTCTCCACTTCTGGACTTTTTGACCGGCCTATTACATACGCGGGAGTTATATGTGCTAGCATAACATATACCATGGGCACACTATTGTGGAATATACTATTGTGGAATATTACATGCCCCCACAAAAGCGCGAACGTTTGTACCTAACTCACATACATGCACACGTAAGGGTTGTTCGGTGGCGATAACGCACACGCAGTTTTTCAAACGCGAAATACAATCGAGGCGAGTGTTTTTCGTTCGTTATTTACGTCTTTTCACTCGTTGATTTATGTATTCTTTTTCTCCCGCTCACTTATGACTGTAATATTCCCTGTCAGCTGAAAATCCATGAGTAAAAATCAAGACACCCGATGGACTGAGAACCAATCGCCCGATATGAATTCTGCGATCTTTATTAATGCCACTTGAAAATATGATCGTAAATTAGACGTTCGATCACCTGGAGAAATATTTATTGCAAGCGGGCTGTTACGTCTCGGTTCTTTTTTAATAGTACACTTTCACGTTAAGCGGATGGTTTCTCACGACAACGATTAAGCTTAAAAGGGCAGCTCACCTTTCTTTTGGTCTTAACCCACATTAATTAACAATAAATGATCGATCGATCAATAAATAAATTACATGAAGAACGTTTAAAATGGATAAAATCGATTTGTAAATACGACGACAAATATCTCTCGCTTCTTATCTAGCACTTGCTTTGATTTTAACTCACCCCCCCCCCCCCCCCAGCAAAGACATCAATCGTGATTATAGCCAAATTAATCGAGAAGAAGCCGAAGATTTGTACGGGAGTGAGTTGAACTTAATGATTACACCGGCACACAAAAAAAACGTGGCCTGTACATTTGAGCAGACCCACTTACCGACATGTATTTCGACGTGCTGAATCCGAATCTGAGGTCCGTTTAGCTCGTACACCCTCAAAATTTTGAGTAAATCGCGAAAACCGCTAAAAATGGCTGAAAATCGCGAAAAACTGCAGTTATCGAGATGCACAAAGTTGTGTGGTCCGGGATCGAGTATGATTTTTATGTGATTCGATCCGCTATAATCTGAATCTAAAGTTTATTTCACCCGTTAACCCCCCCCCCCCCCAAATTTGAATAAATTACGAAAAACCGAAAAAAATTGCAGTTATAACATTAAAAATAAATTTATTGAACACGATGACATATGTTTCTTGTATATTTTAATGCATTAAATACAAGTTTAGAATCTGAGAATCTCAATCATTCATAAATCTATCCAAAATCGTAAAAAATAGCATATAAAGAGAAGATAGGAAACGAAACATGGATTTCAAACTGTTCTTCGTTTGTATCAATCTCTCTTGTCTTCAAATGATCTACGTAGCGAGTTCCTTTTTCTTTCCTATTTTCTCTCGGTATTTTCTCTTTTTAACGTCCAGCAAAAAATGTGCGGTCATGTCGACATTCCAATTTCCTTGATACCTACTCTCCTTTTGACTTATGTCTTGATGCAATCGTTATCCTTGTTCTTCACTGTAATCTCCAAGATTTTCAGGAAAGTAGTCGAGGTGAAAATGTACAAAGTGCAATTTGAGATTCATCAAGCAACCCAAATTTAAAAAATTTCCCAGTATCTCTTTAACTGCAGTCTTGTAATTGTCACTATTGTTATTTCCCAAAAAGTTTTATTAAATATTTTTAAAACTTAGCCAAGCTGCTATTTCATTGTCGTTCTTTTTTTCAATGAAATTTGCGTCCTCAAATAAACTCCGATTTTGGAGTCCATCGAAAATTCCCTCTTTTAACTTAGCATCACTTATCGCGGGAAACTTTTCTCCCAAGTAGGTACTGGAAATAATCGCCATTATTGTCCAGAGCTTTGACGTACTGTTTTATGAGACCCAGCTTAATATGAAGTGGTGGTAGCAAATGTTTAGGAGGATCAATCAATGGTGGTCGTATAACATTGTGAGTACCTGGATCAAATTTTGCTCTCGTTGGCTATTCTTTCTTAACATAGTGATTTTTTTCTGTCCCTACTATCCCACAAACATATAAAGCAGGGATATTTTGTAAACCTCGATTGTTGACCTAAAAGTAGTGTTGCAATTTTTAGATCACCACAAACTTTCCATTGATGTTCCGAATGCTTTATTTTATCCAATACAATCTGTAAATTCTCGTAAGTCTCTTTTAGTTTAGTTGAATGGGCTATTGGAATTGGTGCATATGTGTTTCCGTCATGAAGCAAGACAGCTTTGAGAATTCTCGTTGATGAATCAATAAGTAGTCTCCACTCCTCGTCTTTGTATGTGTTCGGTTTCAATTCGTGAACTAAACCTTTAACATTCGAACAGTTTACCACCGATTTCTCATCGTCGTTCGTGAAAAATTGCCGCAACACCTCTTTCCTATTTCGGGAAACTTTTCTCGCCCACAAACGTAAGGAAACGATTCAAGACTTTACTAGTTTTTCGATTGTTAATAAGTACAAAATTGTAAACGAAGTAATCACCTGAATTTAAGAAAAATTCAGGATCCGGGAGAGAGCCTACCCAAAATATCTGCCGCACGTAGAGCACGAGATAACCTCGTAAACGAGCTTTCTGTTTTTGACTTATATTTATGAAACTACGCCGTATTTCGTTTTACGACTTTATCGACATAATCCATAGATATGTGCACCCCCCCTTAATAAATTATTTCTTTGAATCATCGCGTACCAAGAGACTGTACCGAGACAAGTACTTGGGAACGTGGGAAAATAAATACAAACGTCTTTTTTAAGTAGGTACATTCGTCGCGAGCAATATACAGTGAGTCTTATAATTTTGGTAATTAACGAGATAATTATTTTTTTGGGCGATCATACACCAACAATAATGTGGAATGATAGGTATTTTTATAATGCCGGAAAATAGTCTCTAAGCAAAATGTCAATCTTGTTTAGAGTGGATGCATCGTAGTCCGTGCAGAATAAATCTTATAATTTTCTTAACCAATTCTTGAATTATAATTGGTTCTGGCTATGCCATTTAAAGAATATGGAACGAGACGGATTTTGACGATGAGAGTAAATACCCTTAAAGAAAAAACGACGCATCACTCGGCATCGTGCCATACCGATCGTGCATGTGCCGTCGCGTATGCGCAATGTCCAACTCGTTCATCATCGCGGTCTACTGGTAACGCATTCCTCTCTTTCGCAGTGTCTCTCTCTCAATGTCCACGGCGGATCAGAGAGGGATGAGAAAATGACATTTACGTACTAAATGGTACCGAGCGAGAAGAAGAAAGAGCGACCGAGACGAATCGCGAAGGAATATGAAAAAGAGCTGAGAGTCGCGTCCAACTCCATAGTACCGCTATCGCCATCACGTTGAAACGTCACTCGCATTCCCGACGTTCCAACGTCATCCACGACAACGACATATGAACGCAACGAGAGTTGGAGAAAGAAAGAATTACGAGGAACAGAGGAAACGAAGAACACGAGAACGAATGAAAGACGCGTGAACGCAAAAGAGAGCGAGACAGAGGAACATTTTGCGGTCTCCCGCACACGCGTTCGCAGACATATATCTAGCGAGAGATCTATATCGAGGAAAGAGAATGAGGAATACACGCGGGCATATGGAGCAGCCGAAGAGTAGTTGGCGTTCGTCGTCATATGTATGTTAGGTACATCACCACGCATATACACTACTGTCACATATAGCAGCTCATATAACCAGCCGCTAAAAAAGAAGAGCAAAACACCCTCACGGCTATTGTCGCTCGTCCGACAATCCTGAATAATTCAAATGACATAAAAAGCCACGATTTGCCTTTTCCATTCGCTTGTGTAAACGCAGAAAACGGTGACTTCTTTTGACTTTGCTCCCTGTATCGCAGAGACATCGGAAGTTTTTACTTTTCAGGTTGATAAGGATGAAGCAGATGCTATGAATATAAATTTGTGAAAATGCTTCAACGATGTTCACCGACCGATTAATCGCATTCTAGCCGCGAGTTTCTATTTTGAAACTCTATTTTTGGCGGGCGATTGGTGCGTGTATTCTTTTTTGCCCAAGTGAAATATTCCACAAAATTCGTGGAAAGGATTGTGTTTCAGGAAAATAATTGATATCATTTTATTTGACATGTTTTTAAATTAATTTTTGTTATTATAATTATTGTAGAAAGGGGCACCTAGAATTAGTAATAATTTAATATCTAATCATTATCATGAAAAAAGACTCGCAGGTACGAGAAAATGCTGACACAAAGTTCTGAGAGGGGATGAAATATTAATCTGTTCCTTTTGTACAAGACTGGAGTAATAAAAGTATCGAGATTTTCACATTGACATATACATGACATATTTGAATTTTGTAAATTGAATAATGTAGAATAATTTATAAATGGCAAGAAGTTTTCGTGTCCCTCTTAAGTACTTTACAACGTTAGCAAACAATTCGGTTCAACTGTTGAAGCTCCTCCTACACTTCTTGCAACATCGTACTATTGTAAAAATAGATAAATGTGGCTTAATACAATAAATCGAGATATTATCCATAAAAAACGTAAGCTATATTCTGCGACTTCATTCCATATTAATTACACAGAATTTTAAGAGGGTCCACTAGTGTGACCGCCTGAAAAAAGGTGATTTTTGTGAATATTTTAAAAAGAAAACTACTGTATGGAATATTTTAATGTTTCGAGGATATATTTGTGGATATATAATAAATACATAATACAATTTTTTGACAACAAAGTTGTCAGACAATCGCCCAATACTACATTTTTCAAATTTGCTGCAGTTATAACTCAAAGACAAATCATCCGATAGATTTGATTCTTGTTGCAGCTTCTTTTATATATGTTTCTCCATACCATGAACCTCCAGTTTTCCGAAAGAATAAAAAATGTAACTGTGGCAGGTCAAAAATCAGTAAAATTTTCGCGCGACATTTGAAACTTGATGATTTTTGGTCTGCCCATATTACATTTTTTATTCGATCGGAAAACTGGCAGTTCGCGGTATGGAGAAACATATATAAAGAAAGCTGCAACGAGAATCAAATCGATCGGATAGCTTGTCTTCCAGTTATAACTGCAGCAAATTTGAAAAATGTAGTATTGGGCGATTGCGAATAACTCGCTGAATTTTCAACTGTTTTGTCAAAAAATGTTATCATGTATTTATTATATATCCACAAATATATCCTTGAAACATTAAAACGTTCCACACAGTAGTTTTCTTTCAAAAACATCCCAAAAATAACCTTTTTCAGGCGATCACACTGGTGGACCCCCTTAAGTCAAAAAGAGATTTGGAAAATCCATAATCTATTTGCGGAATGGAAAAAAATAAATGCTAACAAATATAATTATAAAAATTGTCATAGTTTTAGCGATCTAATTTTATAGTCGTAATGTCCAATAATACGGCCAGAAAATAAATATACTTCCCCGAGAAATTTTTTTGGGCGAAACATTTCTACATAGGTTCTCCGTGTGTGTCTCTTGGGCCATTGACGCCAATGCGAAAATAGCCGAGATGGCGAGAACTAGGCTGGCGCCATAAAGTACGTTTACGAATCGTTAGAACGTCGCTCGATTGGCGTAAGCGAGAACGAACAAACGAACGAGAGTAGCGAGAGAGGGGACATTAGCGGAATGTAACTCGGTTCGAGCTACGGACATATCGCTATAAATCGTACTATATTACTACTATGTAACGTGTACATAAGTACATATGCCTCTACATACCTATACACAGGAATGCATACATATAGTGTAGTATATCCGCACGTATGTATACGTATATACATAGTACACCGGATGTCCCGTGCATATGTACGCATATACACGGTGTCTAAGAAGTCCAGCACCGTTTAGTACATGCGAATCGGTGGTGGTACAACGGATTCAAATGCTACGCTTATACGGTCGATTCGCGATAATTTTCAAATGCGAGACGATTCAAGCTGTCTAATCAGAGAGATGAAATCAACCGCGATGATTTCGACCGCGATCAAGAGGATAGCAACGCGTATACAAAGCCTAAAGGTATCCGAAGCTTATAGCTATCAGCCATACCTAAGCCATAGCTTGTCAATCGTAGTTGCTCGGAGTGCGTTTACGCACTAGCAAGATGGCCGCGGCTTCAAACGCCCGTGATTTCAGCTCTTTGATTGGACAACTTGAATCGTCCATCGTTTAAACATCGTGCCACCGTTAGCTTCCGGCAGATCCCAGACGGGGCGGGCCTTCTGGGACACCCTGTATGTATATATCTATATAAATATGAATACCACTTATATACTGTTGTTATCATTCTTTCTATAGACATCATGGAGGAGGAGGATAAGGGGCGTTCAAGCGGATATATGTACACAACGTACAAGGTGTCCCATTTCTAATTTCCACGAAATTAAAACTCATTATTGATAAGATCAATAATGGGGTTTTTTTAATACGATAATATAATTTTGCTAACGATTTGTCATCATTTGATTCTTCTTTGAAAGATTAAAGTGGGCCACCCTATGTGCAAGTCGGACGGTATAGAGATACGCGGTGTAGCTCGCCGATGTTCCAATATAGAACGTAGCCCGTTCGTCCAACCGGATATTTAGATTCGTAACACCTGCGCCCCCTCGCCCTTCTGGACCGCCCCCCCCCCCTCAAAAACCTAAACAGGGAATAGTCCGTGCATGCATCGACGCAGAGAACTGGGGAAATTCGACTGCCACTGATTTCCCGAATGGTTATAATATCTCTCGCTATTTAGTCCCACTGACACGAGTATTAAGCTCGCTCCATGTCCCGCAGAGCTCCCCCTCTCACTGTCAGCCTCATTTATCCCGTCGATCCAAATATTGAGAATAACTGCGAAATGATTGAAACTGGACATTCAGTTTTGGCATTAGGTACTGTATTAACGAGGAAAATTAAAACATGCGCCAAGTATCATTATTTAATATTATCGATGCGCTCCGGTCCATATTATGATGAATAAAACGTTTACCGAATGACGCCTCGAAGTTTCCTTCGGTGAAAAAACACTTTTCTCAAAATATTCAAATTGCGTGTGCGAATAGGTTTTTTAATTGGGAACATAAAAACCAGAACTTTCAAATATGTAAAAATCACTGGATTCCGAATCTCGTTACTCTTGTTGAAAAGTTGCGGTTAATGAATTTTGCTGGTTTGGCAAAT
This sequence comes from Netelia virgata, assembly GCA_951802705.1. Lineage (NCBI taxonomy): Eukaryota > Metazoa > Arthropoda > Insecta > Hymenoptera > Ichneumonidae > Netelia > Netelia virgata. Next base: position 21,021,056 of record OX637865.1, read on the forward strand.
TCGTGAAACATGTTCCAGTAGACAAGAATAGATCAATTTTAAGCAATATGGATCCAATTACTTGTATCTTTTAAAAGTTTCCAGCGGTAATTTTGTAAGCCCGCTTAAAGTCAAATTGTAATCGATGTTTAGATCTTGATTCTAAAATAGTAACGAGTATTTTTACTGAAAGTAGACATTTTAGCGATATAAACAAATTTTTACGATTATCATTATTATACAGTTTCGCGTTTTGTAATAATTTCTGAATATGTGTCAGGTCTCTCACGATTAAAGCACATGTTCGTTTCTGATCAGTTGCTAAGGCTATAAAGTCTTGTGGTATTTGTCAGACTATTGCCATCGTTTTAATGATGACTGCTTCTTGAATGATCGGTGTGTGTATATTTGTCGATGTCCAGTTTTTTAAGGTGTTTTTATGAATTTTCGCAACGTGATTCCTGTGGCGGAAATGATAACCGGTACTATTGAGATTGTTTGTTAGTTTTAGAGCTTCTGTAGTTATATTACAAGTGGTGTGCATTCCATTATTTTTTTCTCCTTTTTCTATAAAATGTTGGTGTCGTAAGGTATTTTATTCGTCAGAGTGATGTGCGGCCTGTTGATCCTGACTGATCAGTATGTGTGTAACGTTCTGTCGAGTACAGTTCGCTATTTTAATATTCGAGTGTGTTTTCCGCAGTATATCTGCAGTATAGCGTGTTGTTCTAGACGAGTTTCACGTGAAGTGTGGTTTCTTGATGAATTACCTTTGCTGCTGTGTTATATCTGCACATGCAGTTTATCCCGGCTAGTAGTTTACATCCTCCTATTATGTCTTCCATTGGTTCTTGGGCAAGGTGGTATCTTATACAGATGTATGAGTCTATGGTTGCTTTTATGACATATTTTCTATAGTTTCTTACGGCAGTGATTCTAGCTTGTGTTGATTGGATGAATCCTTCTGTTCCCGGGAAGATTTGTCCTGTTGTGAGTCATTTATACGACAGCTCCTTGTCTATGTTTGGGCATTGCATAATAGTGTAATGAGTGCTGTAAAGGGTGCTAATAGCCCACCTTTTCTTTGCCTATTCTGCTATGAGTAGACCCCTGTATGTATTCCTCTATGTATTCTTGGCATAGATCGACGGAGTTGTATTTTTTATCTGCTTTGACCATTGCTCGGTGTGGTGGTGCGGTGTTGTCTGGAGGTATGTTCTCAGGTTGCGTATTTGTGTAATATATAGCTGGTGTATTCCTATGAAGCATCTTTCTTCTTCGTTCTTGCTGACCGTTCCTCTTTCGGTACATATGTTCCCGTAAAGTTTGCGGTGTTCGGTAAGTTTAGTCTTAGTCTACTGAGTTCTTCTAATTGTAAGTCGGTGTCTGTCCACTTTTTAATGCAAAGTAGCTAAGTACGAAAATTTCATACGTGTTTACGGCTATAATGGTGTTTGCGGAGTTGCGAATTTTGAATTACCATGCCGGCTTTGTATTGCTTGGTTTGGTTTAATATCTTCTGTTGGTTTTGGGTTATGACTGTCACGGCTGCTACGTAGATTAGTATATGAGCATCTTCTAATCACTGTATTTCTTCAGTGTAATGTTCAAGTATCATATTGACTGCCTTAGCGATTCGTCTTCTGAACATTAGGATATGTAGAGCTGGTGGTTTTTATTAGGCTTATGTTTTTCTATTTCATGACGTTCATACATGGTTCATTATTTATTTTTTTCCGTATAGTTGTGTCTGTAGTTTCGTGCGTGGTTTCTGTGTATGCCTTGGAGTGTTTTCGTTTATCATTATAATTATTGTCATTATTATTATTAGTATTATTATTAAGGCCGGCACTTTCTTACGACAAAGATTTTATTGTTAGAAAGTAATATTGTTGGTACACGTTTGTCCGTGGCATTCAGAGCAATAATCAGAGTATCGCAGGCTCGCTTAGTGCAGCTGCAGGGTTGCTTTTGCACGTGGTAAATTTTATCAAGTCATCAGGTACCAATGATTCGATGATGTACTGTGGGTGCAACGAACTATCTACTGTTACGTCATGTGATCGACACCACCTTAAATATACACTCAACACAACAATTAAAGGAGCAAGAAAGTTTCCTGAATTGTTACGTGATTTTTTAAAGACTATCTCATAGTCAGTGAAAAATGGTCGTATTAAGATAACAAAAATAAGCATTGTGAAGCTCAAAGATTCTAGTTTTAAGATCCTCTAGCCAACATTGTTTATAAGCTACGTTTATTACGAAATCATAAGAAATAGCATGAAGAAAATTTATCCAAATTTTTTCTATTTTTTGTTTTGGTCCACGAGCTTAGAACTTTTTTCAGTTAAACAGACGCATGGACCAGATAGCCTGTTTTTCAGCATCAATTTTGTGCTTTATTTCTCTTGCTACGTCAATTTTTCGCTGATTGTGAGATATCCGACTTTTAATGAAAAAGGACCCTTGCGCTTTTGGTCATAGATATCTCAGCAACCAATGATCGCACAAAAAATGGAAGGGCAGTTTTGAAAACTTGCAAACATTTGCTATAAGATCCTTTCGTAATTTTCAGGGAATTTTTTGAAGTGAAACTTCTTTAGCACCGGGGTGATTTGTAACTCGATGAAACGAAAAAGCGACACTAAAAAGAGACAAACATATACGTCTATAGGATTTAGCCTGCGAGAGAATGGGATAGAATACAGATATGCAGTGTGTTTCCTATTATCTTCGTCTCCTCTTTGTGTGGTGCTTCGTAGCCTCCCCACTCTTGTCTGCCAAGCGTTGTACATACGTGTGCTTGTGTGTGCCTGCGATTGCCGACCGCCGAGAGAAAAGGCGTCGTATAGTGAGTAAAGTATCTATACTGCCTAAACGTGCTTTGGCCGAAGGATTCTACGTGTGTATATTGTACATGTATGTGTGTGCGTGCGTATGTGTACATGTATGTTTGCACGTGTGTGTGTGCCTGCGTATTACGAAGCCGTGGGAAAAGGCATCATAGTCAGCGTGGTGTATTCTTCGCGTGTATCGTTTTTGTGGATATTTTTATCATTTTAATAAAACATTTTCCAAGTATGCCGAAAACGAATGCCGAAAAGTATCGTGAGTATCGGCAGAAAAAAGAAGATTAGATAAAATGTTTGGATTGGATACAGCGCTCTCTTTAATTGAGTTCCTCAACATATATTGATCAAATGCAAACCAAAGCATTTATTTTATACTTTAGTTACCATAAGTCACTCGTGTCATTTGTTGAAATTGAAAACATGGAGTCTGAATAATAAAATGTAAAATAACTTTTAAACTTGGTACCAATATTATAATAAATAAACCCTATAATTATCACACTCCTGATACTGCATGCGTCTCATTCTCTCGCAGTTTAGTTTTCTGAACATTTCACTTCTACCGCGTGTGAACTGCACACATGTTTTTGTTATCTTCAGCATCGATTTGAAAGAAAGAGAAAAAAGGTACTTTTTCGTTGTTTTAGTAAATCTACTGCGTATTGACAAACATTTATGAGGAGACTAAGGTTTTCAAGATTTTGTACAGATCAACGTTGAGGTGTTGAGGGTACAGAGGATGTACCCTCAATAGAAGCTATTGAGGGCACAGAGAATATACCCTCAATAGCTCTGTAAATTTGTAATCGATCCATTGAACCGTTTTTCCGGACGAATTGATCAAAGTTTTACAAAAAAATTAAAGGAGCAAGAATTTTGTTCCTAAAAACTGTGCAATTTTCATAAAAATGAGAAACCCAATTTTTATTACTTTTCTTACAATTTTGCACTAGTTACTTGTTTGATTTGGAATAATAATAATAATAATAATAATTAGGATTTTCCTTTTTAAATTCGTAAAAAATAATGAAAAAACCATACTGACTCATTTTGAAACCATTTGGCTCTTCTGTCACTTCATTTTTTTCATTTAAGAAAACAAAAAATGTTTTGAAATTTTTACTTGACATGACATTCAAGTAAAGGGTTACTTCCACTGAACACATGAACCACAACCCGAATGTGAGGTGGACATATCAAATACCTATGCACATATCTTTCCCATAGTTTATGCACATAGTTTCCAATCAAAAGACATATCTATGGGAAGACCAAAGAAACCAACGAATCGGAAGATGCAACTATCCTTAAACATCTGCCAAAAAATAGTACCTACATAAGGGCTTCATTTCTACTAACAATAAGGAGTCAGTTATAATTTCAACGAGACCGGCAACGCATCTACTAGTCCAGTCGGAATGTACAAAAAGATCACCGACATCTATTCAAAGACACAAGAGCAGCGTCAATTTTTGTGTAGGTTATTTGGACCTCTAGGAACATGCCCTGAAGTTTCCGTAAAAATCCGATAAGTTTCTTAGCCCCCCAGAGATTGTTAAAAAAATACCGTTTTTTTAGTTAATTTTTTTGGAATGAGTTTTATCGATAAATGCTTCGCACAAAAGTTGCGTGCCATAATATCCTCTATAACATAAGTCCTATGCAAAAATCACGTGATATTGTCAGTTTAGCGGTAAATTACAATTGAACAACGATTTTTTTGTTTTGCTTTTTGCATCTGCTATCGGTCATTTATCAACATACCGTTCAAATACTCATATATCATCGAGACAAAACTATCCCTACGAGACACACGCAAGATTTATCGATCTATGTTATATAGCTTAGCAACAATCCCCGATGCGCGAAAATTCGCCGTTTTGAGATTCCAGCTAACACAGAATAGAAAAAGGACAGAACAAATTCAGGAGGTTCGCTTCAACATGTACATTTAGGATTTAACGAAAAAAATAATTTCGTGAAAATAACTCTATTTTCCGAGGATATAAAATTTTAGCTTATAAACAAATAGAAATAACGTTTCAAATTATGAAGCTGATTGAAATATTCTTTCAGATTCTGATACGTTTTTGTGTAAGACACATAATATAAAAAACGTCTCAATATCTTCGTTACAAGCCGAGATATCGATATTGATACGTCTAGCCAAAGAAGACATTGTTCTATTGGAGCAAAAGAAGTTGAAATTTAGGATGTTGAAAAAAAGTTACGTATAAATAACTACGAAAACCCGTTCACAGTTGCCCCCTTTGATGGTAACGTGAAAGTAATTGATGACCCAGGTTCCAAATCTCATTACGTATGATGTTCATTTAGTCAAAAGTGAATAAAATATTTTCATTATTGTAATACCTCAGTTAATAGTTCCAGTAACCATCCCTTTGTCTTCAAGTCTTTTATAAATTGTATAATGAATTGCGGTAGAAGACTCGAGTGTATTGAATCGAATTCGACAACGAACGGCAGCACTGATTTTTAATGTTTGAATTGCGTCGCTTCCTAATTTTTGTATTCTGAAGAATTTGTCGGCCCTATACCTAGATTTCACTTTCGTATTTTGCCCAATGTGATGTGCCAAATCGTCTCTGTTGTGGTCCGTACAATGACTGGTAGACCATATCAAAATAGACAATTATGCAAATCGGACCTGGTATTCACCCTTAGAATAAAAAAAATGGAGACCGGCCCCATATGCATCGTTAGAGTTCTGAAATAGACCTTATGCGTACCCCCCCCCCCGCCCCCCCGGACGTGATTGTTTTTAATTTGAGGAAATCACGGTCACAAGATATCGCGCATGTGAAGCTAGCCTGTCACTCGGCCGTCTCTAGGAAGCCTACTTTGTTCTCGGCAGCTTCTTCTATCAATAAGGGATAAAAATGTGGCTGGAGGTCAGCCAAAGGTTACGACGTTCAATAACGCCGTAACGTGGCGGCTATAAAGGCCCCGTGTACGCTCGGTGTCGTATACTCAGTTGTCTCTCTAGCCCTCGCGTTACGCACCGAGGATATATTAATGTTCTCTCTCCGTGTGTGTGTGCTCTAGTGTTGTTGCTCCGTCTCTCTGTAGAGTGAGAGATCCGATCTCGCTTCGCGTTATAGATGTGTCCGGGTGAATTCTCTTCTGTCGTTCGATTTAGATTCGGTGTGAATTTCTGACGGATTATCAAGGGTTTTGATACGCCCTTTTGCCGTTCTCGTGATCGAGGAAGGCCCTTAGGGGCTTCGGTAGTGCGTTAACGAACCTCGGTGTTTTCCAGTCATCGTCGTCGAATATTCGCAATCGCCTTGTGGACGAGGTGGAGCGCCGTATAGCTTACGCTCTCGCGTTAGTGCGCGAATGGTTCGTCCCGCTCGCATTCAACGTGGGTACGACGCGTCCTCGCGTCATATGCTCGGCAGTGTAGATTTCGTTGGCGCTTGTCCCCAGTTACGACGCTTTCGTTCTCGTACTGTGTAAATAAAAAGGAATAATATCATTCCGTGAAGTGTTTTCGATTTTAGTATCAGCGATCACGCTGATATTGTGTTCTCGCGTCTCGTGGCATAAAAGCTCGTGGATCGGGCTTTTAGGACACCGCAGTGTCCAGGCGAGACGGAATTAGGTTGCAGGATTCCGGGACGAAGGTGAGCCAAGGTCATCGGCAACTCGGTAAGTCGTTCGATTTTCATATATTCGACCCCAAGCTGTATTCTTGTCCTCGAATAATAATGAAGCCAATAGTCAATTGTGATTTCATTTCTCGTGTTGTGTGACGCCGTCGTGCAGTTGGCTCGCGCGAGATCAAGTTCTTGTATCCATCGTCCACTACCCCCGACCCTCTCTCCCCAACCTAGCAGACTGAACGGCCGTGCTATACCGTGACCGTCGTGCCCTCGCGAACGCGTCCAGATTTAGTCCGGTTTCGTCGCTTCCGGCGAAACACAAAGCAGCCTCCTCGGTTATCGGTCTATATTATTGTTTGTCTTTCGCGGTGAGATCGTTTCTGTCTCCCGTTTTATCCTTTCATCGCGTTGCGCGATGGCCGATAGATAACCCGTTGGCGCGATCGGAGCGAGTTCCCCCCTCGATAGCCGGATCGGTGCCGGTTGTCGATACCGCCGATACAAAAATCGACTGATACCTGAGTCGGCAAGTTGCGGCCGCGCGAGCGAGGCCCGGACAGACGAGCGTGACGGGTGATGAAAAGTCCGTATATACGTATAAAAATAATATATACGTACAGGTAGATAACTGTAATCTGATGTTCTTGTCTACAGGTCTGCGGATTCCCGTGTTCCCGGACACGCCAAAATGCAAGTCATGCACTGTCTCTCTCCTTCTTTCTCCGTCATTATACACCACAAGATACACTGCCTTTTCGATGCTGGATTGTCGCCAAGTCGCTAGCTCCAACGTTCGTCGTTATTCTCCGCTTCCGATGGCCGCTTATGACACGAGACTCTGAAATCCAAAATGGAGTGATGGTGTAACGTATATGTGGATTTTCGTTCGATATTACGTTCACAACGAACTGTATTTACATGTGCATATTTACTGTATGATGATTTCTATCGCTGGACCGTAAACGCGTACACGGTCTACGAGTTTTCGTATCAAAATGTTTTGGTTTATTGTGCCGTTGTACCGTGCACGAACATATCGAAAGCTCTGGAAATTCTACGATGGTTTCTCGTATCTCGTAAGATACGACGTGGAGCGAAAAATAAGAGTGAACTGAACGAGTGATTTTCGTGTATCGTCGGTCTGTCTCGTCCTCTCGTCTCTAAGGGAAAGCTTGAACGTCACTCGTACACCACTCTATGAATAGGTTCATCGATGCGGGGGAGACATGCGTTTTCGTGAAACGTAGATCCGAGAGAGCTCCGGGGGTTTCGTGGTGGAGCTTGGAACGTTCGAGACGAAAATAACGTGCAAATGCGATTATTACCTTACAGTAAAAACCGTGTCGAAGTGGAATTTAGAAAACTGTTTCGCTTTCGAAGCTTCATAAGACTGTTCTGTTTTTATATGTAGTTCGTGTCTTCGACGTATAAAAAAAGAACCGAGATGCATTGCACATGTTTTGTTCGACATTCAATAAAAATAAAAAATATACGTTAAGCTTGTCCCAAAGTTTATACCCTAATAATTGTCCCTTTGCCATTTATTTGAGGTCGTTTTGGTCGTGAAAAAACAGTTTATTACATGATCGACTCAGAGACTTCTTACTAATAATTTCAGTAATACGCCCTCTGTGTAATCCGATGGTTACCCACGCTTGTAACCATGCATCAATCATTTCGCAATACTTTGATTACGTGGTCCGTTTTTCGAGTTTCGGATTTATTTGCCGAGGTACTCCTACTGGAGTCTTGGAATTTCTTATCGTGATATAACCATCAATCTCATATTTATTCATCTGTTTATGTTTTTTATCGTCGTATTTTTCCCTAAACTTTTGCGATTGTTCGATTTTCATCGCCGATTTTGTTCATAATGCTTCCAGATCATGCATCTTACAATTAGACGTAACGCTAGACTCGACTTTATCTCGCTTTTATCTCATCGGATATCTATTTAAGCTGATTCACACCAATTACTGAATTGTTCAAGGCGAACTCGACGTTGACTAGAATCGCCTACTGGCCACATGCGTTATCAAATAATTTCTCTAGCACTCGTCCTAATACTCCGTTGAATCATCGACCTGTCGAATAACCTTCGATGAAGCGGTTGCAAATCGTATACGTTTAATATTATTCCTGTTTAAAAACAATCCATTTCGGACAAGTATAATTATCACGTCTGATGCAATTACAGAATCTGGAATAATTCGAGGTATACTTGGTTGCTAAGCGTTGATTAAAGCCAGGCTTGGCCAGGGTTATCTATTTTTTATCACTTATGGATGAACCAAGTCTAAACCCTATGTCGATTTACATAACGTTGCCACCTGTCTTGTATGACTAATCAATTTTTGGGAAAATTGTCGTGAAGGAATATATATCTTCATTTTCTGAAAAATTAAAAACCATTTTTTTAATAGGCAGTCGCACCCAGGTCGGTGCGCAAAAAGTTCGAATCTTCGACTCTCTGCATTATACCATCCGCGGTGGACTTACGTTTACATTGTTCAATTAGAACTCAATCGTTGTTATAATAGTAAGCATTTTTGTGAAACCTATAAAGATAAATTGTATATTGCGTTTAATCAAATTCAAGACCAGACGATCATTGAAAATATCTGAGTGAATTTAATTGTGAGTTCAGAAGTATTCATTGTGGTGAAATTTCTGGAAATGCAAGATATCTATCGAAGTGTATAGCGGTATACATACTTCTCTGACTGGGACGCGATACGAACAGTTATGAATTAGGAAGAGAGATCTCTACGCGAACGTAGTTTGCTCCTGAAAAAATCTCTCATCGTGGTCGGTTCCAAGTTTTACGATTATATATTATCTATGATAATCAACGACGAATGTGGACAGGAGGATTGGAGGAATATCGGAGCAGTTACCTCAAAGAACAATAACACGAGGAAAAGAGAATTAATACGCTAAATATAACAACGAATATCCACACACAGGAGATATAATTTAACTTATAAACCGTATATAGAATCATTATATATCGTAATACGCCTATGCGCGATAATTGTATACATCCAATAATTAGTCTAGTCGTTACGATAGCTTTAATAATTGACATTAAGTGTTTTATTTACATATTTTCGGTGCGGTCGTTTCTGTAAATCCGTCCCATTAAACTGAGATGGTTATTTACATTTCACAACGATGTTGATGAATAAGGAATAAAATAAACAAAGCGCGAATAAAAAAGAAACATATATAACAACATCAGAAAAATACGCCGTAATTACATCATACGTGGCGATATCGTTCCTTTTGGTTTTCAGTTATAGAGTGAATAGACTTTGAAACTTACAATCTTGAAATACTTTCGCACCAGTCACATCGCGGGACGAAATAATAATGAACAAAGAAATGTGGCACATAATCGATCGACGATTGGTAGATGCAGTGGCGTTTGTTGAATACAAATTTGCAAATTTCGTAAAGGAGTCTATTATGATAAAGTAGTCCCGTTTTATCAGCCATTGTTTGTATATTGGGCTATGGCGATCAGTGTAAACTATACCGAACAAGTTCGGCTGATATTGGAGTTGCCTAATCGTCAGTATTGTTGAAAGCGCGACTGACTGCAACTCTTCGTTAGTAAATCCACTTCGTCCTCTTCCGTCAGGGAAACATCGACATTATCTATTTCAGTAATCTCAGCTTCGTGTTCGTTCGTCAATTATCTCAAACCACCGCTAAATAAATATCTTCGAAATATCTCGACCCAAAACGACACAAGACGCCATCGTATAATAGAATACAACCAATTATCGACTGGCATTGTGCGATTTTCCATTGTCCGGATATCGAGATGAACGGTTCCAAGAACGACTAGATGGCTCCTGTTAATTCCTTGAAATTGATTACCATATTGATACGTACCTTCGATCACTTCCTTTTCACTCACCTCGCTTGGAACATCATCCAATTTAATTAAGGTTATTAGGCTACCTATGTTCAATACGACCGCCAGCGTGATTATTTCTTTCCGACCATTTGCATAAATAGTATAGAAAATATTTTGACAATATTCATCATTCTCGACAGACGTTGTGGACCGGAATTCCCTCTTGAGGGCAGTCTCTTACATGATGGCCTCGTTCGTTGCAGATGGAACATGTGAAAATGAAGGATTTTCTTGCTGGGAGGGGATCTGTCGCCCCACTGTTAGTCTCATTCGTTCCGTTCGACAACGATGATTGCTTGTGAGCTCACTTGTGGTTTTAGGCACGTCTGCTACGATTGTGCCCATCTTATCTCAACGTGCGAGACGATAACTTTCGAAAGGCCGTCAATAGCGATGGTTTATCATGGAATCTCACCGTTCATGCTTGATGTTGCAGACGACGATCCGACACTTTATCAAATACGTAATCGGCGATTTCGCTTTCTGGTACCGAAGTACAATTATCCAATATTACTTTCTCGTTATAATAGCCGCTAAAGGTGTTAAAGATTTGTAGAAATTTTCATGATCGACTCCCGAACTGTCGAAGAAGCGCGACTTTACTCGTAAAATGGTCGAACATTGCTCACATGTCTGTCAACAATTGTTGAATGCTCATCTCGATGTGTACAATCTTCGAGTCAAACCAATCGAGAGTACTTCTCTTCAACTTTAACCTCATTACAATTCGAGTCGAGTGGTCGTTGAAAATATACCAATTCTTTATTAACTTTAGTTGCCTCCCCCATTTTCTAAAAGCATATTGCGCTCCGTTAAAATCGCTCGATAGAGCAGCTAGAGCTCTGATTACATGGCTATATATACTGCATGAGCCAACTCGAGATCCCTGCATGCTGTGATAAATCTAGCACTGACACTCCCCAGTACGTTAATTGCAAAGCTCAACACACCGCCAACTCGGTGGAGTGCGAGGCCTACAGGGCCCATTTCACATACATTGAAAAGAATCAAGCCATAAGGCATAATAGTATGTTAATGGCGCTCTAACTTCGCATCGCAGAGTAGGTAGAGGACTGACCACCGCCGCCCATGTTCACCAGCTCGGAATTTCGCAGGATTCAAGACGCGGGTGTGAATTCCCGCAAAATGAGATCGAAGCTACACGCCATCAGGGAAACTTCTGCTACTCCACCTCCTGGGATAAGCTCCGACACCTGTAAGGTAAACAGCAATAATTAACTACAACTGTCAAGTACCTACGCCGATGTAAGTACCTCTTAGAAAAACATTAACAGATCAATAGACCTATGCGACACACACGATAGCCAATATAGTACGTTAGCCAATATAGTACGTTAGCCAATATAGTACGTTAGCCAATATGATGGCATATGAATATCGTCTGTGACAAAGGGATGGCCCCTCATTTTAATCATCGATTTCGTCTGGATTCGCAGTATACGTAGGGCTTGACTGGAAATGAACGTGACGTAAGTGGGAGCTCCACACGGCCAAGCGATAGTTAGTTGTGAACATTTTTATCGCGGATCGCGGATCATACATAAGTCTTATATGTTTGCATTGTTTCCAAGTAGTGGTTGGCCCAGCGTCAAGAGTTCGGATTCGTAATGCGAGGCCCTTGGGTTCAAGTTCCCGTGCGGAAACTTTTTTTTTCTTTGACTTCTTTCGAATGTTTACGATACTTAAGCTATCAATGAACCGAAATAATGCATAATGTATTTAAATGATTTATATTTTCACAAAAGGCACAGAGCACCTTAATTCTAATAACCGCATACATGCAAAATTTGGTATTGTGAATAACTTTCCCAGAAGGAATTGTAATAATAAAAGTATCTAATTTTATATATGAAATCCTCGTGGACGCTTTAGTTCACATCCTTCTTGGAAAGTTATTCGCAATCCCAAATTTCTCATGATTGTACGCCTGCTAAAATACTGAACAGAGTATATCTGTATGTATTTGACAGTTATATATAGGGGCATACTGAACAGAGTATAGGAAGCAGGAAAAATAACGATATAATCTGGAAATAGTTTCTCGATGGTGTATGGGGTGTGCCCGCAGTAGCCTCAAAGGAGGGATCTGGAGGGGTTGGACGAACGCGGAGAGGCGGGTGCCCGGGTGGTTGTGTAGGGTCCACGAGATGCTTCGCACCCTTTGCTGAATCCAAATGTAAACTTTCTGCCATTTTGGAGGGTCAGCGCAGGATTCGCATATACCGTCTAGGATGCGTTAAAACCCCGCCTAGACCCTCGCCACTCCGCTCCATTCGGCTTATTCTCGAAGCGCCCGAAAACTTCAACTCGGGCACCCAAGACTCAAACGGGAATATGCAGCATTAATTTAAGAGGATGTGGTACTCAGGCACATGGAGAAGATTCCAAGCAACGTCAATCAGCGCGAGGATCTTTTCCATTATGCTTTCATCAAGCGGATAAGATTCACGACATAAGATTTCGACTCTACGCTTTTGTGCTGCCGATGATTTCTTCGTTGAAACGGGGAATTTAAACAAAATCTTAGATGCGAGAAATCAAATTATCCAATTATTGCAATCGCGCAGCCTCAACCTTCAGCAATGGGCATTACACGAGTCACGCCTCCTCAAACATCTTCCAGTGTCAAATCCCAACACGAAACTACAGCTCATTGGTGACTCAACTCTCAAACTTTAAGTTATTCACTAACAATCACAGGGTTTGCATCGCGGAGATAGTCCAGCAGATACCGCCAAAGGTATCAATGAGAATAATTCTTTAAAAAATTTACAAATTTGTCAACCTTCCAGGACTACTCGGTTCGATCCCCATCGCAGGTGTACTGAAATATCTCGTCAAGAGCTTATGTTTGTGACGTGATCGGCAATGGGGACGGAGAGAGCGTGATGAAACGAGCATTTTACTAAATAATATTATTGCAATCGTAATGTAAACTGAATAAATTATGTGTCGTACGAAAAGTTAACAAAATAAATGTGATGTACAGAGGGTGGCCGAATTATTATACTGAAACTTGAATATCGTTAGTGATGTTTGAAAGACTGTATCTCAGTGAAAAATGGTCGTATGAAGATAAAAAAAAGCATTTTGAAATTCCAAGATTCTAGTTTTTAGATCTCCTAGCCAACAATTTTAAGGAGCTACGGTTACTACGCAATCATAAGAAATAGCGCGAACAAATTTTGCCAAATATTGCCTTTTTCTTTGTTTTAGTCCACGGGCTTCGACCATTTTTTTAGTGAAACAAATACATCGACCAAATAGCTTATTACTTCAGCTTCAATTTGCTTTTTTTTCTATCTCTTTACGTAAATTTTTGGCTGAGATATCCGACTTTTAATGAAAAAGGGTCCTTTTGCATTTGGTCATCGATATCTCAGCAACCAATGATCGCACAGAAAATGAAAGGGCGGTTTTGAAAACTTGAAAACATTTCCTATAAGTTTCTTTCGCAGTTTTTAGGGAAAAAAATTGTTTTATCTTCCACATCGATTTGATAAAAGTATAAAAAATGACTTTTTCGTTGTTTTAGTAAATCTACCGCGGATAAACGAATACCGCGTGGGTGGCCAAATTATTATACTTAAGCAAAAATTCGTCACAATCTTTGAAAGAGATGGCTTTAATTAACTTATTATGGCAAGAATGTTATTGTTCTTTTTAATTTACCTATCATTAGTATGGCAACGCATCAATGTTATATTTTTCAAAATGGTGGCGGGTAAATACACTTACTAGTATTAAAGAAATATATAATGACTTTAGAACCCATATAACTAATGTATTTGAACCGTTTTTCCGGACTCATTCTGTGCGTTCATTGGTTGCTGAGATATCGATAACCAAAGGCAAAACGACCCTTTTTCATAAAAAGTCGGATATCTTAGCAACAAATTGAAGTAAAGAGATAAATAGTAGAAGCTGAAATAATAGGCTATCTGATCCATGTATTTGTTTAACTAAAAAAATTATCTAAGCCCGTGGACGAAAACAAAAAATAGAAAAAATTTGGCAATATTTCTTCGCGCTATTTCTCATGATTGCGTAGTAACCGTAGCTCATTAAAAATTTTGGCTAGGAAATCTTAAAACTAGAATCTTGGAGCTTCCAAATGCTTTTTTTTATCTTGATACGACCATTTTTCACTGAGATACAGTCTTTCAAACATCACTAACAAAATTTAATTTTGAGTATAATAATTTGGCCCCCCTCTATAGCATCACACAGGGAAACGTATTCCATAAAACTGCTGGTGACATCATACTACATGGGATGAAATACTGTCGAACCAACCTAGCACAACACTTAAAGCGCATGAACGCAGCGCCCTCTAAAAGTAGAGTGATATCACCAAACACAAAAAACATTCCACTGCGTGGATCCTGCGAAGCGACTGGAAGAGCATAGGGAGCGAGCATCTATCTATGACATACTTTAATGCCAGAGAATGCTCAATTTCGTTATAACGAAAATCAAAACTTAAATTTCCTCTCTGCATGGATCGGAGCTACAACAAAGGATGAAAGCACTTTAACCTTTTAAGGACGATCGATATATCGACTATCCATGGGATACAAAATATTTGAGGTTTTCTTTAGATAATATTATGCGCCAAATACAAAAAAAAATAGTGTGAACATTCCTGGAAGTTTACTTGACCTTGAAAAGTGTTATTTCGTGGTCGTTTTTTTGCTGACGCGGCCTGACAATCAGTATACCTATATATTCAGATGCATTGATCTCGAAAGAATTAGTATTTTGTATTGCAAAACTGTTGTAAATTGAAATAATCGTTAGTTACTATCAACGGGTTAGCTTGTATCTAACAAAACAAAAAAGATTGAAAAAGCCATTTTACATTATCAGTTCTGTCTAATCTTTTTGCTTTTGACGTGGTCTTGGTTTTAACAAAATAGGCTTGAAAAAGTCATTATCTGAGAAATATTCGAGCAAACAGACTAATTTTGTCGAACTCAGCGCATCAAAAAACCCTAAATATATCAAATTTGAGACCAAAATTTAAAAAAGCAATTTTCAAGGTCAAATATGGCATGGCCGGCGTCTTTCGACTGCCGAGGCTCTGATTATAGTTGACAATTCATTAATGATTATTGGGCACCAGCTGGTTCGATAAGAGAATTAGCAATCCATTATCAAAAATGTTTATAAATGCGATTTCATTCATTTCACCCGATATTGAGAATGAGATTCTTCCCAGAGGAGGGAACACGTTGGGCCCCGAAAAGAGAAGAGAGAGGAAATGGAATAATTCCAAAGGAAGACAAACTTGCAAGTATGTACTTACATTATGCGCCGGTTTATTTCCTTACTATCTCCTCTTATAACGATTGACAATTCCGGCTACGTCGATCTCAGGCGGACCTACGATGACTCGCTCTGCATACGTTCGGATGTTGTCGAAACAATACACAAAATAACTTGACAAAATTTACAACGCAATGATACGGATGTTTTTCTTTTCTGTGATAACCGGCGAACTATATAATCACTCAAAGGCATACCTAAACGGTCAAATTGGAATTCTAGGGCGGACTATCTCCTTACAACTCAAATGAACAACTGTTACATTATGGTAATGCGTCGCGCTCGCGGACCTCTCCGTATCCCTTCCGCGCTTCTTTTGTCACCTTCCGGACAACGATTTGTCAATCTAAGAGGTACTCATC
This sequence comes from Netelia virgata, assembly GCA_951802705.1. Taxonomy (NCBI): domain Eukaryota; kingdom Metazoa; phylum Arthropoda; class Insecta; order Hymenoptera; family Ichneumonidae; genus Netelia; species Netelia virgata. The sequence continues at coordinate 21,037,152 of OX637865.1, forward strand.
TTCGATTGACTCGGCCCTTATGCTGACGCGCCATCTCTTTGTCGGTAATTCCGCTCGCGCTAATTTAGTCGACAACTATATCCGATCGACGACGGCGAGAGTTTTATATGCTTATTTCCTGTCACAGCCTCCAGGACTTTTTTAAGGTTTTTTTTATTCAGCGCACCAAATTACGTAGGAAAACACCCTCAAGTCGTTAGAAGAAATACGTTCCGGACGGGCACGTCTGATGGGTCTGGTCGAAATATCGACCGCTAGTTTGGTCGGGCACTTCACGTGAAAAATTCATCGATATTATGCACAAATTTCGTGTAAAATAAAAGGGCGATTGCAACGTAAAAATCCCCGTCCTTGAAAGGTTAAACAGATATTCTACAACATCGACTATAAACTAAGAAAATAACCATCGAACTCGCAGAAGAATCAAATCCTGTGTCGCCCGATTCATGAGTCTCGCTAGCGAAGCAGCATACCCCAAAGTTATCAGTGATTTTTCCACTGACGGATTCATCGCAGCTTTTAGACGACTGATTACTCGACGGGGGCGGTGTCATAGCATCGACTCAGACAACGATACCAATGTCCTAGGAGCCAACCATGAAATAAGTGAAAGAGGATTATGAGAACTGGTAGTGAATCCGTACAAGCATGAGAGGTCTGGTCGGCGATACACTTCGGACACTGAAGGATTTCAATATCTGCGTCATCCAAATCGAACCACCGGTGACCCATTTGCAAATATGCCCGAGGAAGATTTCATAGACACACCACTCAATCGATTATCATCTTGATAAGAGATTCAAAAGGTTAAACATCCTTTCTAGAAAAGATGACGTACAGAGTATACCAATGGACTTAACGTCAGAAGCAAATAGAGCAGCGATGATCACTGAATCAAGGAAAGTATGATAGTGGGCATAAATGAAGATGATACCCCCCACTGCTCAAAACTTGGTCGCTTCGTCAAAATTCACATTGAAACCAATGATGTCATCAGGAAAGTTTCACTAGAAACCAAATCTGGTATCGTAACGTAAGAATACTCAAAACATTATTCTGAGGTGCCAACAATGATTAAATATTCATAACATTTCATTTATCTTTTCAATCTCATTTATAAGCAATTCATTTATCGGTAAAACCTTTTAAAGGGAACAAGATGTTCCATATCTTCCCGAGAAATAGAAATGGCGAATGATTGGGGATTTTCCAATATTCGGTAAAATTTCCTTTCCCATGCTTTTTACAATCCAATTATTTTTCATCACGAGAAAATAATATATGCTATACACATTTTTATTATCGCTAAATGTTTCTCAAAATCGATATATTTCCATCCGGATCAGAAAGTAAAGTTTTCTGATTCATATTTTTCAAAAATACTATCCATGAAGAAACCAATCATACAGATCCATACGCTATAATGGTATCAATGAAGGAACCTACTTTTCTGTGTTCTTATCTACGTACTTATGGCTTCACGCGAAGTTAACCTTGAGATTATTTTAGCGAATTTCTTCCTCTCTAAATCATTTTTCAAGCAACCACAATTCAGTTTTTCCCATTTAATTTTGTTGACCAATCAATATCATTAAACATTCCATCCCTTCCCATTTGCTGTGCATATTCGCTGTTACTTGCAAAACAAAAATTCATCGTTTTTCCAATAACCATCATCCCATTCACGCCTCATCTTGTTCATCCTGTTAAACGTCATCGTTTTTAAGTGTCATCCTATCTATTTTTGTAACTAAAAATATGAAGATAAATAGAGTTCTTCTAGGATTTAATTAGCAATAAGATAAAGAATATTCTAGTATAATTATTCAATTACATTATCGGAGAAATGTCGTGCCATGCGTTAGACGTGTTCTCCTATAATGGGATGGATAATTCATTAGATATTGCTTCATATTGAACTTTTACTCGTGACGTATCGACCTACTCCTTGGATAAAATAACCGCGGCACTATATACTTTTTCGGAAGCCCCGGGTTCACATACGATTATTGTTCCGAGGAACAGACTTATCGCAACTGATTGTAAGTTTCGCGTCCACACTCATCTACAAGATGACCCGGAATCGAAAAGTACCGCGATACGGTGAAAGTTTCAGTAAAACTATGCGATGGCGACCGGTCGTTACTCTTCCGTTCACCTTCTTCTACTGAAAACCCGGAATCACACAGAGTAACGATACGGATAAAAATGTGACAAATATTGCGTCCTCGCTAAAAGGGGTAGGATTTATATAGGAAAGTGGCTTTGGTGGGAGATGAATTTTGCATATTTGAGAATGAACTTAGTCTACGGATTTAGCCTAGAATTTTCTATACCTCCCGCCTAACGCTAATAAAAATAAAATATTGTAGCCTACCAACGGGTGCCATAGATCGGTTGCCGGGTGTTGTACTTGCTGTTCTTGTCTTATTATTAGAACTTGTATTACTGTCCCCACTAACAATAAGAGGTCTGGAATTCCCATGCAGGTGCAGATGAACGTGGTCTACGTGCTTTGATATGGACTATGCGCTAAAGAGAGAAAGAGAGAGTGATAGTTTTCCGCACGTGTAAAAACTCAGATTCGCTAACGCAAGTGCTGTTCAGAGCTTGGATACAAAAATATTCGGCTACAAAAGTACAGTTCTAGCAGTTACTGGAATTTTCAATTCACGTGATACTTAGAATGATCTGCTTTAATAAATTAATATAAGTATCCATTCTAAAACTAACCGAGTCGGAGCATCGAGTTTTGGGATTTGCAAAGTCTTAACAAAATGTAGAAAAAACTATTAAAAGTATCGTAAAAGATACGTAGTAAAGGTAGGTAATAAAAGGTTATTGGGTAATAAGCCTTAACAACTCGGATGCCTACAAAGTATTTCAAATCTCACGTTTCATGTAAAACCATAAGGTCTTCCGTGATCAATTCTTATTCGCCTGGCCAAAAAACTCTAGCCTCAATGCTAGGTTACCTACCGGCGGCTTTAATAGCGCTTCTTTCGAGAGATTTGATCGTGGCTCAGGCCGAAATTCCGGAAGCTGATCTCGCGAGAAGAGTAAACGTTCTCCGGCATACCCATCAGTGTATATGGTTGTTTCGTGTTCGAAGTTTTGAAGTGAAACTTCTTCTCGCAGGGGGTAAGCCTATTTTGCGTCACGGAATTCGCGTCACGACAAGTGACAGGGGCAACAAGTGGGGGAAAACTCTCCCCACTCTTCCTGACCATAGAGAGACAGTGTTATGCCGCGTCCGCACGCTTGGCAAACCTCAACAAGCCGTCACAAATTCAAACGTGTGGATAGAGTGTTTGGCTTGGTTTGCGTAAGTTTGCAAGCGCTTGTAGCTGATCCGAACGAGTGGCAGATTTTTGTCAGAAATCAAAGGGAATTTGCCGCAAGCGCTTCTGACGCGTTCACACGTTTGTGCGCACAGTTTCGTTTGTACACTGGTGGCGAACAGACGTACGTTGTTATGGCCGACACAACAACCTCGATGTCCGTCATGCTTGCATTTGCAGAACAAACTAACGCACTAGCAAACGTGTGGATGGCGTTTGTAGAGATTTGGAGTTTACGTGCAGACGCGGCATAAAACGTTACGCAGGCGGCTGCGCCCTATACCCCCACTACTAACTGCTGATTGTGAGTGTGTGAAGTAGAACCAGCGCGTCGGTGGCAGCTACACAAACTTTATTATTATTATATAGTAGAGGCGTAGAGGCAGCTAATATGGCGTTCTACGTACTCACCGCGCGACGAGTATGCAGTTCCGCCAGCGGCCGACGGGTGGAGCATGGCCGAGCGCTTTCTCGCCAGGGTACCCGTCGCCCGCTGGCATAATAAAGCGGCAAGCTCAGCGAGAGTTCAGCTCTTGTCCACGGATGTGCCGAAAAGCACTAACGGAACGAAGATTATCGTATAACGTTATCCAAAGCAATCTTTAGCATTCTTTCATTATTTTATAGGCCATCCTGCATTCCTTGCGGACGGCCTCCCTTATATCAGCGGCGACAGAATCGGCATGCCGAAAAGCACGAACCGAATAGCCTACCATCTCAACCTATTCTCCAGGGTTCAATGGCCCTTAAACCCCCGCCTGCGTTCTCCCCATCCAGAAAACCTGGTTCGCCATTTTAAGTCTCTGCCTTCCGCACCTATCTCGCTTAAAAGGACCGTTGCATTTTAGCGTTTTTCGGATCCTTCGAAAAACATTCCAACACCTGTGCGGTTTTTAAATTCTCGCACAGTTTCTTCTCGAATGCCCATTCTTCAGCGACTGTAACCGCAGAGTACCTATCTTCAACCCGTAAAAGTGTAGGAAACGAAATATTATAGGACTGTTAGTAAAAAAAAAGTATTATTCCAATCGGATAATTTTTAATATTTCTTCAGTTATACTAGACCCAACATTATTATTTGATCATTTTGATAAAGCATTTTGATGCAGTAATTCTTAAAACCTTTTGAAAACAATGTGTAATTCAAATTTCAATGTACGTAATCGTTTTTTTCCGGTACGAAGAAGTACGTCATACGCACTGGTAATCACTTTTATTTTTAGGCATATATTCGTCAGACACCGTTACGCTGCCAACCAATGGAACACCAGAAGAAACTGTCTTTACGTGAAAGATTTATCTCACTGCAGAAGGCGTGATTCTCACCACGTTACAACATTAGTTTATCAACGATTTTTCACTTCAGAATATCTTCATAAAAATCGAGCCGAGATCTGTAGACTAAACTGAAACTTTTGTTTTATTCGGCTATCAAATAACTGAAGAGAAGACTTGACATCCGGCTTTAATTTCGGTGGTTCTACGGCCGAACTGTTTTCCAGAATCCAATTTCTCTGCAGTAATAAGTTTTTCTTCATCCGCGAAAAGTCCCGCTTTCAGAAATTCCGGCCTGTCCACTACAATATTCTTTGGTATTGGAGGGCTGGGAGGTTTTTCGATCACCAAACGTTTCCCCTGACTCTTGAGAAGTTCTCATCTAGTGCTTGCTTCGGTTGCGCCTGAGTTACGTTTTTCTCCTCGATTAATGTGGCAAGCAGCGTTTTCTTCGCTCGCTCACCCGCGTTGATGGTGACGCAGGAGGTGCTTGACTCGATCCTTCCTACGAGGCTTCCAAGCTTTCTACGTCTCATTTCAGTCCAGATCTATTACTCGCAGATGCTCAGAAAACTGTTCATTCTCATATGCGGGAGAATCGCGCCGGCTCCCGAAGCTTTCGTCTGACCTGAGAACAGCTCATGCCTGGAGTGAGTTGAATTGTTTTCTTAATTCGCTTTCCTTTTTTCCGTTTCCTGGTGTCCCAGGTTTTCCAGAGCTTAGATGCCCTGTTTCGCAAGACAAAAACTTATTGGCCACGATACAATGTCTTTTTATCGAACACATGAAGATAATGAATAAAAAAGTTATGTTCGTTCATGCTATCACTCAGTAGATATCGCTTGACACAATCAGAAATTTTTCTTGTCTCGAAGATAAAAGCATCGCTCTTAATGATTGTATACGTTCTGACTGAAGATGTTTCTCATTCAAGAACATTTGAGGAAATAGAAATGGCTCCAATAGTATATTAGGTAACTTCTTTTATTCGGTCAGTATTGCAGCTATCGGTGACTTTTCGCCGACTGCAGAAAGGTAACGATAAGCACGACGATTGAGGCGTTCATGGTGGTAAAAAAGTTCAGAAGCGAAGTACAGTAGCATCTGCTATTATTGTGAATACTGTCATATACATATGGTGAAACTGAAAGGAACAAATGATATTTAAGTTATATTATAATCAAATTTGTATTGTGACCAATTGAAAATTACGTAACTATAAAAACATCGATATATTGTTTAAGTTTTCATTTGATAAGTATATGAAATTTAATAAGTACAGAAGAAAACTTTATTTACCTTCAGTTTTGTACTTCCTCTGTATAGCCAAATAATTTTGCTTTTTTTAACGCATAATACTAATAATAATTTATATAAACTTTTATATTGAATCTCCTACAAGCTAACGTTTTACAAATGTCATCCGTCCTTCGCCTCGGACCGCTTTCGCCACGAGAGGCGCTAGATGTTCTTCTGCCATAAGCGAGTACAAAGTAAATTCTCTCTATGTAGGTAAATGTCTTTGTCTTACACCGTTAAGGTGATCGGAATACGAGAGAAAAAGAGCGCAGAAAAAGGGAGAAATTAAAGGCACGAAGAAGTAGACGACAGCGATGCGAGAAAGAAAACGAGAAAGAGCGAGAGAGAGAGAGAGTGAGAGAAGCAGAATGTGCCGCAAGAGAGGGGAAACGATTCACACAAGGAAGCACGGCAGAAAACACTCGCTCGCTAACCGTCAATCGAGACAAATGTCACATTTATCATCGTGCGAATAAAGAGATGGAGGCCCTCATGACGCCGCCATCTACAATATTCGTCAATTTGTTTGGCCAACAATCGTGCGCTGCGTCGCGTGCAACGTCGTCTCCACATCGGATAAGTACCCGCTTCGCTAAAATCCTCCGACCTTAGCCATATAAATCATTAACTTAATCGAATGGACAAGCATCATGTATCTGAGTAGTCTCAATCACAATCTCTCTTTCTCTTCAAACTTAGCCACTCCGAGAGATTCACCTGCGACTGTAGGTGGCATCACGCAATCACGCAATATTTAACTGTCATAAAGTATGTGTCTGCGAGTGGTTATCCTCTAAGTAGGTATATCGTATAAAGACGCATCGTCGTGTAAAATTGATTCGTGATATATTTTTGTATCTAGATATAATTGATTATTTCAGTGATTTCCCGTTCTCGGCATATTATAGGTATACTCGTACATTTGTTGAAATAAAATTTAATTCCAACACCCAATAAAATAATCATTCGTCGAAAATTTAAGAATGCTACAACGTTGTTATGTCTCTTAACAGAAATTGTACTTGAGTTTATTAAAACAATTCAATGCTATACGTACTCGGTGATATATGTTTTAAGCAATTTAAATTGATCTGATAACTTGTATGTAGACAGAGAGAATTATTTCCGTAGACTTCCTTGTTTCAAGTTATTGTTCACTATTGTTCAATATGATGTTTTTCGGGGGATATCGAATGGGGCCAATTGTGAAAGCGTCGAGAACTTACCGGTGGGCGAACAACGTAAACCCAAAATTCGCGATGGTACACAGCAGAGTGCAGAGATTGGGACACACATACACTCTCTTCTTACTCTTACCGTTTCTCGCGGGTCAATTGATTTTTTGAAATTCTAAGGGAATATACGAGACTTTTCATGGAAATCGCGAAACTATTTTTGAACGTCCGTCTCGGTCTTCTACCGTACTACAATCCAGCAAATAACTAAAATCTTGTGTGAAACGTGCATCCCGTATATGTATATGTGCGAAATACAAACATGAAAAAAATATAATGATTCTGACCGAAACACCTACTCAAAAATTTACTTCACGATATGAAACTTTTAGAATAATACTTTCACGTTCTTTGAACATGATAACCATACACCTATTATGTATATCATGTTTATTTGTAGGTATGCCTGAATATTAAAATGTATATTCGCAACATTTGAGGAGGAAGGAGAGACGAGAGTGCGGGCAATGGGTATTAGACCGCGATTATTCTATTCTATCGTAAAACATAGGATATGAGGTATTTCACGGGAAATCCGCTATCAAACTGCCGACCCCTCTTCGATTTTGACCAATTTGTCCTTCGTAGTACTTAATGAAAAGAGCAAGTCATGAAATTTTTAGATTTTATCGCCATTTTTTTTGGTTATGAATTTTTGAAAATTCCGAAAAAAAAACTCAAATGCAAATAACTCCAGAACAAGACATTTTTAGTAATGTTATAAGGTTTGTTCTTTTTCGGTGAACTCCCCAGAACTCCCTGCACTAGTTCAAGAAGTGTACACTGAAGCGTTCTTTTAGACGGAAATTACGTCATACTTGGTTGTTCTATTTCGCAGTGCAACAGCGCTCCGTGAACTAGTTCACTGAACTGCTTGCCACAGGTCTCGAGGTAGTGCACCAGTACAGTTCAATATGGCAGCTACCATGACAGGTAAACTGAACCTAAAATCAGCGTGGTATAATAAATATACACAATATAATAAATTATTAATTGTAGATGCAATAATAACATATTAATCACGTTCGGCTTTTGGCACGTTAAACTTAGAATAAATAAATGTTTGTAAACATAATAAAAAATGTATTTTAATATTATTCTTATTCCTATAAGTTAATCTTAGAGATATATTGTTTAGTCTAAAAATTGTACTGTAATGTTTAATATTATTGCTTTAGTTATTAATTATTATATAGTTTAGTTATTAGTTATTGCATATTAGTCCAGTAACCTTAGAATAAAACCTATTCAATAGGCACACGCTATCCAAAATTTTTTTATATGTTGTTTAGATCTACATGAATATATTATGAAGTTTTCCAACTTTTCAGAGGTATATTTTGGCAATAAAACTATTCTAATAACTGAAACAGTGTCTAAAGAAACATTTATTTATGATATCCTTTCCGATCCACAGTTGAATAATTTTAAAGCATGTTTAAATATATATTAATGTACATTTTATAATTAAATAGAAAATAGTACCGATTTGGAGATTAACGACACTGGAAAAATTTTACGAGATGCAACAGGAAATATTTTAGTCAACGAAAAGGGATCTGTGACATGCACTACTGAAGGTTTGAAACATAAAATAAAAATATTAAATACTAAGAATTTAAATATATCTACTGGTATAAGTCTGAACGGTAAACATTTTTTTTATATCTTTTTAGGTGGTCTACAATTTGAAATTCTGTACTCAGATATTGATTTTTCAAGCGAGAATTTATTAGCTACATTTGATGATAAAAAAATATTAATTACATTAAAAGCACAAAATAAAATAAATAAACAAAATGATTCGGTGCAAAGAGAATTAAATCAGCAAGAAACGTTTAATTGGAGTGATTCAAGTAGAAAATTTTGTATAGAATTATACAAGGAGAAAAAAGAATTATTAACAAATAGAAAAATTAAAACAAAAAAGATACTATGGGAAATAATGAGAGAATGTATGAAAACGAAAGGATTTATTTTAACATCAACGCAATTAGAAAGTAAATTAAAGTCGCTTGAAAGATCTTATAAAAATATGGTAACTAATAATAAGCAAACAGGCAGAGGACGTGTGACATGTCCATACCAAACGTACGTTTCAGACTTCTAAAATAAATCATTTAATGAAATATTCTCAGTTTCTTATAAAACGTTTTAATTTGTTATAGAGAATTAACAGACTTGTTGGGCCACAAGCACAATATTGAACCTATGGCAGTTTCTGGTAGAGATGGTTTACTAATAAAAGAGGCAACATTTCAGATCGAGGAAATGGACAAGGAGTGAGTTAAATATAAGTCACATATTTAGATATTTTTACTTAATAAGAAGGAATATTTCCATGTACATTAATAATTAAATAATAATAAAAAATTGAAATTTAAACAATAGAAATCAAACTATAATTGAAGAGATCGAACAAGAACAATCATCGACAATTAATAAAAATCTAATTTCAAACTGCGAAAATCAAGGAGAATCCAATAGAAATGTAACAAATGTCTCCCTAACACAAAAAAACGACAACATTAATTATAAATTGAGCCAAGTAGGTATAACAATATGTATGTTATTAATACAATTTTTATCGTCATACTTTAAAAAGATTTATTTATCACCCAAGAAACAGAGAAAACCAGGTGGCACTGAACGAATGCTACAAAAATGTGAGACGCGTTTCGAAAAAATTACAAATGAAATTATGTCTGAAAATCAAATGAAGATTGAAAGACATAGAGAAATAATGGCCGAGTATAAAGAAATACGACGTGTCTATGAAGAAATTTCAACCACGATGAAAGACGGTTTTGCGACAGCCAATAAACACCCAGAAGAGAGAAATAAACTTTTAAAAACTTTGATAGAACAACAACAACAAAATAGAGATAGAGAATGATAGACAGATGAAGAAGATAATTGAGAAAAATTGAGAAGAGAAAGAGAGAGAGATAGAATAAGACAGACTGAGTCTTACAGAGAGCATTTAAAAAAAAATATAATAAGTATTAAAATGCATTATATATTAAACGTTTTGTTTGTTAATTTTGTTTATTGCTATGTTTTTTCGTATGTTGTAATATTTATAATGTTTCTTTTATTTGAGTTATTGAGTTTGGAGTTATTGTTTTTGTTTTAGAGAATTAAACACGAAAGTGTAATAAAAATTTGTATTTCTCAATTTATACAACTGTGTTTGGATTGTTATTGCCCATATTACATAATTATTTACAATTTATGCGCTATTTAAACATTTTGTGTTATAATTGACTCTACCACACAAAAATATAATTGACTTAACCAAAACGATTATTATTTATTCTGATATTTGTCGACATATTTCATTGCGCATATGCACTCCACTTTCATGTTCCCTATTTATCTTATTTTGTTCAACATTGTGTACACCTTGTCCTTCCAAGTAAGGATACTCATCATCGATACGCGGTTCTAAATATTCCAGATCTCTTTCGTTTGCTATGTTGTGAAGTACACAACATGCATGAATCACACATACTATTCTATCAATATGCCTTAATTTGAGATGATATAATTGACGAAATCGTTGCTTCAGGCATCCAAAAGCATTTTCGATGATGACACGACAAGAGCTTAATTTTCGATTAAAAATTCGTTGGGCACGTGTTAAATAGCCATTGTCTCTGTAAGGTACCATTAATCCTTTTAAACAAGGATACGCACTATCTCCCAATAACTGATAATTCTCTGAAAGAAAAAGAAATGTAATCAAGTATAAAGCTTATTTTTTATAATTCATGTTATATTCCTTTATAATTTACCTGTACATAGTTGCGGAAGATCATTATATAATGGCGAATTTCGAAATACTCTGGCATCATGAACAGATCCAGGATATCCAATGAACACATCTATAAATTTCATTTGGTGATTAACTGTTCCTTGGAGATTTATAGAAAAATATTGTTTGCGATTTATATATGAGTCTGGATCTTCTGCAGGTCGATCTATTCTGATATGTGATCCATCAATTGCACCTAAAAAGATATAAATATATATAGTGTCCCAGAATCGGCGGATTTCTTTTCAAGACCATATTCTTGGAAACATTTTTCGTTTAAAAATATTACATATAAGTATATATGTATGTATATATAAGTCGAAGACATTTAACCTAATATAATTTCAATAAATATACATAAAAATATTACCAATGACACCAGGAAATCCTTTTGTATTTTGATAAAAAGCGGCAGTTTCTGCCTTTTCATTCGCATTTGGATACCGAATCACATCATTTGCCAAAGTTAAAATAAAATCTGTTACTCTTGTAATTATATTGTACAAAGCACTTAATGTAATCCCAAATCTATCAGCAACATCACGATAAGATGCACTTTGATGACCAACAAACCAGAGATAGCAAAGGATATGCTTCTCTGGAGTGATTTTCAAACGTCCAACTTCATCTGAAAAAATATTATTAGAAAAACAATTGTCTAGTTAATGCTATACATAAACTTTAAAGTATTTGTAAAAGACTATATCCAACATAAGTTTGTACATATAAAAAACTTATAATTCTGCAAGTGATATAAAATTATGTATATATACATTATTCATGCAATTATATAAATGTATACAATCGTAAAATATACCTTGCAAGGAAGTGAATATTTCCGACGCATTAAATTGATCGATTAACATGTATGCCACTTCTCTTGATAATCGAAAATGCATGATAAAATCGATATTGTCGTAATTTGTAACAATATTTTCGATATAATTATTGATTTTTACATGCTGTATTCTTTGCAGCATCCCATAAATTGGATGAAATATTCGTAATTGATGATCTGAAAAAATAAGGCTCGTCTACAATACATGGAGATAGCCAAGCGTAAGGAATAAGAGGAGGAGTAAGGTTCCTACATTAATGCTCGGTACGTTGGCCAAGCGTAAGCGTAAGAATAAGAGTAGAGTAGGAAATAAAATTAATTTAATTCGCATTACAACAAAAAAGTAACCTACTCTTACTTCTTTCGCCCGGTTTACTCCATTTATTGTAGGTTATGTCTTAGGTTAGATTCATTCATTTTTAAACTGATGAATTGTAAATTTTTCACATTAATCAGATATTACCGTCATTGTCTTCGTCTAGAACTGGTTCTAATGGTGGTGGTATTTGAAAAAAATCCTCTTCATCTGATGATTCCATTAATTCTAAATTTATGACATTTACGATATTTCTATCAATGTGATGCGCCATGTTGAGCACTGAACTGAACTATTGCGTTCTTTTACCGTTCAGTGTCCTCTTGCACGTCTACTGTACTGAACTGTACTGGCCTGTCCTGCCACTGTTCCAGTACAGTCCCGTGCAATCTCAGTGCAGCGAAAAAGAACAAACCTGGTGCATCAAATTATGCGCCCTGAACTGCTTTTTGAAAAAAGAATAACGAAACAATTATTTACAAATGTCTCAATGTTTTTTTTTTGATAAAATAAAAAAACATCAAGTATGACGTTACCGATTATTTTTTCAATTTTTTTCCGAACTCCTATTGCGATTTCGAAAAACCTAGACTAGTTTCATAGTGGAATCTCGATATTTACTATGTTGTTCAATATTTTGAAAATTATGGGAAAATCGAGATTTCAATGAAAGTCAATCAATATAGTAAGAGATTGAGAAGAAACCATTATTCCCTTTTTCTTTTTTTCACGACTGACAGCTCATTCCGTTCGTTGAATGATGTTCTCTTAAAACGCTCTCGTCGTTCAGGTCGCCGTCTTCATTCTCATATTTCTTGGTGGTTGCTGGCCTCGTAACAGCTCTTGTTCGGATTATTGCACGAGAAACGTACGATGTTCCAGCGTGAGAGCAATATACGAACAGAGGGTTCACGCTGAGAGAGAGAGAGAGAGAGAGAAAACGAGAGAGAGAGAGAGAGAGAGAGAGAGAGAGAGAGAGAGAGAGAGAAAACGAGAGGGAGAGTGACAAAAAGAAAGAGCGAGAGAGAGAGAGAGAGAAAGAGGTTGTCGAAGTACCGACATACTCTTTCGTCTCGCCCACACTTCGCTCTCGCCTCACGTGGTTTCTCTTAGCTGCTTCTACTCCTGCGATCTGCAGAATCACCGCCATCACCATGGCCGCCCGGCAGTTTTTCGCCCGGCACGTAAAACTTTTTGTTCCGCGTGCCAAAAGTTTCGCCGCGCTCAATCGGGCCGAGAAGAAATGAGGAGAAAGGAAGCGAGAGGGGGGGGGGGGAGAGAGAGAGAGATGTGATGGTCACTTTGCGAGTGTGCGACGCTGAACGTTAGTTGTAGGTGGTGGCTGATGTTTCCCGCAAGGTTGCGTTATATCGAACTAAGAGAAAAGAGAGAGAGAGCGAGGAAAGGAAGGTGCAATATCGAATGGGGAACGTACGAAGGGGGAAATGAAAGAAGGATGAAGACAATAAAAGAGACATGAGAAAGAAACTATCTGGCTATCTGACTGGACATCTCAACCATATCAGAGAGCTAGAAAACTACCGGATAGAGAACGTACATATTACATTATACATAGGCTATCTATGGCTCACTGTACAGGATGATTCTTGTAACCTGGAATTCTGTAATATCTCGAAGAATACGCATCGTACAGAAAAATTCGCCTAATCGAAGCTTTAATATTTTCGAGGGGGGCATCCGTTGCTACTAAATTTCCGTCACCGTTTTGAATTTAATTCTCGATCACCCCCAATGAAAATGAGCGATACAAACTGTAAGAAAACCCCCTTCTCCAACCAAAGGAGTGGAAGTGAAGTTGACAATTTTAACTGGTCAAAGTTTTTGAGCCAATTGTCAGTGGGCCGTCACCTTGAACTCTTCAAATCATTTAACATACCTATACGTATATAATCTTATACTAATCGCCCACATATATTTTTGATTTATTGAAATCCTAAGACCAAACCACATACTTCATTCTTAAAAACTAATCACAGTTTATTAAAATTAAATTGTGACCGAAATTGTAAGTAAACCGAATTGTTTGCTGAATACTTATGCTCAATTCTTCTCTAGCGAAGATTATATTCAGGTCAAAGAATCATTAGAGAAAGGATATATAAGAGCAAAGACAATAAGAGGGACGCAAAACTATCATTGTGTAATTCGAGACGGAGAAAGCATTTTGGGATTTAAAGAATTTTTTCCATCTGTTGAATCTCGAATTTATAAAATATTTAAACGTGGAGGAAAATAAATGCTATTCGGCGATTCGCCTCTGGTTTCCTGATATCAATCTGTGAACTAATTCGACACATAGGGAATAATCCCCATGTGTCGAATAATTATTAATACTAGTTCCTGTGGCTAGTATTTTTTCAGATATTTTTCAACGTGGATAAGTAAAATATGGAATTGGAAAAATCGAAAAAAAATCGATCCCATCGTTGTCCCATTATCTAACCAGGCTTACAATTTGGGGAATAAATGACAGTTTTGTACAACAAATTTTTAAGAAAATCGATCAGTACGTGTTTTTTGTAAATAAACAATTTATACTTCAAACTTGAAAATCTTATAGAAATATGGTTTGAAAAATTCGTTCAAAATTTGTTGTCGAAAGTGCGTTTAAAAAGCAAAAATTCAAAAAAAGAAACGTCCAATTCGGCCCATTCTTCGCAAAGTTATGGACGTTTAAAAAAAAAGTAACATCATTTTTGAAAAATCGATATCTTGAAAACGGTTCGACAAAAAAAATTGCAAAAAATCATGGAGACTTCTTTCAACAAATACTAGAACATACACAATTTTCAGTCACTGTTCCGTGCCCACTTCTGAATCCAAATTGTTACAAATTGGTTCATTTTTCTTCGCTATATATATTTATTTCATTTTTTATTTTCCTATTTAACTTATTTTGTAGCTCTTTGACACCTTTTGAACCAGTTTTTTGGTAAATTCTTCTTATACGGTTTCTCAATCTGATTAATGTTTTAATTTACTCTGGTAATGTGAGTGTTTTGGGTTGGATTTTTGCTGTTGGTATGGTTTTCTTTATTGCAGTTTTTATGCAATTTGTTAATTGTTCTATACTGCTGTCTATTTCTTGTTTTATTTCGAGATTTTCTGAATTAAAAATATTATTATTTATTGTATTTCTAAATTCTTTTCAGTCTGTTTTTTTATAATTTAGAAATTTTTTGTTAGTTTTCGTGATTGTATTTTCACCTATAGTGAATTTTACTGGTAGGTGTCCCGAGTTTAACTCGTCTAGCGTTTCGGCCTTTGTTATTTTGTTTTTATTTTTGATTAGAGCAAGGTATATTGCACTAGAGTTTTTTCCGTTTGTTGGGTATAAAGTGTTCTTATCCGGAGCATTAATTATAAAAGAGCTTTTATTTAATAGGTCGTAAATTATTTCACCATTTCTATTTTGTCTCTTACAGTTCCATAATTGATGCTTTGCATTAAAGTCACCGGCTATTATAATCGATCTTGCCATTCTATTTATTTTCTAAATCTTCTATATTGATTTTATTTTCGGGTATTGCATATATTGCTATTAATGCGAAGTTATTTTTTAAGTTTGATTTTGATAGATTCTATGAACTTCGTATCAGTATTTATTTCTATACAAGGAATATTATTTCTTATATATATAGCAACACGACCCGCCGCTGTTTTGCTTATTCTATCTTTCCTAAAACAATTAAAGCCAGGGATGTTGGCTCTTATTTTTGTTAATAAATTTGGTTTCGCATACTAGGAATATGCCAATTTTATTATTTTCTAAGAAATCCATAGTTCCATTTAGCTTATTTTTCAGATCATTTGCATTCCAGAATGGGATATTTATTGTTTGATTTCGGTTATAATTGTTCATTGGATACATGGTTTAAGATAACATTGTAAAATGCTTCGCATCTCGCTATGTGATTGTTGCAATGTTTGAGCCTGTAGTTGAGCTCTTTGATCATTATAAGCATTTCTTTAAGGTTACATCTAGTGTGAAGTTCTTCGAATTCATTTATTAATTCAGTAAATTTATTGTAATTAATAATGTTTGGGTTGGTGCTGCCCGCTTGACTAGTTAATTGTAATGATTGTCTTACTTGGGCGACCTGCGCATATTGTCTGTTGTCCCTAAGGTTGTTGGTGATGCCGTGTGTGTAATCTGAGTTATCTTCGTTATTCGTGCGTTTTTCGTGCTCGTTGTCATCTTCTTCTTCGCCTGTGTCGAGCTTAGATGATCTGTGTTCTTTGTTGTTGGACAATCCGGGTTCTGTTGCTGGGCTGCTTCTATGTTATCGTCCTCTTGGTGGTAGTTGAGGAAATTGTGTTTCATATCTCAGATTTATAGTGTTTGTTTCACTTGTTATTGATTTACTCCTCGTTCTTGTCATGTTTTTACTTTGTCTTATTTTTTCGATTTGCTTTATATGTGCTTTATAAACTTCACAATCTGTTAAGTTTGCTGAGTGAGATTTTTTACAGTTTGCAAATTGCGGCGATTGATCTGTAGGTTTATGAAATTCTGCTGTTAAATGTAGTTTTATGCACTTGACGCATTTGGGTGAGTTATAACAGTGTGCCGTGCCGTGGCCGTAGCGTTGGCATATGTAACATTGCGTAATTTGTTTTTTATTTTGATAATTTTCCCATTTTATGTTTACCCGACAGATGTATTTTATGCTTTTGATTGTACCGGAGTCGACTGATGGACTGGTGGATACAAAATAGAACGGGTTGAAGCTTATAGTTCCACCAGTCTGTTTCATGATTGCGATTTTTGTTATTTCAATGCCCTGTTCTTTTAGGTCATCTTTAATTGCATCTGTATTAATGTTCGGTAGGCTTTTTATTACATATTTTTTATTGTTTTCACCTTTATTGGCTTACGTGTGAAAGTTAATCCCCTTGTTTATTAGGAATTTTTTCATTAGATCGTGCATTTCATTGTTTGAAGCTTTTATAGTAATGTTCTTATTGAAGCTTATCGTCGCTCCTTTATTTTTATGTCTAATCTCACTAAATATTTCATTTTTAGTTTCATCACTGAGATTATCACTTTTTATGACAATTGGAAGTGGCTTATTTTTATTGTCTTTGTTGACAGTTATTGTTATTTGATTTATTGGACTTGTCCCTGTGTTTGACAGGAATTCGTTGTTCATGGTTTCCGTTTCACTTTCGTTTTCCGTATTTGTTAATTCGGATCGATTTTTATTTGTTTTTGTTTGAACATCGCTTTTAGCACTTGCACTTGTAGTGGTATTTGTACTAGAGTTTGTACTTGCACTTGTATTATTAGTTGTATGCTTTGGTTTTTTAGTCTTAGGTACATTTATTTTATTATCACTGGGGGTTTCCAGCTCCCTGGTTTTTTTCTTAACCTTTTTAGGCATTATTGTGTGGTTACATTTCGGCCTAACACTTTCGCTGCGCTTTGTATTTCTTTATTCACTTTCATTTGTTTTAACACTTCGTAATATGTATATGTACTGCTTGGATACTGTTTCTTGTGACTGGGTTAATTTTTCGGTTTTGTCTTAGGTCGGAGCTAATTTGATGTCAGAACCTTCCTACCGGACTCTCTTTTGGAGTAATTCTCTCGGCTATATACAAATAGGTTGCGACACCGTCCGCGAGAATCATTGCCATCTGTCGGACTCTGGCGGTACTGTCAGCGCGACAACTACTCGGCAACATTCGGATCGAGGGAGGGTTTGGAAGACTCGACCTCCATAGTTGGGATCGAGAGTAGGGTCTGGAGGTTCCTATTTTTCGAAGTTGGGATTGAGGGCGGGTTATAGAGGGTCCGCGATGACACTGGATTCGAGCTGGAGGACGCGTTGGCATTGAGTGCGGGGTGGCGGCTCAAGCGCTACAAAGGAAATGGAGTCTAGCAAGGAGAACTTCTCAGTCTTACAATCGACTTTGGGTCGCCCTTTACGGGTAGTGTAGGATTCGGTCCCAAGTATCAGCCTCTGCCACCATTCACCCTGGTGGGCCCTCGTTGTTGAGAAATTGCGCAAACAAAATTTGTGTGACGCTTGTGAACCTCGAAAATAACAAGCGTATTCGAAGCGGCGCGATAGCCTAGTGGTTAAGGTCTGCGGCTAGTACTCTGCAGCTTTTGGGTTCGAGTCGGGTTACCGCTTTTTCTTTTTCAATCGAAATGCTTATAAATGTTATTTTTATTTATGTTCATTAATTGAAATCCAACTTTTTTATATTGCGTTTACAATTCTTGCTCGCGTTTGATATTATTGATCGTTTTTCGGTTTCTACTGACTAGTTCCGGTTGATCTCCGTTTACTTTCCGAAACTTTTCCGAAAAACGAGCAATAATTTCAAACTAAATGAGGAATATAAAAAGAAAATTGTATATACAACATTTTTGGAACGGTGATTAGAATCACACGGGCAAGAACTCTAAACGCAAATAAAAAAGTTGGATTTGAATTAAAGTAAATAAATAAAGATAACGTTTACGAGCATTTCGATTGGAAAAAATGGCGGTAGCAGGTCTCGAACACAAAAACCTGCATAGTACTAGCCGAAAACTTTAACCGCTAGACTATCGTGCCGATTCGAAAATGGTTATTATTTTCGAGGTTCACAATTATCACACAAATTTTGTTTGGTCGATTTCTCAAAAACGAGGGCCCACCGGGGTGAACGATGGCTGGGGTGACACTTGGAACCGAACCCTGAAACCCTGAACAGGCGTCCCAAAGTCGATTGCAATACTGGGAAGTTCCCCTTTAGGAGGTTGAGAAGAGTAGTAAAAATTTCGACTCGGGTGCCTGCTGAGTTTTCGATCTACTGACAAGAGTCGAGGGCTCACCTCGATTCTCCAAGGAAATTCCTTTCCTCCGGAAATGGGAGTCCGACGATGTAGCCTCGATCCTCGTATCGTTTGAGGTTTTGTGAAAAATCTGCGCATTCTTTTTGCGTGAAATGTTTGATGTTTGAGTTTCACAGAGTCCTTCAATAGGGATAGAACTGCTAAGGTGTGTATAATTTGTTTGCCATTTTTCCGATTATAAAATTCAATGTATTATGAGATTCAATGTTGTATGGAATACAACCCGAGAGCGATTTGGTTGTTTTCGATGGTTACAATATTTAACGCTGCGATCACCGTTGATTTTTGAAAAATTTCGTTGTTAAGTAGCTTGTTAAGTATGCTCTTCGATCTTTTATTGCTTGGCATCGGGAGGTACCTCGTTGACTGATATGTAGCAACGAGTTGTGTACTTATCCGCACTTCATGCAATTGTTTTATCTCCACTCGCTTGCTCTGTGCTTCACGCGTTTACATACAAACATGCCTTTTTGATTGCAGCTATACGATTAACGAGTGGGAGGCTGAGCAATGTTTCGCATCTGTATATAGCATGTCATCCGGTTCGGCAGATAGAGCACGCCAACACATTTTCGTGGGGGCGAAGCTTTTGTGGAAATTTGTTTATGGTTTTTTATATACGTTGCAGTTGGTTTCTTATTGTCTTTGTTCGAAAACACTTGGCCCTATATGGACGTTACATTCTCGTTGCTTCTTCTCTCAAGAAGGTCATCAACGTCTCGGATTAAGCTACCTTGGTGCCAAAGAGTCGATGGTTCTACTTACGGTATGTGCGTATATTACGTTTCGATACCATTAGATCGAGCAACGTCGTATCACATTAATCAACAGGTTGTCCTATCCCGTTTTAACTTCTCTAATCTTCTCTAATGGTTATTCGGGAGTGTCCATATATTGCAGAGCAGGTCGTCATGCTAAAAGGCGATAGCTCGCCCGTTGTCATATAAGACTTTCAATAAATCCCAGTCTTCTATATCATTTTCATCAATTGCCTCGAATCGTTCAATTGTCTTGATAGCTTCATCAGTCAATGAAGCATATAGGTATGCTAGTTTAATACTATCTGAGAGATTGTCTCGTTTGTATATTGGTGCTATAAGTACATCTGAAAAAGCACGCCACTTTGCGATGCTACCGTCTAATGTTCGTAGCCCGAACTGTGTTACATTTGATACAGATCGCCGGATGCATGGTTCCCTATGCCTGTTTGTATTGTATCGAACTACTGCCTACCATGTGCGCATTCTCCTAGCCGTGTTCTCATTAGCCTTGGTGTAGAAAAAGTATCTAAACAATATTCAATAATTGGGTATCTGTCATCTTCGTGGTCGACTCTGGTTCGATTATTTCAAACTCTGCACCCGGTTCATGAAGGTCGCTAAATTAAGCCTTCCCGGCTTCGATTCGTTGGTCCACTCTAGTATAGTAGCTGGGTGTATTTGGCACGCACTGAGAAGGGCGTTGAATCGCGAGATAGGGCTTTTCAGTTCACAACGTTTTTTGATAAGGGCGGCGCAACGTTCTGCCATTTCTTGTTGACTTTTATCATGATGGTGCCCTTTCTTACCTTAACTACTTAACTGACTGTTCGTTGACTGCTATAGTGTCAACGACGCATTAAAAACCATTAAATATTACGAATTAACCTGTCTATTAATGATTTTTACTGAGTCACTTCGCACTAAATCACTGACCACTCACGACTTGTTTCACTGAAATAATTGCTTTGCTGTATTTTGTCCAAAGGACTGTTAGCTTGTTATCCGGCTCGAAGAATCAAAAAGTGTACGGTGTCTTGTTTGACGAGTATGTCTCGTCCACGCACGGAAGAGTCCCACCACGGTTGTAAGGCTTGGTAGAGCATTTAATGTCACTGGTCGGATCATGAGACTTACCAATCGAACGATTAAACCTAATAGAATATTTTGTATTGTATTAAATGACAGAAAAACTGAAATCACATATATGGAGAGCCTCCGTACGATGCCGCCACTAGTGTTTAGAGAGAGAAAAACATGGGTCTCCTGTCTCATGGCCTCTATCGAAGTCTTCATATCTTTAAAGCGTGTCAATTTTTTTTTTTTTTAAGATTACGAGATTTACATGGGTTAACAGAAAGGTACGTCTCTGGGGTGGGTGTAATCATCTCGAACGAGGCTTTCCATATAATTTAGATCGAACTTCACTTGGTAAGTTCGTTTCATCTTTAAATTATATTTCGCGCCTCGTTCTTCGAGATTACATTGTAGATGTTGAGAGTGTTACAGCAAAAATACATTTTTTGAACTCGACCTATTTCAACCGATTTGGCGTGTCTCTTAATAATATTTCCTTATTCTATCCTATACACTGAAAGCAAACTTTGTTGCTTTCTCCGTTATTGGTGTATTATAAAATAATGCGAATATTTTCGAATTTTTCGACCAACTTGCGATGTTTCGAATAGCACTTAAATGAACGCCTCGCTTATGCGCTGTCGATGTAGCCGCATGTCGCGTGCTATGCGCAGTAAAAATCTCGGTATTGATACCGCTTTTCTCGAGACTTTTCTTTATCCACCTACTTATCGTCTACGAGGATGCTGCCTTGTGCGACTTTTTTATCGCTACAAATAATGTTTAATGTTTTCCTGCGGCTTTATATTCTGCCCCATCTTTTCGATGCTCTGACTCGCGTTTATCCTTTCGGATAACTTTTCTCCGTATAGAAATCGGTCTGTCTTTGCAATCTCAAGAATCTCTCTTGTTTGTTTCAGCAATCCCGGTGAGATGAATGATTTCCTCGCTAAGGTGATCGAATGATAAAAATCTGTTAAATTTTTTCCTGTATCCGAAAAATGCTCGAATATTTTCTTCTTTCCGTTTATTTCTTCTCTCTGCGTGATAAGGCGAGTAGTGCCGGCTCCCAAGGATGCAATCGCAGATCCGAGTGCATTCTGCAGTGTGAAGAAGTGCTTATCGCGCTTCACAGCCCATCCGTTCGTTGTGGCGAGTACCTCTGGATTTAGTTCGGGTGCCTCTAATTTGCAGGCCCTTTTCCGAGAATATTTCGACATTACCTCTAATTTTTCTTCTTTCGGTAGTCCTTCTGCTATCCATCCATTCCACCGAGTCACTAGCTGCGAACTCAGCCTGCATGTTGAGATTTAATTAGTGCCTGATCTTTATTTGAACGAACTTTTTTTTGTGCCCGCGGGATCGCGGCGTGCCTCGTGGCATTTCTTGGTTATGCTTCGCCTCGCGTGCGAACTGAACCAAGCTTCGTAATCAACTACGTCTAACCTCTTGTGTTAGCTTAGTCGTCACAAATATTCTTATCTTTATTTTTACTTACTTTGATTTTCATTTTCATCATTTATCGACGTTCTTTTATTATTAATCTGCGATACGACGCTACGAGGAGCCTGGTCGTGCAGCCTTTGTTCTTCCAATTTCCTCAGTTTTTCCATAACCTCTCTTCCTTTGGTTCGTAGCTTTGAGAACTCTTCCTCTTTGAAGATTTCCCCATCCTCCTATTTTATTTTTGACAATAAATATAAAAAATTTAAGTTTATTTATGACACGTAACAACACTAACACTAGTGGCGACATCGTACGGAAGCTGCGTACTACAATGTAATCTCGAACAATGAGGCGCGAAATATAATTCCACAAATCATCAGTGACTCAGTAAACGTGCTATATTAGCAGTCAAAAACAACGATGTCAATGACATCAATTTCAGAATTCAAAATGAAATACCAGGCAAAGGAACAACGTATAAGTTCATCGACAATATAATCAATCAAGACAAAGTTGTTAATTATCCAATTGAATTCTTGAAATCACTTGATTTGTCAGGCATACTGCCGCACGTTTTAACATTGAAAATTGGCGTGTCTATCATTCTTCCCAGAAACATCAATTCACCACGACTTTGCAACGGTACCAGGCTTGGTACTGTTGCACAGATGCTTCAAAAGATGATGGACAATATCAGCTGTAGGATGGCCGGCGCACGCGTCGGAAAACTTTGATTATTCGTGTACGCACCAGACGGAGAAATACAAAATATTGTGTATCGAAAAGCACTTCAACACAGAATTAAAAAACAAAAACTCTCTTTATTTGGGTGACATTGCAACGCATGCCGGGTACAGCTGGTTTATCATAAAATCGCTCATATGTTAAGGATTGCAACTTGTAAATTTCTAATTGCTCGCGAATTTTCAACCATTTCATTGAAGCGATTGCAAGCAGCCCACCCTCATCGATCTCTCAAAGTGCTACTAACTCAACAACCCTCAACCCGTGTCAACGAGATGTTCAAGAATGAGTAAACTTCCTTAACTGGTCAGGGTTTTGAGAATAATACTAGGTACAAATGCATGTTACTAATTGGACCAAACGCGTTCGCGATGAATCGAGCTATAAAGATTCGAGAACGTGCTGCCAATGCGGACAATCACTTCGGCCTGGAAAACCATAATATTTTTATGTTCCTGACCATGTGGGTGGAGACGTAGGTAATTAAACGGTTGGTCGCCAACTGATTGGTGATAAATTATTTAGTGGCTGCCTGAATAGAGTACTCGAAAATCCACGCACTTGTATCAACGTACATATATAAAAAAAAAATCAATTAACAGAATCCCGGCGTGAATGAAATGTCGACAGAGGATGAGAAATTATATTCACTGAAATCTGCTCGATAACTCATGAGGCCCGTCCATACGCTCCAATAACTTATACGAATTGGCTTTTTCTTCAAAATTTTGCACACAAAAATTGTGCGTCGACGTGGGAATAAACGCGTACACGTTCGAGTTATAAATATTATAACTTGTGATACCTATAATATAACCACACATTCAATCAAGGACGTGATAATGTCGAACGAAACTATAATTACGATGTACTTATATAATAGGATGTCAAGGAATATGCAGAATTCGACGACTAGATGGATATTAACTCTTTTACTGCGGCACGCTCTGGGCCCAATCCATCACTACGGACGGCGCGTTATTCGCATGTAGGGTCACTATGACTTATCATAGTGACCCGAAATAAGCCAAGTGCATAGAACAATACTGAAACAATTGATGAACAATACTGAAACAGTTGCAGATATCTGGTTGATATGACGATAGATTGCATTGTTGACTCAATTGGTAAATCAGTAAAGGTGTTGTAGCAAAAAAATGCAGGGAGCGCGTAGATATACGCCCGTAGCAGTGAAAGGGTTAATGATAATATATACTCCATGGTAATTCTTGAAATCGCAATACAGTTTTTATAATGATCAATGCTTTATTATTTAAGTAATAAAGCATTGATCATTATAAAAACTTGATCGTTTAACTTCTTCATTGAACTTCATCTTGATAAAAATAAATATTATTAATATGGTTTACAGTTTTCTAGTATTGCGTCCGTGCGAAAACCTCCTGGCCTATTTTATCGGACAGGTCCATATTCCCCATCGGTTCCCTAATGCTGTTGAACGATAGGACCGAGGAAGGCTCGTAGCTACTTCTAGTAAGTATCTGCGTTCCTATGTCTGTGTGCATCGGAGTGAGGTAGTAGCGTTCGCTCAATCACCAACAAAGTCGCCTGAACCACGAGAAGGAATAAAGGAGAGAGTGAAGGAAGAGCGTGCGGTGGATTTTAGAGTGCGACTTTCCCGGCGGCGTGTGCGGTGGAGGCTCTCTATGTGATGGCTTGTGTCCAATGTGTGCAAAGTAGCATTGACGACAAGATCGGATCTCAAGAGAGAAAGAGAGAGAAGGAAATTTTCTGCGCAGAGCAATCACCGTAGAGAAGTGACCGGTCTGCGGGACGTTTTCTTCCGATCTCTCTCTCTCTCTCTCTCTCTCTCCCGTCCACCCTCCCCCCATCTTTTTCTGTCTCTCGGATCTGGTCCTCTCTGTGGCTATGCTATATATACGTAACCCCTCGAAATTCATGTCTTTCTCTCTCCCTCTTGGTACCGAAGTGCCATAGGCGGTTGGGGATAAAGAACGAGAAGAGGTGACCGAAACAGAGAAAGATGCGAGAGAATGAGAACTACCCCTGAGGCACCGATCGCATCGACGCGAAACTCCTGATGAACACATGAGAGAAAGACCCGAAGGGTTGTGTGAGCGTGAGACCCTTTCCTTCACCAGGAACAATAATTACCCCCAATGGTCACATATATGTATATACTATATATGTATATATTCACGCATATATATGCATGTATATATAGAAATACTTGACCATATATATATATGTACATAAAGATATTGCCTACAGTCGGAGACGAGAGTCCACCGGAAAGACTTCGAGCTGACCATGCAACTTCCCAACGCCCCATGGATACAACCATAGGTGCATATTATGTATACATTATACATATGTACGTGTTCGCTAGATCGAAAGTAGAAACCAGGTCTGATTTCCGTCTTCATTGCTTCTTTTTTTCAATGTCATTTATATACGTATAAATTCTTTCATCGAAAGAGAAACACTTTATTCCCTTCACTGCCCCGACTCACGAATACATACGCGTTCGTATTATTCGCATACTTTTGCTTCGACAATTTTTCTGCATGATCAAACCGAGGCTGAGCTTATTATGCAGATGATGCTGAACGAGAGAGGTGTAGATTAAAAGAAATGGAAAGTAATCTGCAAATCTCAGTAATCTGAAATGTACATAGCGTCAGAGAAGAGAGCACAAAGAAAGTTTTAAGTATTTATCTATGTCTTGAGAACATCCATAGCATCTTAAGCTCAAGAGTTTACAAGAGTAAATTCTATACTGAAGTTGGGATATAAAAAGGGAAAAAGAGGGAGAGGGAGGTGGGGGGTGGAGAACGAGAGAAAAGGGAGAGAGACAAAGAGCGAGCGAGGGTGGGAGGGAGAGGGAGAGAGAGTGAGAGAGAGATTGATTTATTATGCCCTAGCAAGCCTCGGGGCAAATATTGAAAAATAGTACAGATGCGGATAGCTAGCATACTTATACCTAAATACAATTTAGATCTATGTTAATTTTAAGTATTTAGTTTGAAAAATTTAAGTCACGCACAATGATATCGTCTGTATGAAAATGAACAGCAACTCGACCTTAATTTCGAATCTGTGTTATAAAGCAGGCCTCCTCTCTATAGCAGTAAATAGATAAGAGAATTTGCACTGGCTCTCCATAAGAATATGATGTAACTACACTCAACACAACAATTAAAGGAGCAAGAAACTTTCCTGAATTTTTTAGTGTTTTTGAAAGACTGTATCTCACAAGAGAAAAATGGTCATATCAAGATACAAAAAAGCGTTTTGAAGATCCAAAATTCTAGTTTTGAGATCTCCTATTACCTCCTATTACCTCCTATTACTCACCCTTCCACATCAATTTGAAAAAAGTATAAAAAGTATCTACCGCATATTGATAAATATTGATGGTGAGGCTAAGACTTTCAGGATTTTGTATAGCTCAATGTATCCTCAATAGCCCTGTAAATTTTTTAATCGATCCATTGAACCGTTTTCCCGGACCGATTGATCAAAGTTTACAAGAGAATTAAAGGAGCGAGACTTTTGTTCCTAAAAATTGTATAATCTTTATAAAAATGGATAAACCAATTTTTTTCGACTTTCTTATAAGTTTGCGCTAGTTACTTGTTTAATTTGAGGACATTTTTTTTTTTAATTTTCAAACAAAAACATTTGTTTTTAATGTTTTTTATTTAAACATGTAAAAGAAATTAAAATACCATACTGAGCCATTTTGAAGCAAGTTGGCCCTTCTGTAACTTGATTTTCCTCAATAAAAAAAAAAAAAAAAATCAAATGAATTTTGTTTCTTTAAATGAGGAAAATCAAGTTACAGAACGGCCGAATTGCTTGAAAAAAAAATTTCAAAATGCTCTTTTTTTATCTTCATACGACCATTTTTCACTGAGAGGCAGTCTTTTAAAAAACACTAAAAAATTCAGAAAATTTTCTTGCTCCTTTAATTGTTGTGTTGAGTGTATTGATTTCGAGAACGTCGGATATATGTTTTTGCTTGTACATGTGGGTGGCGATGGTCTGGGTCGTCAAACCATATTTGCGAGATCTGCGGTGGATCGAATAATAATCGATGGTTTGACCGTTTTCTTTCCCAGTAAAATTTGTTGAGTTCCTCGTCCATACGTACTTATAGGAAGCATTAGCCGCATGCATTTTCGTTTGTCGTAGTAAGTTGTAGGATTCTGTCGATAGTAACTCATTCACATATAAATTCCCTTTACAGTTGTTATTGAAACCCAGAGCCGTAACGAGGGTATGAAGCGCCTGTGACGAGTGTCTAACTTGCGCCTCCTCGTAACTCAATGTTATATATTACAATTTAATGTAACAAATTAGATTTTACTAAATGGAATATATGAAATACTATTAACCTAAATAAAAATAATTTGTTATTCATATTCAATTATGACAAAATAAAATAAACCAAGCATAGGAATATGTCAAAATAAGATAATAAAAAGGAAGTAATGCAGCATATTTTATAACGTAATTTTTCTCGCTTTTTCATTTGTGAGCACATCTATTATTTCATCATAATTTAAGGTTTTGGCAACATCTTTTTCAATTGATAATAGAGATATGTTGGTTAATCGCTCTTGTCCAATAGAAGAACGAAGGTATGATTTTACAATTTTTAATTTGCTCAACGAACGATCGCAGGAAGATGTTGTTACAGGCATTGTTATAAAAATCCTTAATGATATGTCTACATTTAGATACGTGTTTTGTAATGAACGTTCGTAATTTTTTTGCAAGATTTGAAAAGTGTCCATATTCCCTCAATTTTCAAAAATTTTCCTGGCCTGATATTTGAAACTCTCAATTTCACATACAAATTCTGGAGCATCTAATAAGGGGACCGTACGGTCTCGGAAATTGACTTCGGGATGACACTTGGCGTCTTGGAGCTTTTTTTATTTTTTATTTAATTGTTTTAAAAATTATAACAACTTTTAAATAGCACGTTAATAACCTAAAACTATTATCAATTAAATCCTAAATAATTTTTTTTATTTATAAAATGACTGTTACAGCTAATTAAAATGTGACTGTGAAAGTATTGAATCTAGCCATCGCACTCTTTTGTTACGCAGCAAAGGGAACAAAATTCGTTTGAGAAATTAGCAGCATATTCATTATAGATTCGAGCGTAACCGACCCGTCCGAAGTCAGAGATGGAGAATTAACGATAGTATTTTGAGACGGTACGTGCTCAGCATACGTTTTCGATAAGTTATTACGACAGCACTCGTTTACCGACTTATGGTTTATTGTTAGATAGTTTTTCAAGCACCCTTGATGAAAAGCACGATCACAGCCAGAACGGACGATCGGATGATCGGATGATTTGCTATCGCCTTGCTACACTTCTAGCATGTACTTGACATGTAGAGAACTTAGCGAAATTACCGACAGTGGAATAAGCCGACCGGTATATGGATCATAATATTGTAGCTCCAGCAGAAGCGATCGCAAAAAATCATAGATTACTTACGCAGCGTGATGAAGTTGTAGATGGTGTAGAGAGATGATACCGTAGTGATTGTTATCGTTGGTGTGGATATGTGGATGTAGAGAGAGAGAGAGAGAGAGAGCGAGAGAAAGGAAGTGAGTGGCGGGCCGGCGGGGGGGGGGGGGCATAAAGTAAACCACTGATACATTTCCTTGTAAGGCGGCCGGAGTTGTCGATAAATGAGGAATATAAAGAAAAAGAAGGAAAGAAAAATCAGAGGATGGCAATTTCATTTCATCGACGGAAAGAAATACTCTCATCACAGTTAGTTCGCTTTCCTTCAATCGAAATGTAAGTTTGTATGCAATATAGGCGAAGATTTGTAGAGATGAACCACTTGAGGAAGCCGAGCCGCAAATCGTTTTGCGATTAAGCTAATAAACTTTTGGGCCACTTCGATCAACCAATTAAATTATTCAATGAGATGATTTATTAACTAAATGTCAATAAAATGGACCAAAACAAACTATGAACGATTCAGCAAGTTAATTCTACAGGGGCTGTTGCTTTGCTTGAAAATTTGTAAGGTTATGTCGACCGTTAATTTCGTGTTAAGAGAACATGTTTAACGAAACGCAAATCGCGAGTTGCCCCATATATCGCCACCATTCGCAAGGAAATGTGTCTCATTCTCAGTTTTGGAGAATTTACAAAACGTGTTTTCGAAGCGATCGCAACGTGCAGTACTTACGTCGTAACATTGCTGATTTGACGTCGGGCCTAGAAAGCTTTCTACCCAAAATAAAATGAAAATTAGATCCAAGGCGTGTATCAACGACTTCTAGTCGCCGCGATCGTATGTACGATGTCCGAACGTTCTGGAATTTGGAACATGATAATATAATAGTTCGATGCCCCGAAATAACTCAGACTAGGTCGGACCAATTCAATGAAACATTGTGGAGAGACGCGAGTGTAGTGAGTCCATGCCTGCAGTCCCTCTGCTACAAAATACAAAATAGGAAACAGATCATACCGAGCTGCTCTGTAATATATATATCATCGGGAACTGGCGCGATTGAAGAGTTTTCCAGCGACAATTTCGATTTTTGTTCAAATTCGAGTTTTTAATTCTTCAATCAGGGATTTCTATTTAAAATAAAAAATATATGAACCTACAATCATCGCAAGCTGTACGAAGTATTCGAATTCTGTTTATTCTAGAAATTGTACCATTCTTATTTCGGTATATATTATATATATTCACAATAAAAAGATTTCGCCATCACCGATACCCTATAGAAGAATCGAAGGGATATACCGAATGACCTATTAAAAATGTGCGTCTTATTTGAACTGGCAAAAGCATATATCAGGTGTTTAATTCGTAAGTGACGAAACGTATGCCAGGTGCCGTATTTAAAACGGATGAAGACGCCATGGGATATACCGGGTGTACGACAGGCCTACGGATTAGGAGAGCGAAGGCCCCTCTCCCCATTTTCTACACGTGTTTATATAACTATGTATACCCGTATACACATGTAATTCGAGCACTATGTACTTTCGTGACCGCGTGTACGTGCTTTGACAATGTTCGTGACTGAACCCGTGTGCTGGCGGGATCAAGCACGTGGAGTTTCTCCTCTCTGTGCACTGCTCCACGCACGAAGATTACTATCCTATCTCTCCTCGGGACACGAGAGTTTAACCGTTACATTAAACTCCGGCAAATATCTCGACCATGCATTCACTGTTCGCGCGAGAAGAAAAAGTTTGGATGTATGGCCGTCCGCGATCATGGCGGCCAGTTTCGGTAGCACAATCCATGTCATCGAAGCAAGTAATGTAAAGATAGACCGTTCGTCTACTAATAAACTACATTAAGTATTGTAGAGAACCAGCCATTTATTATTTAAAGCCTGAATTTTGTCTGGCGCGAACTAGCACGGTTCACCTCTGCTCCACCCATTTTCCTATGTCTATTAATTCAACGAGTTTGACAGAGAAAATGATTTATCGTTGCAAATGAGTACATCCACGCAATCTAAGATATTCGTAATAACACACCAGAATGAATTGAAACAGGAAAACATAAATATAACATTATGATTTAATTTAATTAATTACGAATCATTTTGTTGGCAATCGCATATTTCGATTATTGATACAAATTCAGAGGTGTTCTTGGATTCGTTTCGAAATTCCTTATACTTATGTTAATAAGAATACCGTCGCCAGTTGCTCGTACACTTAATCTCATTTTTTTCCTAATCACGGCGTCTCAACTCGGATACTTACATTTTAGTAAGTTAAAGCTGATGAAAAGAAAAGAAATACGAAGGAACTATAAATTCGACGTGGCCTTGATATCAATAATCCATCGGAATCACGGCAGTCCCGGGCATTACGAGAAATGAGTTCATCTCCGTTAATGTATCACGTACGAGGCAAGTTAACTCGCACATCCTTCTTAACGCGGAGTGAGAGCGAGAGCGGTCACTACATGTACGGACGCCAGTCGCGCACTCTCTGGCAATTATATGGGTTCCCGAGGCGTCCCCGTCGCTGTCACTATGGAATATGCACATGCGGGGATCCCGTGCTGTTGTATCCCTCTTACTTCTCTTTCGTCATGAACCGCTGGAACAATGATGATGATGATGATGACTGAACGGCGCTCGAGTACGTTGCGTCATCGGATATTTTGAGGAACGAACGCTTTGCTCCGAGAGTCACATACAAATTTGCAACCGGTTCTCCGATGAAATTTAGGAAAGATCGATCGAGAACGTATTGGAACGTGTTCCATGTGTCGGGATCATTTAATTTTTTACCTTTTTCAAAGCCCTTCGAAAGTGCTGCTAATTAGACACGGGGAAAGGGATTGTTCGAGGCCAATGCAATAGCTGTTTGAGAATCAAACGTAGCGATCCATATGGCTTGGGTATGCACTTCTTTAAAAGTTAATTAAAGTTATCAAATTTCGATCAACCTCGTTCGTTTAGCATTTTAGATTTCTCTTTAATTTTTTTCTATTTTTAATTTTCAAGTCAGTTTCATTAATTTAGCAACAAAACACTGATACATTCGAGTTCACGTATATCCATGAAAAATTAAAAAAGTCAAAGTTAATTGCATGGGATCTGCGAGATAACAATTAAGGGACGAATGGTTGCTGCGACCCAATATCAAAACTCAGATCTCGTTCACGTAGACAAGGACTATACCGAGATAGGAAAAACGTTATCTCTGTCTTTCACCCTCGTTCTCTCTCTCTCTCTCTCTCTCTCTCTCTCTCTCTCTCTTTCTCTCTCACAATCGTGCACTTGCAAGAGCCAAGAAAGTAACTGTCGCATGCTGCACAGAATCTCGCAACATACTTTCACCAGGAAGATCCATATTTTTTTCGGACGAGACATTTCTTCTATTTTGCTCATCGCCCTCGTACACGAACATACATAACTATATACTTGCGTAGATCCATTGTGCAATGTGCATTCTCTCTCACAGCTTCTTGTACGCTCCGAAAATCTAGTGTGGAACGAAGCCAGGGCAAGCCCCTTTTCTTCCACTCCGTGCGGGCTCGTGCATACCAAACTCCGGAATTAATTTTCACGGGACCTGTACGCACGGAGCAAATATGAAAACAGGAATGACCTATTCGCGGGATATAGCATCGACGATGGAGCGGCGAGGGGAAGGGTGCAAAACGGTACGACGATGCTAGTTTAGTAGTCCAGGCTAGACGGGTTCTGCACGGTGCAGGAACGAAGGTCGAATGGCAGACAGCACTATGCCCTCGTTGAACGCCAGCTATTATATACTACACCATGCATAACCTACTGGTCCTGCACGACCCGGCGTTCCCGTGAAACCGGCTCATAGAACCAATGTTGAGACTGGTCGGGGTTTCTTTTTCGGGGGTTGCGATAGAGCCAGAAAGGGATGAAAGGGGGAACGGGTGAGCGAGAGAAAGAGAGAGAGAGAGGGAGAGGTATACAAGCTGGTATAGCGAATGAAAGGAGTAAGACGAAGAATAGACAACTTCGCACGACTCCGTAAGGGTAAACGGTGCTGTCTTAATATTTTCCACCCCACGCCATCCGATCAATTTACCCTTAAAGCTTGAAAAATTTAGCCGATGTCCTATCGGCCATAATTCATTATTGAAAATTCGACTTCAATTTCAAAATCATTCTTCTTTTTCATCTTTTGATCGACTTTGAATGTTATAGACTTTCGGGACCCTCGAGATTTCTATGAATAAGTCAGAAGAAATTTGATACCTTTCTTGAACCTGTTAGTGTAAAAAACGGGTAGTATTATTTTCGAACGAGCTGTCGATCGATCGTTACATGTTGAATAAATGTTTGTGAGCGTTTATCTCGATAATGGTTTGTCTGACGACGTGTAACGTATATATGTATATATGTATATATTATTCGTAGACGTGACGGTTTTCGAGAAAATCAATAGTTAATTTCCCGTTGATGGGACGCCTCGAAACGATCCGGTCGGAACGACCCGGTACGATTAAAACTCGAACGTTTCGCAAATGCAATCGACGAATGAACCTAATATTCAAAAACCTTATTTTCATATAATGTTGTGTCGCACGAAAAAAGAGCCGACATACGGCAGCATGGTCAAAAATTATTTCTTTTCACCGATTGCCAACATTAAATACTTGATAATTTTCTCACAATTTATCATTTGTAGGAAAAACATGCCTGTGTCCAATCTATTTTCTAGATTGGGCACAATCTATTTCACGGGCTGCAAAACATATTTCTGTCATAATTTAGCTTTTAGAGAAGTCGATATTCGTCAAAGCACTTAGAAATATTTATATATTTTAAGAATTTTGTAAAAGTAAGTACTTCACATCTTGCAGTCGGTCGGTGGATAGCTGTAAGATTCGAACGAATTTTCCTTCGCGTTCTCTTGGTTCCAAAAAATCTTTGTTCACGACACCCTGCGTTACCACTGAAGATAAATGTTTCAATTAAAAAAACAATAGGAATATTAATAGTAAACGCACTTAAAAAAATGCAAGAATTGTCCATACGACACTCCCAGCGATAATCCGAAACTTCGATCCGTACCATCGAACGATATAAATTGGCCACCCTATATATACGTACATAGCAAATAGTAGACCGTGTAATAGCGAAAAGGGCCAGAAAGCACGAGGCCAATCGAGGTCAGAGACCGGGCGGAACCGAGAGTCCAACACACGCATTAAGGGGTTACACGTGTCTGGAAACCTCCGTCCCCGTCGTCTCTTCTCTTCGGTGACTGGTAATCTTTTACATTTATTTTCGTTATTTTTCTCTCTTTCCCTGTCTCGAGTCAACGAGATCGAGAGAGAGAGAGGGGGAGACTGAGAGACAGACAGACAGACAGACGGATACTTATATAGACATGGAAGTGAGTGCAAGGAAGTATATCTTTGCACTGCAAACTCTCGCGCGGATACGTAAAGACAACGCGGATACAAGAATTTAATTTGTTTTACTTAATTTATTTGATTTATTGTTGTACCCTAGCTTCGGGACAAATTGCAAGGTTTTCCAAGAAAAATTGTACCGACTTTTGCACAAAAATTGACTTATAGCCTATGTTTCCAGCATTAATCCTTAACAGTAAGAAAGCGTGAAGGTTAACATTACAATGCTCCGTATGAAAGAACTTTATAGACGTTTCGATTTAATATGTAACATTTACAGGTACGTACACACAAATAGCACATTGATAACGTCAAATAGAAATATCGATAAATTAAAAGAAATCTATAAGAATCGTATAGCCGGCGACCGAGTGTGAGAAAGTCAGAGAGGAAGAGAGAGAGAGGGAGCGAGAGAGAGGTAAAGTTAGATCATCTAGCCCTCGAAGTACGTACCCAATATTATTCAGAAAAGCGTGCTCGATCCTCTAGTACGGCTGTCCGTATTTCGTACGGAAATAGAAATGGCCAAGGACACGTCTCGAAAACAGAAGTTTGGGCGAAGAAGACGAGGAAAGGGTAGAGAGGAATAACGTGAGGAGGGGAGCGCCGTTGAAGACCGGGGGAGGGAAAAGAAGTGGAAGAGGGGGAAAGAGAGAGGCCGAAGGGGGGAGCGATAAAGGACGACGGGGGTGGGCGAGGATACGAAAATAAGGACAGTAAGAGAGACGAAGCCCGGAAAAGACGCGCAATGTCGAGAGCGTGGAGCGGAAAAAAAGAAGAACCGAAAGGTATGCCGAAGGGGTTTTCGCCGGAGAGACTCCTTCTTCGTCCTCTTCCCGATGAACGATGGAGAAACGACGAGCCTCCGGAGAAACAGAAACGTGACCGACCGAACGGTAAACGACAACGTCCTTTCGATTTACGATGGTAAGCTCTCACGGGAAAGTTCATTCCGGACATCACCGGTCGGCGAAGAGGACGGCTGGGTGGCGGGGCCGAGGGCGAGGGGAACAAGGATTCTCGATTCCTTTTCGAAAGGAGAAGCGAAACGGAATGACGTGATCCGACCCCGCACCCGCGTCCCCCTCTGTGGACCTTTCCGTCGTCCTAGATATACGCCGCTACCAACGTTCACGTTTCGCGATCACCATTTGCCGTTTGCTTCTTTTTTCTCCTTATTTCCTTCTTTCTTTCTTTTTCTAGTCGGTCACGAATAAGTTTGGCGGGCATCTTTATGCGAACCTCGTAAATGGTACGAGGGACGAACGATATTGGATTTTGAACGGTCAATCGATTCGGGTGATTATTGCAGGGTCGGAAGGATTTACTATTTTTCTCATTTGTTTTTAAACAAATTATCTTTAATTATTCAACGTCTGGCGAAGTCGAGCTAATACTTCAAAATTCATTAACATTTTTTATTTGGAATCACGACCAAAAGTTGAACGCTCGTCCTGCTGAAAAGTTGACATGTTTCTCAAAAACATCAAATTAAACTTATTACAAATGGCGTGAGTTCTGCCGATTACTTTTTGAAAAATGAACCTATAATACTTGTAATAAAAAATAAAACTTCATTTTTCAACGAACGAAATTATTATTTTCGTCGCCGATCAGTTATTTTGCTTGATCCCTTTTATAACATTATTGTGGAAAACAACATTTCGGAATTAGGGTACCTCATTCCTTCATTAAACCCCCGTTCAACGACTACGCCAACCCTAAATCTTCGCTCCAACTTTTTTCGAACGTGCACGGACTTACTGAGAAACATAAAGTTCTACCTCGCGCAGTTTGCGATTGTGCACAAGGTGTAACATTGTGTTTTTCCGCAAGTTCAAATGTCTCGGACAAAACTGGATTACAATGGTTTTTAGCGATTGAGAGTGCGCTACCTCATTGCGATTCAAATTTTTCGAATGGACAAAGGACGAAAGTTATTGGAATGGTAGGTTGCAAGGATGAAGAAAATAGAATACATTTAGGGCATTCAATCATTTTCCCGATGAGGTTATAGGTATACCAAGAAAAATATAGTTATTAGATATAATACAAATTCTAAACTTTATTTTTTAATATTTATTAATATAATACAAGCTATTTATTTCACATGAAAACTTTGTACCTACCTATAAAAGAAAAGTTTGCCGAAAAGACTTTTTAATTGTTTGTTTACAGTGAAATTAAAATCTATACATAGAGAGTGAGATTATAACATATGTAACAGATATATATAGACAGTTAACGTACAAAAACAAAAATATCCGTCTCTGCAATTCGACTTTCGTGAACGATGTTAAGCAACAATTGTTAAGATTCGCAGATTACCGTTCACTCGCGAAACAGTATCGTGTGTGTTTTAATAGAGATGAATATGCATATCCCTTCATTAGAAGAAAAAAAAACGTAGAGCCATTTCGGCCAACAGCATATATTAAGAAACAGTCGTAACTCCTTGATTGTTCAAAAATGGTTGTTGAATCGTTGATGACGAATCGAGTGAAAGAGGAATAAAAATACGTCTATAGGTTATACGCGGCAATTGCTATCGAGAAAATTCGGTAACTGCGTATACCAGTGTAGATATAGGCACATTATCGATCGAGGGAATTGGGAGGCTATTACTGGGATTAGTCATCCAGTGCGACTAGTACAGACGCACCGTAGATACTGTATTTATATATACATACATACGTACTGTGTCATGCGCTCGGTAAGCACGAGTGACGTAGTATTAGTGTCAAACGGAGCAACTCCGCTACACCGTACGAATCAACCCTCATCTACCCTACAATATCGCAGTGACGGCATACATTGTACGTATACACCTATCTCTATGTACACATAGGTCTCCCGTTGGCGCTATGATATTCCGGAGTTGAGGACGCGTGACTCATCGAGAGAGAGAGAGAGAGAGAGAGCGCGAGACGAAAAAATTGCGATCGATCGCCGACGTGCAGTCTCCGCACTCGTATTATATCAGCACGTATATCTCTCTATATATATGTGACATCAGTAAAGTGTTAACTCTGACGACTGGACGATGCAATTGATAAGAAAATGGTGAAAAAGAGCTGGCTGAAAATGGTCAACGCAAAAGTTCTCAGCTTCCGAAACGAAATGCTGTTACGTACTGGATGGAAACCGAACGACGCGAGCCACTACGTTATCTACTTTTATACAAATACGGGGCATAACGTGCCAACTCGAACTACTTCCGATCTTGACAATCTCAGACGACATGTCCATATTTTTTGCTTTTTTATAAAATATAAATAAAATATTTCATAAATAATCTAATTACAAGAGGTTCGGTAATTTTTGTTTTGTTTTTCAAGAATCTTGTAATTTTAACAACGTTGTTAAACTTAGGAGAATTTGTAGCGTTGTCAGTGCGTATTACTGCCATGACTCCGTTTTAGAGAGAAAAGGTTGTATAATGCGAAGAATGCGTTCAATATTAAAAAATATATGTACATACTTTTCCGATTATATTCCGAAGTACGAAACGAAAGATATCGCCACTTTGAAAAGTTACTCGCAATTACATTTATTTAGGCGAACAACTTATACGATATGAAACAAAAACGGAAAGCGTTTCGTTTACAGAGTTACGATTATTACTTTAGGGTGGTAATGGAGGTTAAGTTTAATGTAACTATAAGGATCACGATTTTGTTTAGAAATGTTAAAAATTTACAAAATAATTATTTTTATTTTTTTCAAAAATCATCGATATTAATGAAGGAAAAGAAACATTTAATGATTTTTCGTAATGAGTCAGGCTCCGTCTATCGAGTCTGCCGGTTCCTTCAACACCGACATTGGATATGCGGCCGACTTTGAAATTTCATTGTGAAAATGTTGTAAATTGAGTATGGCACTTAATATAGAAATAGGTATACTCGTATAGAGTATTCGCACTAAAGGATATAGAAAAATTGTCTCAGAGTTGAATTTTGTCTTTATCGTCGAATCACCTTAAATTTCAACAAGAAATGATAATATTATTAAACATTTTATTTAAAAACTATTTCAATAGAAATTGGTTGTCATAGAATGCCCGATATGCGTATACCAATGGGCGTTCAACGAGGTTTTGTCGATCTGTTCTGCTCTTTCTCTCTCTCTCTCTCTCTCCTTCTCTCTCTCTCTCTCTCCTTCTCTCTCTCTCTCTCTCTCTCTCTCTCTCTCTCTCTCTCTCTCTCCCTCTCTACCCCTCGTTCATTTCCTCCTCTTCGTCCCTCCCCTCGCGCTCTCTCTATCTGTCGCGTTTTCACAAAGCGGAAGCCTTCCGGAGAGCAAAATTTATTCTTTCCACGCATCCATACGGCCCTGATCGCATTAGAGCCCCATGGAACGCGTGCCCGGCAACACCGAGATGAGAGAAATAAGAGTGGGAGAGGGTGAGGGAGAGGGAGAGCGCGCCAGAGAGAGATAGAGAGATGAGACTGAGGCCTCATAGCTATTTCAGACTACGAGATCTGTAGATATATATAAGCGGTGAAATAGCAAAGTCGAAAATTTCACGACATAGCGAAAAAAAATGCCGCGAAAAAAAAGTTGAGTAACAGCGGACCACGAGAGAGGGGGTTCGTGGCATAGGACGAGACTCCGCCGATTGAATTTCATCAACCTCCTATAGATATTAACGTATATATATACACAAGATACGATTGACAGTCGAGGAACACGGTTCTCGCTCGAAAATACCCTCTTAAAATAACAATGTTATTTCGATTTCATGACGAGATTCAAAAAACAATTTTTACCCGACGCACACGTATACACGTAATATAAATATTTCTATGTCACATAATATTATGCATCTCTATAGATATAACGCGATCTGTACTCCACCTTACGCTCGAGATAAAAGATAACGAATATTGTTGCGCCGACTATA
Organism: Netelia virgata; assembly: GCA_951802705.1. Classification (NCBI taxonomy): domain Eukaryota; kingdom Metazoa; phylum Arthropoda; class Insecta; order Hymenoptera; family Ichneumonidae; genus Netelia; species Netelia virgata. The sequence continues at coordinate 21,075,991 of OX637865.1, forward strand.
AAAGAGTCGGGATAAAAGCAGGAGAAGATAACGCTATCGTCGTTCACTCGCATATAACAAACCTTACTATATATGTATATATAGAAGGAGAGAGGGGTAGAGAGAGAGAGAGAGAGAGAGAGAGAGAGAGAGAGAGAGAGAGAGAGAGAGAGAGAGAGAGAGAGAGAGAAGAGTAGAAATATAAGTGAGAGTTATAAAATAAAACGAGAAGTGCGTCGCGCGCATTGTGGACTTTTCCATTCTCATCCTGGTTCTCTTCTTCGTGCGATAAATAGCGACAACATCTTTGATTTCTCTTCTTCCCAGCTTACCGTGATCCTTTGATGACGGAACAGTCAACGATTAAAACACATTTTGAGCGATTGGGCCAAACTTTAACACAGAAGTAAAGCAGCAAAGCTTCCCTCGTTCGGTGCAATTATTATAACAATACAAAATTTCCCATTTCCTAAAATTACAATAATAAGTCTCATACGCTTTCTGCCATCCAGTCGAAATTTTTTAAACACATCAAGGGCAATTATATAAATATGCATATAAATATGGCGATAAACATGCCAAATTGGAAAACAATCAATTCCACGAAACGTTCGATTCTACGAATTATTTTCGGATGATATTTTCTACACATGAAACAATGACTTTAAAGTATTACTGACATTCATTGTGAATTTATGCAATTTTAGAAAAAAATCTATAAGCGACGAAAAGAGAAAAGTGACGGGTGAAATGTTACGACAAATCAATAAGAAAGTTTCGACTCGTATCGAGGTTTATATTTTTTTTAAATCTCCATTCTCTCGGTAGCTGCGTATTTCTGATCATCCCATATATCTTATTCCACTAGAAATAATTATTGCACCTTTAGGATAAATGATAAACGGTCAGAGAAAATAGTAGTCAATTGGTCGGAGCGCTTCCTCACAATCAGTGATAGTGCAGTAATGGCGCAGACTCGCTCCTGTTGCCCGAAAAGTTAATACCTAAATTGATTAAATTTAATGATTTTTCTTATTTTATAAAAAAATTGAGTATGTCAAATAGTCTTTGGTTTCGGTTAATTATATACAGTCCATATTCAGTATCACTCCTATAAATGCTAACATTTATAATTTGGTAACATCGTTTTAATTGTTCGAAAGTAATCGTTCCGACAGATTCGTTACCTCAATGTTTTTTCTAGAATACCAATTTGTTTGATTTATAATTTCTGTCGCTAATTCATCGAATTTCCCTAGCTGTCCCATGGTAATATCTTGATCTTCAAGGTCATATTAAGGAATAATTTTTTTAAAGCATTCGATAAAATGGTCAAGATCGTATTTAGACATAAAAGTTTGCCATTTAAAAAAATTGACTTTTCCTTTAAATGACCTTGAAGGTCAAGATCATGGTCACGAACGAGGTTGCCGTCGGATAGCCAGGGTAAATTCATACAACTTATGTCGCAACCATTTTTTTGAGCAACGCCTACGTTTCAAGTTATTGAACCGGTCCGGGACTTTTTGAAGACCCTGTATAACGATTACAATGCCAAAAAAATTGACAACGGGACAATCAAATTTACAAACATAAATGAGATAAATATAATCATTAAAAAACTCAAACCCAGAAAAGCTCCAGGAAATGATAATATACAGAATAAGATATTTAAAAATTGCCTAACAAAGCAATTTCCCAATTAGCTAACATTTTCAACGATTGCCAACTAAACAGCTATTTCCCAGATAGCTGGAAACGTGCACAAATCATAGCTTTCCCTAAACAGGGAAAGGATAAATATAGCATACACTAATGATAAGTAAGCTATTAGAAAAAATAATATTAAATATAATATTAATTTTTGAAAATGAGACAAATATTCTCATACCTGACGATGAGCAATTTGGATTCAGATCCGGCCATAATACTGTACAACTGGTTAGAATCACATATCATTAAATTATAACATGCATAAATTATTAACAGCGGTTTTTATGGATATAGAAAAGGCATTCGATACTGTATGTCAAGAAGCCCTTATTTATAAACTTGCACTATTAAACTTCCCAGGTTATATCATAAAAATGGTGCAATACTACCTAAAACCTTTAACGTTATAAATGATAATAAACAATCAACTGAAAGAAATATAGTAGCAGGAGTTCCTCAGGGATCCACACTGGGGCCTGTACCCTTCGTCTATTATGTAAATGACATACCAAAAAATCTGAACTTTGCCCTTGGCAAATAAAAGTAGCACGACAATATGTAATTAATCAAGCTAATACACTTCAAAAAAAAGAAAAAGAAAATAATAATACCTGAATGCAAAATCGGAAAGACCATAGGTAAACCTAAAAAAGAAATAAAATATCTAGAAGCCTTTTAGATGAAGGTTTATATTTTACTAAAACACACAATAGTCAGAAGGAAAAAAAATCATGGCTTTGAGAGGATTACTATATTATTTACTATGCCAAAAAAGTAAATTACAATATAAATACAAAGTAATCCTACCTACCTTCAACAACAAATAAAGAAATTAGAATCAAAGCCAAAATTCAAGATTTCAAAAAAGACATCCTCGACACTACCATAAATTTCTACCATACATAAATAAACGATTTACCTATTTCAGAAAATCTAACATTCAAGAAAATAAAGGACGTTCCTTTTAGGATAAATCACAAATTACCACAGTACACAATAATGTCATGACTGACATAAATGACCAATATAAAAAATGTATATAGTAGAAATAAGAAGTAGATTAAGTATTTATAACTAGTATGTACAGGGTTTTTAAAAATTGTACCTGAACAAAAAAGAAAATTGCGCTAAAAGTTTAGCAATAATATTCATGACAAGCTGACATAAAAAATGAGCTAGTAAGTAACTAGATGTATACAGGTATAGCTCAAAGCTAAGCTAATCAAGAAGCAAACCTCGATACATAAGATTGTAACAATACAAGAAAGAAACACAAATAATAAAGAACTTTCAAATGTCAATGAGAGGTCTAGCTTTCGTCTCCGGATGTGTTGAACATTATAAACCGCACAGAGATTATCATAACGCTACCATAAGCAATATAATGCTATCTGTGATTATTTTATATCGGCCAAACCTGCATTCCTCGGTGACGGCATCCCGCATATTGACAAAATTGTCGTGCAGAAAAGCACGGACTGAAGAATCGACCGGGGCCCTACCTACTCCTATCCTTCTAACATAATCATCTGCAGATCCCTGCCTTACTCACCATTTTGGAAACTTTGGAAATTCACGAAACCCCACCCAAGGGTCTGCATACTGCCCCTTACCTCTTTTTTGTCAAAGTCCATCGTAAAGTGGAAAGATTTTTATTACATAAGCAAGTTGACAGTTCAAGTCAGAGTGATCAAGTATGAACAAGTGCTGGGGGTGCAAAACAACGGATATATCCTAAATACGATGCAAGTTATTTGGAATTTGTAGTAAACAATGAAGAAAAATCGCAGTGTGTACTCTGTCTGAAAATTATAGCGCCCGAAAGTATGCTCCCAAGTAAGTTACAGCGATATCTTGAGATCATTCACCCTACCATGGTTGGAAAATCTCACGAATTTTTTAGTCGTAAGTTGCAAAATTTTCAAAAGCGAAAAATGTGTTCACTCAACAAGCCTCAATACCTAATAACGCACTGCTCGCATCTTTCAAGGTGGCATACGGACTGGCAAAGGGCAAAAAACCTCACACCATCGCAGAAGAGCTTATTCTACCGGCTGCTCTTGATATGGTTAACATTATGGTGGGTAAATCAGCGAGAAAACTAATTTCAAAGATACCTTTGTCTAACAATACCATTAGTCGAAGAATCCATCATATCTCTGAGGATCTCAATGATCAATTAACAGAGAAAATGAAAGGTAAGGAATTTGGCCTGCAACTTGATGAGGGTACTGACAATTATAAAGATGCACACACCTTATTTGTTATGTACGCTTTCTGGATTATAATATTATCATTGAAGGCCTTCTGTTCTGTAAAAGTATCGTTGAAAGTGCAAAGGCTCAAGACTTATTTGAAATTCCTGATAAATTTATAACACGAAATGATTTGGATTGGTAAAGTGCATCGGTGTATGTACTGATGGTCTTCGATCAATGTTTGGCCGCTATGGAGGGTTACAGGCACTTATTCGTAGCAAAGCGCCGCTTGCTATGTGGACCCATTGCATCATCCATGGAGAAGTACTCGCATCGACGTCGATGAGTCCTCAATTAAATGTGATATTAGAACATGTCATAGGCGTCATTAACTACATAAAGACCAGGCCACTGAAAGCCAGATTGTTAAAAAAAAAACTGTGCATAGACATGGAAGCTGAACACACAGCCTTGCTGTACTACTGCAGTTCACGAGGGCTTTCACGTGGAAACATCTTATCCCGTGCATTCGAGTTACGACAAGAAATTCACACTTTTCTGTAAGAGGAGGTTTTCTGAAAACTCCAGGCACTTTTCCGAGGCTGATTTTGTTGCTGAAGCTAGCCTATTCGTGCTATATATTTCAGAAACTGAATGTCTCGAATCTGTTTCTGCAAGGCAATAACATGCACATCTTGAAAATTTTTGGAGAAGATTGCGGCGTTTAGGAAAAAACTGCAGTTTTGAATAAACAAAATTAATGAGGATGGCGGTCAAGAATGTTTCCCTGAATTGTATAAATACGCGGCCTCTAATGAGTTGGTTGTTTCACAAGACTTGCTGTCCATTTTTACAGAATACCTTTCAAAGCTCTCTGAATGGTTTGCAAAATACTTTGTGGAATACAATGTCGAAAAATTGGCGTGGATCCAAGATCCTTTTCGTGCTCAATCTCCACCAGAATTCGCTTCGCAAGAAGAAGAGAGTCTCATTGAACTCTCATGCGACAATAGCCTTAAAACAAAATTTCCTTGTTCCGATTTGCTGGAGTTTTGGATCGCGGTGAAAAATGAATATCCAAGTCTAAGTTCAAAAGGTTCAAGGATTTTCATTCCCTTTGCTACATCCTATTTATGCGAAGCCGGATTTTCAGCTGTAGCTGTAATACAGAGTAAATATCGCTCAAAAATCAATGTGTACCAAGAAATGAGAGTAGCAGTATCTAGCCTTATTCCGCGATTTGAAGAAATGTGTGGAGATCAGCAAGCCCACACGTTGTATCGACTAACTTGTCCTTAAAGGTTTTCTCCATTTTTTCTCTTTTCATAATTTTCTTTCAATTTATATTTTTGTGTGTCAATTCTATTAAATATCTATACCTAGTAGCTTCAGAGTTGCCTTCACGTCATTGAACATAAACTTTGGCTATGGCGCCATGGCAAAATACTGAACCGGTAAGTGCGCCGCAAACTGAAAAAGTTTGGGAACCCCTGCCCCAACATGTTTAATATCTCCCCCTTTATTTCCAATACATCCATCTCTTTCGTCCACTCTTCTGTTGCTTTTTTTGCTTTCTCTGTAACCATCTCCCAGGCTTTTTTGCATACCAATAAATGTTCCAACGTCTCGTTTTTTTCTTTACAAATCCTGCATAGCCAATCGTTTCCCCTCTCTTTCCCGCCCTTCCTATGTTTCCACATCTTAATTTCGCCCACATCTCTTTATTCTTCCCCTTCACTCCCACCAATATCTCCACGGCAGCGCATCATTTTGGCATATCCATTTATAATTTACACTGTATGTCGACTCGTTTATTCTCTCCCCTTCCTTTTTTAATATTTCTTTTTTCAAGTTTTCTAACCCCTCTTTTATTCTTTCATCGATTTCTTCATCATCCTTTCTCTCCCATATAATTGTCAATACATTATCTATCCCCATACCCCTTACCACATTCACCATACTCTTTCCCCACTTTGACGGATTCCTATTTTTAATTGCTCTCATTTCTTCTAATAAACACATTTTTGGCCACTTGGTCTCCAATCCGAGTCGCGTCCTTTATATATCTTAGTGCCCTATTCCTTATTATATACTCGACAGTTGGCACCCCCAGCTCTCTTCTCCATATGTAATTCGGCGTATTTCTATCCACACCTAATGCTAACTTGCAATACCTGCTCTGTAGTCTCTCGAAGACACCTATTTCACCCATTCCCCACACCTCGATCCCATACATCGTTTCGGCCTTTACCAGCGCCTCTAGTCAATATAGTCTATCCTCCATTATCTCCCTTCCAGCCCTCTTCCATATACCCCGAACCGTATTCATGGCCTTTTGCGCCTTTGCGACCATTTTTTCCATGCAACCATACTGAATTCTTGCAAGTAAACCAATATCCTAAGTATTTGAATTCTTTTACTATCTCCATATTTTCCCCTTAATTACCCATTCTTCTTCCTTTTTCCTTTTTCCTCCATTACTAAAAATCATTATCTTTGTCTTTTTCGTATTTACTTCCATTTTATTTTCCTTTGCCCATCCTTCCAGGTCTCTTACCACACTCTTTTACCCTTCTGCCGAATCCGCTACTGCCACCACATCGTCCGCATATTTTATGGTGAATATTTTTTCCTTTCCCATGACAACTTCGCCTTAATTTTTCCTTATCCACCTGACTCCTAAATCATCAACATACAGATCAAAAAGCACCGCACTTAACGCATATCCTTGTCTCACTCCCTGCTTCGTTTCGAAAGTTTCTGTGATTCTCACATGTATTTGTACTTCGGCTCTAGTTTCCTTGTATATCTCCTTTATTGTCTCTAACATTCTTTCTTCTATTCCTTTCTCTTTTAATTTTCGAACCAGTATATCCCTACATACTCTGTCAAATGTTGCGTTGAAGTGTATGCACATTGCGTATAGCTTCCCTCCTTTCGATTGTAAATTCTACTTAATTATCGGATTTAGAGCAACTATCTGATCCCTCGTGCCTTTGCTCTTCCTAAATCCGGCTTGGGTTTCTTTCAATTTTTTGTTCTTCTCTATCTATTTGTTCAGCCATTCAATCATCATTTTCGTTAAAACTTTATGTCCTACATATCCTACATTTTCTTTATCCCCGTTGTTTCCCGTCCTTTAGCAATTCCTTCCCGCACCCATATCTCATTGAATACCTTTCTCAAATCTTCCCTTTCCGCTTCTGGTAAGGCCTTCAAGAATTCCACACCTATACCATCTTCCCTTGCCGCCTTTCCATTTTTCATTTTCTTCAGTGCTTCTTCTAACTCTTGCTTTTTGAATTCCTCATAAAAAACTCTTTTTCCTTCTTCCTCTTTGTTTTCCCCTCTCTCGTGCTTACACCTTTCTCCCCCCTCTTCCTTTCCCAATTTCTCATTCATTTTATCTCCTCCAATCAGCACCTTTTCAAAATGCTCCCTCCATTCTTCGTTCGTTATTGTACTATCTATTACTCTCCTTCCTTTATTCCTAAACTTGTTTATCGGTTTTCACCATTCATTCATATTATTTGCTTTCCCATTAATATTGTATTTAGTATTAATAAAGTTTTTCCGTTTAATTGAGATTGTTTTTCCCTAATAAAGTCAATATTATACACAATGATCGGCGGGGAAACAAACGTTTCAAATAAAACTTATTTGTTTCAAGTCGTAGATTAAGAATCTGTAATAGAAAATATACGTTTCCATTTGAAAAAAACAAGTTGACCTTGAAATGACCTTGAAAACATAATGCAAATTGAAAGCGGATATAACTGCTGAATCGGTCCCTCCATGACTTAAACTTTTTATTTGAAACATATTTTTCTCCGGTATTTAGTTTTCGAGATGTTCAGGTGTTCTGTTTCTCGGGACTCACTCTGCATAGAGGCATTATTTATTCTTTGTACAAGCTTTCTGTTTCAATTCAAGCAACAATTATCAACCCAATTTAAAATACGATAAAGGAAATGCGATCCGACAAAAAAGTGAAAAATAAACCGAACTAGGTATACGAAGAACATTAAACAAAGCATTAATTGCTAATAATAATAATAATCATAGAACGTGACTAGCAATTAGTTTAAACAATAATTGACTGGTAGCGCATGTTTGTTTACTCGCATTCGTAAATAACTTCCTGATTATCTGCTTTGTACGATTTTTTCGAGTAGGTACAGGTCCCTGAATTTATTGGAAATTTTTCTCGAATTTCAAAACATTTTGTTTTTATCTTTGATACACTTTATGCACGAAACTGCTCTTTAAAGTACCTTTGCACATTTTTAATTGGTGACATTCGATGAAATAATTTCGAACCGTACCGTGAATTTGGCCATTAAATAAATTGGCGACAAATTTGATGAATCATCTCTTTTAAAATAGTTTGCTAATAGCTTCGTAGGATTACTGTTATACTAAGAATTTACCGTTACAAAATAACTACACGTTTTTATTAAAAATCAACGATCTTTCTATGTGTTATTTCTGAAAATGTCCGAATTTGTTGACATTGTATCAATTTCCCGTTCACGAAAAGCAGCTTATTTAGAAAAAGTAAGAGACGTACAAGAAATAATGTAGTAGGTACATTGGAAAGAGATTGAAAAATAACCTTAAGAGATGAAAGACCTTAAATCATTTATTCAAAATAAATTAAACTATATATGTTCGAGATGAGTATTATTTAAAATCAATACTCTTTCTTATCTTCAAAATCCGTCATCTGTAATATGCTCAAGCCGGAAATAATACAAAGATTGGATATATAAATATCATTAATTTTACAGGTACATTTGCCGTGGCATAACAAATGACTCTCGATTCTCGGTCGACCGCGCAGAAAGAGACGAGTTTTACGGTGGCTCGTCTTGCAATCGATGACAATTATTATCCGCGACCGGGTAATGCCCGAGCCACGTGAAATCCCGCGTTGCGGCGTTTCGGTGTCGCGCGTTGAAATGAAAAGCGACGGTAGGTGGAATATCTTTGCGGTTTACACGGTGTAATGAATACCCTCGGTCCCATCCTGGGTTAGTTAGTATATTCATCTCGTGTATACTCAAAGTATAAAATGGATGAGTCACATGCCGCGAGGAGTACGTCACGTCGATCTGCGATTCTTTTCACGGTCCGACGATTCTCATACCGGAAAAACCTTCGAGCTTACTCGATTCTGTCATAATGCCGCGGATACATTTCCTCTGTTTATTTCTGCGACTATAACTTTCTAAACGTGTAATACGAAAAAATTATTAAATTGCCGGTTACTTATTTTTTTTATCGACAATGGAAGATCATTCATTTTTACTTTAGACTAATTCGTGACACTCGAAGTATTTAATACAAATTATTTTACTATTGTTAACGATGCAAAATAGTAATTTGTATGAAATTGTTAATCCCTTAAATTCGTATTTCTTTATTAAACAATATTTTGTACATTGAGGTTTTTCGTTAAATATAAAAAAATTGAGTTCAAAAGAATGTCATCGGCAACGAAATGAACTGCAAAGTAACGCTGTGAAATTACTCTCCGGTTGTACTTAATGTTGTTGTTGTTGTTGTTGTTATTAGCAAAGAGAAGGTGGAGTTGGTTCCAAGGTGTGCAATATCCCCTTTGATGTTGCGGGGAACATGTCCTGTCGATAGTGTCGTTCGCCCATTAAGAGCATAACGTTATTCCGGATTAATTACCTCAGGACAATCTGGAGGCGCACGTTGTTTCGTGGTACCGCGAAAAAATGCACTACACGAGCGAAAAACCAGGCAAGGAAAGAAAGCGAGAAGCCAAAAAGTAAGCATGAAGAGCCTAAAAAGCGAATAATCTTTTAATCTTTCGTCGAACGGATCCTTGAAAGTTTATAGCCAGGGAGCGAGCGTCGTCGTGGCTACGCGCTCTGGTCCGCGATATCTACATCTATTTTTGTCTTCGGTCAGCTGTTGTCGCATGCGGTATTAGCATAATGAAGACGGGCCTATCTCCCTGTCTCGTTTGGGCTCGCTCTCTCCCTCTCTCTCTCTCTCTCTCTCTCTCTCTCTCTCTCTTTCGTTCTCTTTCTCTTCTTTATCCCCCCTCGTGTTCTTTTTTACCGAAGTCCGTCCGTTCTTTCTTTCTCTTCTGCAGCTCCGGAGCTATGCGTGTTGCAGCGAGTGGTTCGGCAACTCTGGGTTGACACAGGTCCAGCCGCTTTTGCAGAGACTGATATGCCGGTTCGAGAGAGCCGAGCAGAATGAGACGAGAAAGGGGAAGAATAGCGCCCCAAGCATATAGATATATGTACGTATTTGTGGGACAGAATATCTATATATGTATAGAGTAGGGGGCAAGATTTGGAACGCTCAAGCATTTTGGCATTTTGCAGTCTTCGGAACGGGAAATGTGAGGCGAGTGTTCTCATCTAAGGCTGTTCTTCACTTTTTTAAGTTCTGCAGCGAGTCTCGAAAACCGCAGATCTGGCATATGAATATCTAGTATTTTTTCATTTTCGTTGGGTGGGTCGATTGCAGTTATACAATTTTTTTTATAGAAAACTATCTGATTTTCTAAATGATATTGTTTGCACTCGTTTATTTATTTATAACCGATAATAAAGACGATCTACTCGTAACGGCTGTAGCTCTTGCGAATCGAGCACGCTGATGTTTTATAGACCAAACACGATAGTCTTAAATATAAAAGGCCCACTGTACACACATTTCGCTCTGTAATTTATGAAGCCATTCAATCTAATTGTACGTTAAATCTAAGTGACCTCAATTCGCCAACAGTTTGGGCTTAAAATTAAAAAAAATTATTATACCAACATTATATGAACGTATTCATTTATTTCACATTGATTGGCATTAATCATTTATATATCATTATAATTGCTTGTACAATTGTTGATATATATATATATACATTTTTTTTGATTAATTATTATTATGACACAAAACATCACAGCGATTCGATTACTTTTTAGATTTAAATTTTTTCTAAAAAATGTTTCTCTGGATTTTCGGCCCATTTTACTATCACTGATACCGGTAGATTCAGGCTATCGATGAATATATCTCGAATTTTTTATTGCAAATTATTAAAAATTTCATAACTTAAAGAAACTTTTCAGTCAATCATCTTTCAACTTCCTCTCCGTGTGTCTGTCTGCGCATTCAAAGACTGCATTCAAAGACAGCTGAGAGATTCATGAGAAACCTGCTTGCCAAATCGACGTGGGAAAGGGAACTCTGACTGCGAACAACCTTTAAAAAGCTATTCCTCGTCGAGAATTTTGAAACATTAGTACTCTTTCCATTATGCATAATTTATTAGAAAACTATTTCTAATGATGTTGAATGTTTCTCCGAATAGTAAAAAAAATTGTATAAGTAAATACAGAGAAATATTGAAAATTATTTGACTATACGATAGTTATAGAACATTACCGTGAAATCACGTCCGTAACGAAGCGATACTTTCGAAACGCAGAACAGTTGATATTCCCATCATTTTGATAAATTTCTCGTCGTTTACAGCTTAAGATTGATCGATCGTAATTATAGAATTTTTTCGAACGGAACGGTGCTGCCTCGCTGTTTTCACGTCTCTCGGTACACTTTTCTCTATGCAGAAAAGTATTATGAGCGGCTAGGTCGGCTTTCACTTTCACCGTTTCCTCTCTGTCGCGATTCCGCGATCCTCCCCCTTCCTTGCCTAACGATGATACGTTTATCTTCCATAATTCAGTATTCCCGGGACAATATTTACACAAGATTCTTAACGAGACGACGCATCGGCGATTTTTTTATTTTTCTATATTTTCACATTTTCATTTCTATGTACATTTGTTTCGATTGGTATCTTTTCTTTTAAGATATTGCACGATTACTGCTCGGACATTTTATGCCGAGGATACTTTAATCATTATCCGTGGTATTTTGAGAACTTTGGTAAGAAAATGTTAAAAATAACAAATGTAGGAAAGCTTTTCTTACGAAGAATCAAACATCTTTCATAATAAAAGAAACTCATTTTGATCTATATAGTAATTTTACAGAGAGCGTGTATTTACATCTTTAAGATGTTTTCCAGGAAAAAATGTATCGTGTGATGGTCAACGTTGCGTTGGTCAACGCGCGATAAATCTTATCAAAATTGTATTTATTTTTGATTAATAAGAACAGCAGGCCCCGCAAAGTATCTTAGCAGGAAGGAAGATAACGTGTATACGTATACTACCAAAGTGCTCGGCTGCGCTGCTTAAATCTTGAAAGAGGGAGAGAGGGAACGAGAGCCAGAGAGAGAGAGAGAGAGAGAGAGAGAGAGAGAGAGAGAGAGAGAGAGAGAGAGAGAGAGAGAGAGAGAAAAAGAGAGACGCTTGAAGAAGGAAAATGCATTGCGGACCAGAAACAAGTTTTCCGAAGCATGAAAAATTCGTGCAGTCGAAATATCGACAGTTCTCTCTGTCTCCCGTACATTTTCCCTTCGACGTTCGGCCTTGTTCGAAAATGCACATGGCTTATCGTAATCTGGTACGGATATATATATATACGTACACAGGAATATTTACGCAGCTTTCCACACTGCGGAATCGTGAGAGCGAAAAAGTTTCATTTGCCAGGCTCGCTTACAAAAAGCAAACGAAAAAAAGACGAAATGCACGTGCAGGAACAAAAAATACCTGCGATACGAGTAAACGTTTGCATAGAAATATATATATATATATATATCGTGCGAACATCCTGGGGTGTGAACAGCCTCTGGCACGAACGGGCACCATTGCGTACTCGTAGAAGCAAGTCTCGATACGACGTGCACAGAGCCGATGACGAATCACTACCAACTCGGTTAAACGACGATTACGAAATTTCAATACCTATTTTTTCTTTTTGCTCTCTCAATATTTAATTACAGTCGGGGGCTGCAAATCTGTTTTTTTTTCTCCCTCGAGTCAGCTTACTCCGTCTTTCTCAAGTCGACTACTCATCTCTCGCTTACGATTCGTAGCCACGCAGTTTCTTTTGTGTCGGGGTTAACGACGCGGCACGGAGATTACCAAGTTTCTGGAACGTGTGACATATACAGAGAGGAAAAAAAACGTTTTTGCGTTCTTCGGCCATCTCTCTCTCTCTCTGTCTCTCTCTCTCTCTCTCTTCATCTGACTCGGTGGATTCTCGTGGAAAATAGCGGTTGATTTCCTTGGGAAAAACTCGTTAGCGAGCTTCGACGAAGTTTAAGGTCGAACCATTGTACGTACTTATATAATGTGCTACGTATGGGCTGAGATCGTGTACTCACATGCTGCATCGGCAGCGACGCATATTACCTCACCAGTTGTGAACGAATCGCATTTTCACCATAGTCATTATACGTATGTATATATATATATATATATATATATATATATATATATATATATATATATATATATAGAGAGAGAGAGAGAGAGAGAGAGAGTGAGAGAGAGAGAAATTGCTATGTTCGTATTGTTGCTACGCAGGAGCTACAAAGCTCCGGTGTTGAGCGAGACTCGTGCTTATCGGCTTCTCCGATCTCCGTCGTCGTCGCACATACGATCCAGTATATGTGTATCAGTAACACATATACACGACAAAGGCACGCAGTTAGGCGAGAAAGAGTGAGAGTCTGTCTCTCTCTTTGTCGTTTCGTGATTATAGCGCGAATCACCGCTACGATAGTGAAAGAGCTCGCGAAAAAACGTTTGCTCTTGTCGCGAATAAATACTAACGAGTCTCTCGAGGCAGTTAGGTGGCAAATCAATAGTCCATTGAGTCTGCTTTTTTCTATCTAATGGAATCATCGGAGGATTTCGCTTGAATTACGACGAGAAAAAATAATAATTTATCATTAAGTCTTGTAGAATATACGATACGTACGAAGATCACTGCTATTGCCTAATCCAGTCGAGACGATAATCAGGACGATTTCCTCCTTATGTCGAAGTGTAATGAGCAGCGGAAACCGTATTTAAAATTACAATTTTATCGATGAACTGCCATTTTTGTTCAATCTGTACAGAGAAGATGGTCGTCCGCATTTCATGTGTCCATGCGCCATAATGCATGCGCGTGGGAGATGCGCAACATGAAGTATTCGTAAAAAGAGCGTGAAAATACAGGTTTCCAAATGTGTTATACATCGTAAGATTCGTTATATTTTTTTCCTTATCTTGGGCATATATTACTATAGTTTCTTGGTGCTTATTTTTTTTATAAAACATTAATCATTTTAAAGATATAAGTTACAATTTTATAACACTATCTCCGGCGATCAATAGCTCTGGAGTAAGAAATTTGAATAGGTACATTTTGTGTATTGAATATTTGAAACTTATTCAAATTATTGAAATTATTCATTATATTTGTGAAAATTGTGATTTTTGTTCTTCCCTAATTTTTTCAAATTGTAAAAGATTTAGAATTATACACTTTCGACAGATGGTAGCAATTGAACGTGATTAGCAGATAAGATTTTTGATTCGAGGTTCACATGGTTTATATTTGTTAACTTTCGGATTTTCTTAGCCCGTTTCTCGTCTCGATCACCTGGTAACGCATTTCAAATGTCTTTTTGCAACAAAAACTCGTATAATTTCCTCAGTTTTTGTTCGCGTCTCTTCGTACGGTCTATTCGTGCCCTGGCCTTCACGGATATGTGCATTTCGTTTCCTTTTCCTCTCTCTCTCTCTCTCTCTCTCTCTCTCTTATTGTTAGTCACATTTCGTCTTTCTCTGCCTCGGTTTTCACACATCGAAAAACCCGATTACTCTGTGAATATATAAGATATAAACAGGCGTACGCGTATACATATGTAGGACGGATTCTCTAGTGCGATGCACGCTATGTATATGTTCTAAAGCGCGCCCTCGCGCACACCACGAATGCATGATACAGAGTCATATATAAATAGGAGTACGAGTATGCAAGCATATGTCCGCCCATCTACGAGCGAAGCACAAAGGAGTTACACACGCACGCGATATGTATACGTATGCACGTATAGTCTCTTCCGCGGCGTATCATGCCCGAAAGCTGAGAGAACCGCGTTGCCGATTCTCTCGCGGGAGGCTAGCAGCCAAGCAGACGGAGAGTATAGTTGCAGGCATGGAGGCATCTCGTGGTCGCGCCAAGTCAGCGAGAGAGTATTATAACCGGAGTTGGTAGGTATAGTAAGTAGGTAGGTAGGTAGGTTGGTAGGTAGGTAGGTAGGTAGGTAGGTAGGAAGGTAGGTAGAGATAGGTATTGCCCGTCTGCGGACGTGGCAGAGAGGCGCCTCGCTCGAGCGGGGGCGTTGGTGGAGAGGTGGGGAGGGTGGGGAGCGTCGCGAGTAGCGCGGTGGGGCAAGATGGCTCGGTGAAGAAGGAGAGGAGGGGATGTCGGAGCATGCGCGTCGACGATGATTATCGAGCCGCGGAGGGGCGTCCAGGACTTGGTGGCGTCGGCGGCGGTCAACTCGTTGGCTCTCCGTCGCCTCTATGTCTGCATGTGTTGGATCCGTGTGGGTATGAGATTGCCCGAACGCTCCGATGTAGGTGCACACGACGTCTCCGTGGCACCACCAAGCGGCGAAGCAGCCTACAGCGAGCGACACGAGCGTGCTATACGACTGCTGGAAGGAGATCCAAGTACCTACGGCGAGAGAGAAAGAGGGGTAACGCGTTGGTACGGAGCGAGCGAGGACGAAAGTGGAGGGGGAAGCAACGGCGCACACAGCCTTGCGTCAGCAGCGGTGCTCACTCGCGTCGGTATACTTCACGCACACGATATCCAAATTCCTACGTGTCGGTAGGAAGTATTTGAAGCAAAGCGTGGCTTCGGAGAGACGAGAAGGGAGGATATAAGAGCCCGGCAAGTTGGTAGTGGTACAGTCCGACGTATACATATATAATGAAAAAATAAGTCCCTACCACAGCGGAGTCGGAGCGAGAACGATACACCGAGCGGCGTGACGCGAAACGCCGCATCGCGAACGGCGCGCGAGGGGCGACACCGCCTGACGTTATGATTATGATGGCGGCGGTGGTGGTGGTGGTGGTGGTGGTGGTCGCGATGGTGGTGGCGGCGCTGGGGTCGCGCAGGGCCACAGTCGCTGTCGCGCCAGGCACTCGCTCCAGCCCAGACCTCGAGCCAGTCGCAATTCCGTCGCCTAACCAGCATAGCTCGCCTCTCTCTTTACCTTTTCACCCTTTTAACCTACACATACACATACACACACACACCCCCACACCCACCGTTTATATTATAATATTTGCCATTGCAACAAAACAAAACGAAAAAACAAAAAATAAGCTTATACGCGCTGTGAGAAGGCCCTCAAAGCCGCAAAGCTGCATCCATTCGCCGGTGTTGTATCCCGTACTCCCCCATCCCATCCAGTAACCACGACACCAACACCACCGCCCCCCTCCTGTCGCCCATTGGTCTTCGCCGCCGTCGTGTCGTCTTCGTCGTCGTCGTCGTCGTCTCCGTCGTCGTCGCCTCCACCACCGCAATCGCGTTTCGTTCATACGTCGTACGCGCTCCGTTGTCGCCGAAACATCGTCGCGCAGCATTTCCCAGCAGTGGTGTTTAACAGCCGGTTGTTCGATACTTTACGGACGAATCGAAGAACAAAGAAATAAATAATCGTATATACATTTCGTCATCCTCGAGAAAGTTCGTCGCGTGGTTCTTCCGTCGTCGCGGCTTCGTCGACATTGATCTCGGAGTTTTCGGTCTCGTGGTGATAAAACAAAAAAACAAGAAAAAAAACAAAAAAAAACTTGACGAAACCATAAAACTCTGTAGCACACGCGGTGAAATAAAACAAAAAACATACGAGTATAATATTTCAAACGTGTTTGTCCGCAAAAATATCGCGAGTGTTTAACAACGAGGGACGCATTGTTTTTCGCAGCCAGCCTAAGGTGATCGTCGTTCGTAGCAGTCTCACACTCGTCGAGTCTGTTTCGTGAAAAAAGAAAACAAAACAACCAAAAAAAAAATCAAAATAATCAAAAAAGTACGTGTTCATCTATAAATATAAATTGTTCTGTTTTCGTTTAATTTTTACGCTGTTGTCGATAAGTGGTGCATACTCGTGAATAAGGCATGTGGGTGATGAGTTTAAATGAGGTTATGTTAGGTGCGATTGAATAACGAAACGCACCGCGAATTTCGTTGTCGATTAGTTTCTCTTTTTCGTTGTTCGTTAAACTCGTTCTTTGACTCGGCGTATCTTCAGTGATTGTGCGTCTCTGATCTACGACCGAGGTTTTCGGATCTCGTCGGATGCTTTGTAGATCGAGTGTGTGTGTGTATGTGTGTGTGTGTGTGTGTGTGTGTGTGTGTGTGTCTGCGCGTGTGCGAAGGAATGACGACGAAAACCGGAGCGTTCGTTGGTGATTTTTTTTTCATCCACGCATTAAATTCTAATTTATGTCGGTTTAATGTATCTCTATCTTTCTCTTTCCCGAGGTATACCTACACATATACGGGCTAGATGCAAATGTGAACTAACTAACGCATACGTAGTCGTATTAGCGTGGTCACGCGCGTCACGCGGGAGTGTAGGTACGTGCCGGTCTCTGTCGCTGCGTTCGACCACGCCATATGCTCCGCGTTTTCACATGTCCCGATCTTTCGTTCCGCGGCGTGTCTTCGTTTTCTGGAAAATTATCAAGCCAACGAACCGAACGAAACGAACCGAAGAAAAGTAAAATGGTGAAGCGACGTTCAATTTCCTCGGTCGGATATATATTTTTTGGGATGGCATGTTTCCCGGCAGCGACACGTTTTTCTACATGAAATATGTTTTTCGACACGCTCGTCGTCGAGGCACGATACAATGTTCTTAAAGTCGGATAATCGTGTTTCGAACGATAATGCATACGGACGAGTGTGGGGGGGGGGGGGGGGGGGGCTCGAAAATTCAAATGCCCGTACGCCGTTAACGACCATGGTAGTCGCGTACCTACTGAAACTTTGCGCGCTAGTTTTAACAGCAAAATTATTCGCAATTGGTGCAATTTTCGGCAAAGTTGCTCGACGATACCCAACTTTTCGAAAAATCGCTCTTGCCAATTTTGGGGAATAGCGGGTGAAAATTTCATTTTTATTTTTTCTTCCTTTATCGGAGGCCGTTTATTTCGAGCAATCTACCTATATGAAATTAGTTTAATCGAGATGTATTTGACGATATTGGGCGATAGAATTTAACGTATTTTAACGATTGCGTCGACATGGAAATTTGTCATTGGCTCGGTTGGCGCAGGGACAAGGAGGCCACGAAATTCAGAAACTCGCTCGTCGTGAGAACTTTGGCAACGAAGAAAAGCCACGAGGAAGCGATGGACGAATCATTTTTGTGATCTCTTGGTTCGTCTCGAACCGTCCGTATATCCAGGGTTTCATTATCTACCACCTGGTGTTAAATGCGAGATGATAATAAATGTGCGAGCGCGTCATTTTTCAAAGTACCGAGACCACTCGCACATAAATATAAATATATGTATGCGGGTATTTATACGTATACTCCGCGCGCAAGTTCTCGTCTTCACTCGTCTACCAATGATCTCGCATGTTTTACAACCCGTGTTTCCGCTTGTCCCGTAGTACGCGCACGTACAAAAAGAAATATTTTTCCGTCTCGTGGACTCACGCTGAAACAATAAATTGGAGCTTGTCAAGAAATATCCTCGTTATATGTATTCATTCTTAAAAAGCATTATGAAATTTCGAAAAATAGGTATAAAACTTTGCATGATTTTCTAAATATATATTTTTAATATTATTTACACGCGCAAATATATATTTGAACATGTATCGCTTCTCATTGAAAATAATACAGTACGAATCCATACGAATTAAAACCATCGTTGCTATTTCGTTATCACGACAATCAATAAATTTTACACATGGTTGTCAAATATCATACGGTAGAATAATTTCTAGCTGTTTTCATTACTAATGAACATTCTTTTCGAAGTACGTACGTTGCGATTAAAAACAATCGATATAAGTATATATATATATTTTTTTCTGAGCACATGCAAAATTAGAGTCACGATTTATTTCGATGAGTTTTGGAAAATCCGATTACGAACAATCAACGTTAGTTCGTCTACACGAATTTTTCTTCATACTCTGAGAAAATGAAAGATAATTCGGTAGGATGGAATAGGTGGGGCGGGGCGGCGAAATTGGAATTAGTTTCGAGAAATGGAATCGCCTTTATCGAAAAGTATTACTTTACGTTACGGTCAGAGCTTTTATTCTCATAGTGTTTGCCTCAGTTCGAGTGATGCCACTATCCCACAAGTGTGGATCGTTTCGCGCATCGCTAGGTATTTAATTTTTTATTTATTTTTCGGTAAAAGACTATAAGTATGTATTTATATTTAATATATATTTTATTCTCGCGATAAACGAAACTAAGAGGAAAGGACGGATATTATTTTTGTAAGTAGGTATAAGTATAAAATCTAGGCGTTCCTCGAGCTCCATTAGGCCGTCTTCTTTATGTAGGAGGCGGACTCGTATTTTATAAGGAAGGCTTCGTATCTACCAAGTATTTTCCGGTTATACTTTATTTCCGTGGCGATAGAGTTTAGAAAAAAAGTTAGCCGACTCGCGTTATCACTCGGTTCGTGTGACGCGCGCATGTGTATTAGTCGCAGAGTGCGCGGACGGTAACGAGAGCGTTGCCACGAAACGTGAACTAGCTGACCACCTCGTTAAACCAAAAATAAAAAGTTGGAAACCGTCGCTGATATCGCTCGCTCGTAAAGAGTTCTGTTTCTCTCCCTTTCGTTCCTCGTTCTTCTCTCTCATTCTCGTACGTGCGTCGTACGTAAATGACGAAGGTTCACCGTGTACTGATATTGTATCGCGCCTGAGAACGGTGACGCGGCTGCCCTCTCGCGGCGTGTCACGCGCCATGACGTAATCCTCCAAACGCCTCGAATTTACTTATATATTTTTTTTGCTCCACTTTGAAATTATGCACGAGGGGAAAACCACCTCTTTAACCTCGCTTACATACGAGGCTGAAGTTAGCCGATGAACTTCCAAAGGGCATTTCAGCAGCGCATGTTGGCAGCAAAAATGGTTGGATTTGGAAAAAAAAGCGGATAGCTCCGTATTCGCTAGAATGAAATTCTATCGGGGTATTTTTTGTTTCGGTGTCCATGGTAAATTTTGAATTTACAGAGGATTTTTTTTGTATTAAAATAAGATTAATATCGCATATACACCAGAAAAATTATCGAAAAAAATGCCATCGAGATCAATATCCCGTTGAAAAAAATTGAAATCGAAACCATATGTTTTGTAATTGTTCGCCTGTGATATTTCCCTCTTGAGATGTTAAACATGTTAAACACTTTGTTAAACACTTTTTTTTTTTTAGTATGAATTTCTTAAATGAATTTTTAAAAATACCATTTTGATTTTATTATCTGCGACATTCTATCTCAAAATTATTGTATGCTAAAGTTTATTCAATCATTTCCTTCTATTCATTTAGAATAGAATGATTGTTTTTAAGCTCGAAATTTCAGCATTTTTTTTTTCTTCGATAATTTTTCTGGTGTTCATGCGATGTTAATCTTATTTTAATAAACAAGTTTCATAAAAATCCTCTGTAAATTCAAAATTTACCATGGACACCGAAAAAAAAATACCCCGATAGAATTTCATTCTAGCGAATACGGAACTATGCGTTTTTTTCAAATCCAACCATTTTTGGAGCCAATATGCGCTGCTGAAATGCCCTTTGAAATTTCATCGGCTAACTTCAGCCTCGTCACTTACATTGCCGAAACAGGCATGCCATTCGAAATTATGTATTTCAATTCGAGAAAGAGATTTACGTTGCCCGCATTTTTCTCCGCGGTTCTTTCTTTTTTTCATTTGAATAAAATAGATTTCCATTGTTTCGATCACGATTCATTCGGAGAAGAAGAAATTTATTTTGTCGCGGTGTAAATTGTAAAATTGTAAACGAAGAATTTCCATTTATTTCAAAGAAAAGAAATTTGTTATGCGTCAGACAAATTATCCATCATCATATTAAAAAAAACACACACACAATTCTGTCTTCAACTCGCGATAAGCTTCGCGATTTTTTTCCGACAAGATAGCACGTTATCTTATAAAAGGTGAGCACAAATGAGAGCGTGTTCTCCGTATTATCCGTAGGTATCAAATACCCGGCGAGGGTTGGAGCAAGAAAAATAACCCATCAACAATAATTATTAAACGAAACAAATATATTATTCTTAATAAATAATAATATTCCAAGTACTTGACGTAATATTCTCGACTATTTGAAATATTCGATTCATTTTCGTTGCACGTTGATAAATAATGAAAAAACTCAAACAAAGTTTTTAGCTGAGTTAAAAAACTCAGTAATAAAGATCGCAGAATCGACGAATCTTTCAAAATTATACGTTTTTCAAAACAAAAACAAATTAATTAAAAATTATTTCCTATTTCTTATTTCGCCGTAAGGCGTTGGTCTCGGGTTAGGCCACGGTTGTAAAATTTTTCAAGCTGTTCGACGCTCCAAAAATCTTAAGATCATCGAGTTCTCCCTAAAAAATACCTGACGCACAAAAGCGTCGGCCCGTATATGTAGGTATTTCTCGTAAATACATCGGCAGTGATAGAAAACAAAATTGTGGTACAGCGTGTAGGACGAATGAAAAAGAAAAGAAGAAATCAAATTCTCTTCTCTACGTTTGCGGAGTGACGGGGTGGGGGTTGTACCGGCAATCGTTAATTACGCGTTAATCCCTCGGGCGTAGGGAGAAGCTCGCGCGTGCTTTCCTCTCTCTCGTGGCTCTTTCACTACCCACATTCATCACGTCTGCCACATCGCGCGCGTACAACAGGCTCGCTCGGTCGACGTAATCGCTTCGAAAATTCGCGATCGGTGTGCGCTTCTCTTCGTCACCCGCTATCCGGCCGCCTCGGCGCCCCTGCCGCCCCTACCGCCCCCTCCCTCACTTTTCGCTGAACCGATAGCCCCACGCCCTCCGCTTCCTCCCACCATTCGTCCAGCCGTTACCTCACGGGGTTTACGTAACTCGTGGGAATATTTCGGTGGCGCAATTGCGAAGAATCGCCTGTGTATATATCGCACTCAGCTGGGCGAACCCGATGTCTGACTATATCCGTCGAGGAAATGTGCCCGCGGGCGCGTCCGTGTTTGCGCGAGCGAGCCGGCCAGTCACAAAGAGAGCTATGGAGAAGCGTCTGATTCAAAATTGCGGAAGTGTTAATAATAAGAGAGACAGAGAGAGAGAGAGAGAGAGAGAGAGAGAGAGAGAGAGAAAAAACACTCGCCGATCGGAGAACGTAACGTCCCGTTAACGACGGTTTCTATATGTACCTATGAGATGTACAGAGTATCCGCACGGTCGATACGCGATACTTTTTAAACGAGAGAGATGATCGAAGTTGTCCAATCCAGAGAGACGGAATCGGCCGCGTTCGAACGCGATGGAGAGAGTACGAACGCCGCGGGGATTGTCGTCGGCGGGATGCCGGACTGGAGGCTATATATATATAAGTACAGTCGGTCACGAAAATATTCAGACGCCAGCATAGAGTTCCTTTTCTCTTCTCTATTTCGACCAAATATTCGAAGAACCATCGAATTATTGGATTGTACGTTAAAACGTACTTTTTAGGCAACATGAACGCAAAATAAAATTATTTCGTATGTACGATTGTTTAAATAATGCGAGAGATTCAAAGAAATGACAAATTTCTAGATGGCATGAATATTCGGACACTATACATATTGAGCTTACAATGTTTAAATAATAATTCTTAGCTTAAGACTAATATTTTGTCGAATATCCTTGCTGTTGCACAACATCCTTTAAACGCGTTCGCATGTTGGTAATATATTTTTTTTTATAATCTGGGTCGATACGAGCCCATTTCCTCCACAAGCCGTTTTTTCAACGCCTTCTTTGTTGTTAGGTATAAGGATTTTCCGAATTTGTCGGTCAAGTTCGTCCCACCAATTTTCTATAGGATTTAATTCCGGCGATTGTAGAGGTGGTTGCACAATGTTAGCACAGGTATACAACAAGTATTCATGGACAATTCGTACTTTGTGATTTGGATCGTGATCTTCATAAAATTTAATACCGCAAGTCGAATCTCATTTTGGAAGCACTGTTTTAAAAATTATTTTAAAATATATAAATATATATATTTTAAAATATATATAATATCTTCTTTCTATTTGTTGCGTAATTCTGGGTGTACAGTAATACGCCGTTCTTCCCGAAGCATCGTGGCCAATTTTGGTGCACTTGTATTCTGTTGTTTTTTGATTTTTTTTTAAATAATAGGTATTAAGACGATCGCGAATACTTAAATTCATTTATATATCGGTTTATTATATCCGCAACCATACTCTTACTTATTTGTAAAAGATTGACAATTTCGCGATAGGACTTTCCCTTCGCCTGGTGGAAAATTACCAATTGCCGTATGTCAAACGAAGTATTTTTGCTTTTTTGACCCATTTCTCAACAAATTTGAAACGAAACTGGTGAATATTCGATCATTCACATTCTTCATGAGCGACTTAAGCCTCATGTTTACAAAAACGGTGCCGGAAAGAATAATGTTTGAATTTTCGAGTTGCAGCTGTTTTGTTAGACTTGATATATAACGTGACATAACGATTTAGGCGACAAGTCCGAAATCAAAGGGTAAGAAAAGAAATATTGCTGAAGATTATCGGCAAATAATATTGGTACGTGACATATTTTAGGGAATGTTGGTGGCATTGGTGAAATTATCGATAAAATGCTCTGCAAATTCATAATTAACGAAAAAAATATACCGACGTATGGTTCGAAAAGAAAACCTTCGAATCAATTAATAATAATAATGTTTACTACCACAATGCTAAGTATTATGATGTAACGAGATAGCTCGAATGTTACTTCCCAATGAAATTAGGATTCAGCATCGTATCGACTTATTTTTCGTTGCAATTGCTTAAAACTTTAAGACTACGATTTCACAAAAATTGTCCTCATTATTTCTATTATGTATATGTTTTCATATTTCAAAGAAAACACGAAGATTGAACGAGTTATTTGAGATGTGGACTCTTTAACTGTAAATCACACCAAATTATTATCGGAAAATGGAACAAATTCTTTTTAAAAAATGTCAAAAAGTAGAAAAGATGTTTTACTTATTATTTTCGTAAGATCGCGAGGGTGCCTCGGGATTATAATAAACCGCCGATGTACATACATTGTATATAATACATACATATCTCATCCGATTGTGAGAATAAAGCCAGTGAATTTATACCGCGGCGAAGAGCGTCGGACTTTGCTCGTCGGTGAGCGGAGTGCATTCGACCGGCTGCAATGCTTTCCTCTTCCATCTCACTTTCTCTCGCGCCCGTCGTTGCGAACGCGGCCCTCGCGCTCTCCGCTCGCTGGATAGGCCCGACTCTCGGCTATATTGCGATGAGCCCGACGAGCCCGACGAGCTCGACTTCCGGATATCTTTAAACACGATGCGCGAGAATCGTTCGTGTCGCTCCGGCTATATATATATATAAGTGTGTGTATGTATTTTTTGTTTTTCTTTTCTTCATTGGTGAATATGAAATATCGCGAACGAACCTGGTACCGGTCTCGAGATATCGTGTAACGCTGCAAGAAACCAATTACTTCGGCATAGTAACAGTCACGACTGTTTCGAATCGTTCACCTCTTGTGTATACCGGTCAAATTTGATTCAACGATCGGTGAACATTCTAGATGATCGTACTACTTATAATAATTACTAATGCATTGTAAATACTGAATTAATTGTTGTTGCAAGCAAATGATATTTTTAATGGAATGGAAGAGAATCCTCGAGATAGTCCCATGATTTACAATAATTATCAATTCGTGATAAATAATCGTTCGAGCGTTTTTGCGAAGAAATAATTGTTTTAATCGAATTGAGGAGGTCGCTTAAAATAATCGCATGGTTTGTAATAACTACCAAAGTATGATGAACAAACACTCAATCATAGCTGCAATCAAATAATTTTCATAATCGAATCGAGGAGGACGTTCAAAATATTTTTTTTTATCGTCATTAATGCACGATGGACGAGCGCTTCACCTTTTTATTCAACCGGGGAATATTTTCCAACTGAATTTCGTTCATATTTTCGTAATAAAACACGACGATGGCTATGAGACAAATTTCATTTCGATCATCAGAAACGAGTCTGGCAGGAGGGACTTGATGGGGGGAGAAGGTTAAAGGGGGTCGTTGAGCATTATAAATGTATGCACAGAGAAGCAAATACTGGTGTATACCGGATGGCTTGAGAGACGAGGCAGTAAAATGGAACGAGAGAAGTGGGAATGTATTTAAGGCCGATAAGCGTGGGCGAACACGAGAAAGGCCGCGCGAACACGGAGAAGAGACGGCCCGTCTCGTTATGATTCCATACGATTTCACATTCGAATGATTCTTTCTACTGCATTTTACAACGCCATTGTTCCGAAATTTTATTTTTTTTCCTCATAAACAAATTGATTGCATGCCTCACGTCGAAAATACTTAGGGGATCGTTCGAATAATTTATCGAATTATCGAACAACGATTTTCTCCTAAGATTATAATTTCCTTATTTCAAATAATTCCGAGTTGACGTGCCAAAATATTTAGCCAAAATATTTAGCCAAAATATTTAAAACCTCGCAGCAGGATTTTTCCTCGACGTTTCTCCTTTTTTGCTTCTCATATATATCTTGCGTCGTCTAGTTCGTCGTTTTCCCTGGACCAGCTGTGTGTTTTATATATATATATATAACGTAAAGATATTCATTCGTTCGTTCTTCACCATTTAAGACGAATGACGTATAGTCGAAGTATTCGTTAGTGAGAGAAACCGCGAGAGGGAGGGACGAGGACGAATCGTGAGAGAAATAAACCCTAATTGCGACGTAGATTGTCCGAACGATGGCGAACGAATGTAACGACGTGTTAATACACCCATGTGTATGTGGCAGTATGTGGGCAGTGAATCGGGCGTAGGTAGCGACCTTTAATCGCTACATAGCATTGCAACGATAAACTAAGAAGAAGATGGTGAAAATGTAAACCGAAATTACACGTCACGAGTGTTTTCACGAGGTTTATTTGATTTAATAAATCGTGCGCTCCAATTATTATTACAATAATTATACAATAATTTGTTACGCGGTCACAGCTTTTAGCCGGTCTTCATTATCATGAAAAATGTCCCGATTAACGAGAGTTTCCCATTAACGACGAATTTGTTTCTTTTTTCTCGGCATTATAAGAATATTGTATTCTTCGTGTACATTTTTATACTTTGTACACAAGTATTCTTTTCATCATATAAATATAGAAATGTTTGGCGAGATAATTAGTGATTTGCCCAACATGTCTGCATCGCAGGCAATATTTCAGGTTTTCCAATCGAGTTGGCCAAGAGTAGGCACGATGAAAGTTGTTAAATAATTTCAACAAAGGTCGTTCAATTTATCGATGTTAATATCAAAAGTCAATGTCGAAAACGGTTACACGAAAAATTCAGTCCGTTTTAATTTGTAGACAGCGAAAGTTCTTCGGACTAGTCACCAATCAACCCTTTGTTTTTATAATTCCAAGTATCATTGACACGCGACAGAAGCGTTTGTCGCTATTTGGATCATCCATTAATTTCGGGTGTTTTTATTTGGGCCAATTGCCAACTCTGCTACGCATCAGTTCGAAGTTATAAAAAAAAAGCGAAAGTCGAAAGATAGATGCGTACCTAACTTGACCCAAACTACAAGCTTTGTTATAACTTATCACGAGTAGTACAATTAAACAGGTAATTAATTTCGATGATTATCTAACGAGTTGCGTGTAATCGTATAATTTGCCGTCTTAACATCGTCTTTATAAAGCATGAATTAAAATCACAACACTACAATCAGAAGTGCGTTCATATCGAAATTGTAAAACGATCACGAAAAGTCTTTTCTCGCGAAATCCGTCTGGGAAACTCGTTAAATTCCAAGTATCGACTCTTTTGTTCTTTCTACTCAACTTTTCAACTTGCTTAATCCACGCTCCGTTACTCTTTCTTAGCTTCATCAACGAGCATGCTGGCTATGTATAAATCAATTATTGTATCCTTATTGCTCTTTCTCTCGCCCCCCCCCCTCCCCCCTCGTTCTATCCGTTTCTGTTTCACCTTGCAAACTGTTGTGCAGACAACTGTGGGGCAACTTTTCTGGGCTACCGCTCGAGACACCTTTGCCCTTTCCCCCTGTTGAACAAAGTGTAGGAAATTGAAAATCTCTGCTGACTTTCAGGCTCGATGAGTCGACAAAGTGTGTTACCGAGTGGAAATATTTCAAAGTTAAAGATCAAAGAAAAGTATGCGGCAACATTTGCAAAAAGTTTATCGCTCGCTACGAAATTATTTTAATCCAATATTATCTTTGCTGTAAGTGTATTTAACATAATCGATTCGTATGTCGCTCGGAATCTTTTTATTCGCCTCATCGTTTATTTATTTCTTTGTGTTTAATTTGCTTCATTTTTTACAGTTCTTTTTAAATGAAATATCTTTATTAGGCGCAATTAGACATAGAAAACTTTCATCGATTATAGTAATTCAACGAAATAATGATAAGTATACAACACTTATCATTATTTCGCTACGGCAGCCTCCTTCAACCTCAAACGATGTTTTTCATAGCAAAATTCATTCGTGAAATATTATCGCTGTCTTATCAACTGAAGATAACTTAAAAAGTTGAGTTTGAACGTTGATCGAGGAATTAAATAGTTAATCGTGCGAGAAAATATCATAATGCCAAGTCCTGGGCCACAGTGGGTCAGATTATTGATCGATCAATAAGAACATTTTCAAAGCGTTAACTTTGAACGTTAGGTAGAAACTTTTGAAAGTGTCAGGGTCCTAAAGTGAAAAGAACGAGTCAGAGCTCGATGCGGCCCACGTTGTGTTTACATTGGAGCACGAACAAGCCCTTATGGGCCATGTGCAAGGCCCACGGCTTACCACCAGCGAGGCGGAACTTTCGGTTGGTCAGGGCTCTAGGCCGATATCCCCTCGGCTTAGCAAGCTATTCGAGGCATTATTAGCGACGATAACTCATCAAGCTTTATGTAATTCATGTTTCGTCAGGCGTATTCCGTAAGATTCCAACTAATAAGTAAGACTTTAGAGAAAAGAACGTTCTCTCGAAATGAAACAATTATTTTACCAAAAAAAAAAAAAAAACAAAAAGTTTATGAAAGTTTGGGCGGATGTCGAACGAAGCGATATAATGGGCCACGCCTTAAAAATCTATAGCTACGAAATTAGACCGCCGAGGGTCATTCTAATCCTGCGGTGATGGCGTCGAAATTCCAACGCGCATTGGCGGATGCGTCAGATAATAAGTACATAAATTCTTGCCGCACGTTCACTGTTCCCCGTTCCTCGCGATCGCCACGGGGCGACTCCCGGTTTTCCCCGAAAGGAATCGTCACAGCCAGCGTGCGATTACAGCACGTTCCGTCCGTAGTACGTAATAATACGGTCGCGCTGTGTTGCGCGTATTCCTCGATTTTACCCTCGAGCCCCCACTCCCCGATGTGTGTTTTATGAGGGCGTCCGCGCATGCTCGCTTCGTTGACTCTTAACGCTGGAGCGCTTTTTATAATGATGACTCACAGCGTCGGAGAGTCAGATATCGTAACTTCTTATTTCTTTACCGCCGGTGACTCCTTGGCTCGGTCCAACACGTTGTACATAGACTCGTTTCGTATAATATATGTATGATTTTATATAGGGCTGCTATGTATATATGTGGGTCAAAGGGAGAGAGAGGAAGATCGATAAGACGCGCGCGAGTGAAAAGCCCGTCTCGCTGTCTTCATCGTTCGTTCGTGCACACATGGGTTTCGTGTGTACGCGTCTACTATATACGTATATGTGCGTGTATGTATGTATGTATACACCATATGTGGCAATGTATTCAATGTACGTGTGAGCACTTCTGAAGAGAACATTCAGTTTGAATTGACGAGGGTGAGAAGGGTGGGGGTGAAAGGCCTTGTCGTAAATTCGCTTTCGTCGTAATATTATTCCTAAAATAGCGAAGAATATATATTTTCATTCCTTCGTGCAAGAATATCAATGCGAATACAAACATTTGTTTTCTTATACTTGTATTTGTAATTTTTGGTTCTTTGTGTTAATCATTCGTAAAAAAAATTGCACCACTATTACGAGTCCGGAGACAAATGCCAAATTCATGTTTTGATATTTATGGAGAAATTCTGAAACTTTATCAAAAAATTCGTTTCAAATACGTTTTTGCGTGAAATTTTCTAGACTCTTTTATTTTTCGGGTATTGTTTTCGTCGTGACCAATCGACCAATGTTCTTTTCTTTCTCATTGCGCTTCGGTGCAAAAATATATTTTCGAAACAACAAAAATACGAAAGCGGGCAACGGTCGAGAGCTGCGTCTTTTACATTTAAACGATTTGATTTACTCCCTTATAAAAGCCTTTTTTATGAAGAAAAAGAAAAACACAAAAGACGCCAGGACATACGAGGATTACGATGTGCTGGGGGTAGATATAGAGACGAGAAAGTGGGAACAGAGATACGAGCAGAAGAAAAACATTCTGAGGAGAAAAACAATACTAGCGAAAAGAGGAGTGGGGGAGTAGCGAAGACAGCTAGAGAGAGGTTATAGAACCCACGCATGAGGGAAGAGGGGATTCGCTGGAGAATTCTGAAAGCTGGAGAATGAGCGAAGCGCAAAGCTTCTGCTCATGTTTTACTCGTTCCTAGAGCGACTAAACCTGCAACCTAGTGAGGAAGCACAAAGGAAAACGTCCTCTCCGTGCTAACTCGAGCTTAAAAGCTTCTGGTCTCTCTCTCGCTCTCTCTCTCTCTCTCTCTTTGTCTGTATATATATACAAAGAGAGAAAGCGAGAACGAGAGAGAGAGAGAGAGAGAGAGAGAGGAAAGAAACGCGGAAACGAGTGTGATGATATACAGAGCATTCCACCCCAACTGAACCCATCAGGTCTTTTTTTTTTGTTTATTAAGGTATTTACCACCTTTCACAGGATGTTGCGTATTTCCGAAATGTCAGTCGTGAACAACTATTTTTAAGTTTGTCACATTCGACGCAATCGAGCTTGTCTTCTTTTCACTAAATAATATTACGGGGCAACTAAAGTTCTCTCAAGCATGAATCACCACTGAAAGAAACGCCGTGAAAGAGTCACGTGATTTTTTACGAAGAGCTGTTTAAACGTCCCGAAATGGAAATACACGCGGACGAAGTGCGATAATTCGACAATCTCTTTCTAATCTTCCGTCTTCGATTTAACCGTTTTTTTCCTTTTTTTTCAAATAAACAATAAAGAGCCAAAAGTTGTGCAGTTTTTTTTATTATCAAACTACTGTTTTATTTAAAATATCGTTTGTATTTTATTAAGTATTTATTCATCGCGTTAAAATTTATTTTAAGAAAACCTCAACGTTTTATTGTTTTTTTTTTCGCTGTTTTCAATATGCCTATACAAAAAAGTGTAAAAAATGTGTTGCTTGGAAACAATCGGTCAACAATTTTTTCCAAAAATTCATCGACGATAATCGCAGGTGCTC
The DNA here is from genome assembly GCA_951802705.1 of Netelia virgata. NCBI lineage: Eukaryota > Metazoa > Arthropoda > Insecta > Hymenoptera > Ichneumonidae > Netelia > Netelia virgata. Next base: position 21,106,572 of record OX637865.1, read on the forward strand.
CATCTAACTGGCGAAGTATGAAAGTAATCGGATAAGTATCAGAAAACAAATGGATCCAGGTACGCGTGAAACGTAACACGGTACGCAATCTCTCGCTCGTTCTCTTATCGTTAGTTCTCTCCTCGTTCCTCCGTCGTTGTTTTGCGTTGACGCACGCTCCTCCCGCGTATAGAACGCACGTTACACACGCGGTAAAGTTGCGTGCGATTCGTTGAGTGGCTGACGAAATGCTTGTGCAGAGGATAATGCCTCGTCGTCGTCGTCGTCGTCGTCGTCGTCCTTGACGACGGTGGGTGGATGGGTGTGCCTCGGCTTGTCTCTCGTTTTAATTTTAGCTACGTGTTCGTGACGCACGCACCCGCACGCATGGTTACGCGCGCGTGTCGTATATGTAACGGTGCCGAAAGAGCGAAAGGGAATAGAAAAAAGGGACACTCTCTCTCTCTCTCTCTCTCTCTCTCTCTCTATATATATATATATATATATTTATATATCTCTCTCTCTCTCTCTCTCTCTCTATATATATATATATAAATATATATATATATATATAGAGAGAGAGAGAGAGAGAGAGAGACATAGATATTTATAAATAGATAAATTTATAATGCCCCAGTAGATTTTGGGGCAAAACTTCACTTCAGATTAAATACATTGTAGTATGCCATACTAATGTAATATCTGCTTTAGTATAAAATCACTGCTACAGTATAAAATCAAAATCACAATAGCCAAGTGATTATCACGCAACACCTTAAAAATAAACATAACGATAACAGTAATAATGTAAAGAATATAAATGATACAAATACAATATACATATAAATAATAAGCAGTAATAATGTAACGAAAAAGAGAGAGAGAGGAGCTGTAGAGAGAAAGGAAAAAGAGAGTGAAGCGCGCTTGTTCGTATTCCCGCGTGAAGCCGTTGACCCGCAAATGGCGTAACCGACTAAAAAAAGTACGGAGCTTCTTTATCCCTCTCTACGCGACACCGTTCAACGTAATATTCACTAGTGTACATTTGTATCGCGCTACGTATATATATCAAACTATACACTTAATCTTACGTCTTGACAACTTAATTTTCAAACGCCCGTTATTTTGTTAAATCTTTTTTTTTTCATCTTCTTTCAATAATATATCATCCCCTCACTGGAGTTTTAGTCGGCTTTCATCGAATTTGTCACCGACTCACCGCGATGAAAATATCGGCGACCGGCGAAAATCCAACGGCAGTCCCGGATTATCTCCAACTTTACTTGTTCATAAACCTTTTCATATTGCGTAAATTATCTTACACCCCTATTGTTAGGGTCTGTGATAGTTCAGGTTTCGGGAATGACAGCTCAGGTACGTAATTTCCCAGGTATGGGGCCTGCCGTGCACCATGGTGTTTATCATCTCCCAGGGGGGTGCGAGGGTGTGTTTTGCCTGAGTCGTACGAGAACCCCTGTTATGCACATGTATCTCAAACTCCACCATATTGCCTTCCGTATTGGTCTCTTGATAATTTCGACATCCCAATTAGTCGGTTTCTATGAATATATAACGAATATCCTTAATCAGCTTGTCACGCTCGGCTTATCCTTTACGCCGAGCGTAGAGGGGAATTCGAGCGCGAGAATGCCAGAGGAGTTATAAATACTTACATATGGGGGTTAGGACGAGCCAATGGCGTCCAGCCGGGAATGCCAAATATATCCACTTTAATATAATACAAATATATTTATATACTTAATATCTACGGATGACCGATCCAACGATCTCTATTAAACATCCGATAAAAATGTGATTATGAAAACGCTGAAAATACCCAGATATACTCAGAAAATACTCAGAATGATTATGAAAACGCTGAAAATACCCAGATATGTATAGTTGGCGCCAGTATAAGTAAAACGTTTTTGTTTTTTTACAATTGTCCTGCGATGAAAATTGGCTTTGAATGAGATATTAATTCGCAAACTAATGATAATTTTTTGAGAATTAATATCTCGGGTAATTCCAGTCGCAGTGCAATTTGAAAATAATCGACGTGCTTTCCTCGCGCATACAACCTGGGAGTTCTCTGTGTCTTCGTAGCTGCCTAGCGCCCTGTATATATAATTTCGGTCAATCTGAATTTACATGGGTTGGCGTAACGAGATCCAAGAGTTCAGAAGCCGAATGTGATTTTTTTTATTATGGGCGTAGGCTACCATGCGTCATACAATTTCTTGCGGCTATATGTATAGTATATTCCTATGCCTAAGAGACATGCGGAGAAATACCCGAATCGTTGGACATTCCGCGTTCTCTCTCTCTCTCTCTCTCTCCCCCTTTTCCTCTGTTTACCCGCCGTTAGATTTTCATCGTTACCCGGGGGAATTCTCTGTTTCAACAGCACGGAAATTGCACGTTTCGAAATTTCGTCGGGGACGCGCGAACCGGTGGTCCAGTCTCACCCCCCCCCCCCCCCCTCCTGTCTCCTTTCTCGCAGTACCTTTACCCATTGCCGCACACCGTAGTTCCCAGCGCGGTTCTCTCTACGTAGTCCGCGCGCCTCTCCCGTGCCCATCACCAGATATCTGGGTTATGTCTCGGCGGGTCCATTGACCGTGCCTCCTGAGCCTGCCGCGATCTCTCTCTCTCTCTCTCTCTCTCTCTCTCTCTCTCTCTCTCTCTCTCTCTCTCTCTCTCTCTCTCTCTCTCTCTCTCTGTCTCTCCACCGTGCGCCTGTTCAATTTCGTAATTGAGTTTCGATTCGAGGGAACCCGTGCTACTTGCCTGCAATTCCTCCGAATTTCTCCCACCCACCGTCTATCTCTTTCTTTCCTTTAACCAGAAATTGGCACGATTAGTATAGCGATCGCAAATTCTCTATTGAAATATGCTCGTATGTTTGTACGTACGTTTGCATTATCGTTGTACCCCGGCCCGACTGATTATGATAACAAATCTATGATTTTACGAATGATTAATTGATAAATTACTCATTTATACTACCGTAGCATGTAAAACGTCTCGGTTTTTTTACATTCGCTTGTTTAAGCTCAAAATATACAGTGCGTTCGGATAACGTTACGACAGAAACGATTGCTTTCAAATATCAATTCATTTGGCACGTGCCACCGACATCGACGTAGCTACCTAACGATAAACTACGCTTTTCTCTTTTTGCAATGTTTTTGTTAAAAAATTTCAATTACGTTTTATCAACCTTATTTGGTAATCGTTCTTTCACGTAATACATACTTTTCGCCTTCGGTTTTATTTTCTTTCTTTACTCGTTTCACTTTGTTCTTTTAATCTCGTGGAATATAATTGAAGAGTAAAAAAGAGCAACCTCGTATACGCCTTCGACCTCGAGGCGTATACGTCGAAACGAAAAAAATTCGCATCACCTTTGGGCTATCGAATTCCAATGCGGCATATCTTTCGGGTGCTATGCGTGGCGTACTGGCTACAGCCTACGTTGTATTATATATGCGTATAACGCGGGAGTCGGCCGAGGTGGTTCGTGGCCGCGGCTGCGGGAACCACAGACGCCGGAGATATATTTATACCAGTCGTGTTTGGCTGCGGGTTCGGTCCTACGCGCCACTTCCCCCCTTCACACACACACACACCCACGCACACATGCACACTCACACAGATAGACGGAGTATCCTCCCTCTCTCTTGGGTTCAAACAAACCTAAAACGCCGAGCCCAAACGAGCTCAAACGCCAAACCCAAACTCGCCGATTATTGTACACGCCAGCCGCCGCGCTGAGATCTTTTTATTATATCGATACCTATATCTATGGCTATACATATATATATATATATATATATATATATATATATATATGTGTATACAAGGTTCCGACCCGACCCGGGTATTTGCTTTATATCGCACCCATTCATGAAAAACATAGATGGGCTTTTTCCCCACGATGGTTTATACATATTTATACACACTAGGGTCAAGGTAAAAGCTTCGAACCCATTTGAAAATATATCCGACTTTCATGGACTTGATTTGCATTCCCGAATGTAAATTCGATACACCCGCAGTATCAATTCTATCGATCGTCTTATAGTTTGAACTAAGTCACTATTTTCAAAGGGGTATGAATGTTGCAACAAAAAAAAACTCCTTTTGACAAGATTGTGCGAAGGCTTTACGAACGTTGTAGTACAAAATATAGTTCCGTTTCTATATACATATGTATTAGGTATATATATTAATGAAATGAAGACAAGCATATGGCGTGTCTTCATTTCTATGTCGTATGACATATTGGACATATATTTAGACATTAGTTACCTATATTTCACTTATACCTTTCATCGTTCAAATACTTTACGAGTTAACAATATTACTTATATCAAAACATTTCTATGTTATTGTATATAGTATATATAACGCGGTATGTGATGTATTTTACGGACGAATGAGAACGATTTCTGGCGTGGGTCACACTTTTCGAAGATGTTCGAGTTACGAAAGGCCGTCTCATAAAAAATATTAAAAGTAAATTATTCAAGTTTTCATTACTGGCGTCAGCCTGTGAAATTATTCAAAATATCTTTTTCTCGCCATGTCCTTTAAAAACTCGAAGATATAAATCGACATATGTGTATGTATGTATTTATGACGACTTATGCACTACTTAACTTTTCATACCCGCATTTACATACCCAGCCGTGTCGCAGATAACTATAACGTTTTGCAAGGTGGGCAATGAAATTGCCATTCTATCTTTCGGTCTCATTCTCTTTCTTGTTCTCAAGTTCCTCTATGAGTCTCCATCTTATACCTCTCGGCTGGCGAATAAGTAGGCCGTGAAGTCTGCTGCATGTGGTCAACTTTTTGTTGTCTTTATTCAAATATCTCTCTCTCTCTCTCTCTCTCTCTCTCCCCCCGCCCTTTCTTCATCTCGTGATAACGCATATTGCACGCATATTTACATATCCCGTCTCATACCTTACGAACAAAGTCGGACACAAACGCGTTCTTATCTGGGAACTTATATATACGATATGTTTTTTCTTTTAATTCAGTAAATACCTACGAATAATCTTGACTAGATCCAACTCTACATACCTATAGTATATACCTACTACACGATTTTAATCGCTCAGTGAATATATAGGTATAGATATTGATAAGGCCATGACCATTTTTGTGCCGAGTTCATACAATGAATACATAGGAATAATCTTAGTGATATCAACATCGATGCGGCTATAGGTAACCAAACGGGTATCGATAAGGTTGCTGCCGGTCATGCTTGTAGCGAGTTTATACGTTTCGTGATCACAGTGTAGAATTCATTCGTTCGTCCTGAATCGATTCACGAATGCACGTGTGCACGTGTATCGGGACGGGTGGGTGCATGGCGAGGGTGATCGAGGGCGATGAGGCGGCGCGGAGAGCGATGGGGCGGGAGGGGTTGGCTCTCCTGTTTACACCTATATAGTTCGAACTCTCCCAATCGCGATTGCACCATTGGGTTTATTAGCATGTGAGTGTAGGTACTTATCGAGTTCTATTTATAACTGTACCGCGAGACGGGCGAGCAAACGAGAGGTGCGGTTGTGTATTTTGCCCCCCCCATCCCCCTTTCGCCGCTTTTGCGTTCGATGGGCGCACCAGTGACGCTTTATACACACAGCCACCCACCCGCACTCACACATACGGCATAATCGCGATTTGTCGATTAAACGTAACGCGTATGTACTATATGACTCTCTGGGGTTTAACCGAGCCTTCACGAGAGCCTTAGGTTTAGCCCTGGCCTAACCGAACCCAACCTAACCCGATTTAACTTAACTCGATCTTATTCAATTCTCGGCAGTGTTGTCGATATTCTGTGGTGGTATTTGCGGCGATGAGATATATTTTTATAGGTAATACAAATCGATAGCGGAGATATGACTCGGTGCCAAAGAGAATTGAGGTACCAATACAAAAATTTCAACGTTTGTGGTTGTCCGTGCGGTCGTTACTCGACGACGGCTTTCTATATTCTACGCGTGAATTTATACCTACAATACATATATATATATATATATATATCGTAGTATGTGATACGCGATATCGGATTACGTCTTCATGATGCGATATCGATGGGTGATTGTTCTGTTTGGCTGTGCACACGTTCGAATCGGCTTATGTCGAATCTGTTCGTAGCAACAAAAAGGACGATCAATTCGATTTCTCTTTTTGTTCGCGCGCACATCGATGCGAATCTCATTTGCGACGGTCGAATAGGTACCTACTTTATTTTATTCGGCGCGATTTTTCTTCTACGCGTTATTATCTGCATATATATATATATATATATATATAAATATAAATATAAATATATTAATTGGACGAATTCGATCGCGCGATTGTAAATCTGCATTGACGTTCTCGTCGACGCTCTCGTCATTTTTTCTGAACCCGTTCCGTTTGCCTTTCGCTCCATTCTCCTCTTTCACTTACCTACACCAGTGGTTCATATGGAACGAGACACTCGGTTTATTATTTAATTTATCGTGGTACGTTCGAAATTGGAAACTCGGTATAACATTTAACACCTTGTGGTATGGTCCAATACTAGATACCTTCGAAACCTTCCCACCTCGTAGGATCTCGGACAAGACCGCGACACTATTCGACCAAGTAGTAGGTACCTACGGCTATCGAGACCACCCGTGAAAGAATTCAGCCAGGGCTTAGACTAGGTCCCGATTATTTTTCCCTCACTCTATAAGGGGCCTAACAGGGCACCCGATCAGGTCCCTTGCGGGCCGGTCACACTTTGTCGATGAGGGCCTAAACAGGGCTATTAATCAGGGCCCGGCTGGTTGCCTCAACAGAACCCTGCCAGAATAGAAACGAAGCCATGAAGCAACCCTATTACTGCCCTATAATTGCCAGCTTTATTAGTGGATACGTATCAAGCGAGATGTTTTGCAATAATGAACACAATTTTTCCGAATAAAAATGAATATATATATATATATATAAACATATATAATTGTATATGAATTGATCATATACAATTGTATACAAAAATTGGCCCGATAGAATTGTATATATTTCTATGTAAACGTATAGAAACATATACAATATCTACAACGTATATATACGTGGTAGATAAGCACTACTCAACATGTTACATAAGAGTGTACTTGCCAGCGCAATCGGGAGACGAGTAACGATTTTCTTCATCCTGTTCACGTCTTTATAATACCGGTGGACGACGGGTGCGCTTGCGAGAAAGCGCGCGGCCATGCGCCACCTGCTGGCCGTGAGCGAAGCTACACGCTCATTTTTCTGTCGTACTTATGGCTTATATCTATGTCGTCTCTTTCTATATATCTATATGTATGAAGTTTACAAATTATGTATTGATGCAATATATATATATATATATATATATATATATATATATATTTCATCAATACATAATTTGTTAACTTTTAATAAACAATCTTTTGATTTACATGCTTCCATACGCGAATAAAACCAAAGAAAACTATGTCTATATCTAATGATATATGAATCCATATAAAGATGAAGCCATATATATATGTACAATTATTATGTATTTCAACATAAAATAAAAGTACTCATATACAGTCATATACAATTTTATATACCGTAAATAAAATTAATTATATAACTTAACTTAAAATTTTTGTATAACCTAGTGTTTTACCGAACTATAAAATTGTTTAAATAACTTTGCAAATATTGTGTGCTCTGCAATAACTGCTGCCTTGATGAATCCCTTTTGGGCCCTTATCATTTACCTCGCTACGACCTTTTTTGAATAAATAATCCAACCCTATTATTTTCCTGTCGGGGCCTAGTCCGATTGTGTTGTGGAAATCCCTAGTAGGGAATCCATATTTAAACCCTCATGGGCCCTGATTTTTGTTATGGCTGCCCTACTAATTTCTTTCACGGGCAGATATGACATTCCCAAACGAAATTTGCATTTGACGGACATCTAGCGCTGCGCGTACACCGAGTGATGGTTCGGATAAATTCAACCGTCGTTGAAAATAATCAAAAATCAAACAAAACATCATTCGTGTCCTTGTATTTATCTCTTTCCCACTTTGCTATTTTTCAGATAAGGCACGTGTGTCCTTATCGTAAAAATGGCAAAGGCCTCTACAAAAGGTATCTCTCGATACTTGTGCATTCTTGTGCAATATCTCGATTCTTTTCGCATATTCCTTGGGGAATATCAAGCGTGGATTCCCATCGTTTCCCCTTCCTAGGCAAAATGATCGAAACGGGTCTCGTGACGACGGGGCCGATCGTACTCGCCACGCACACCCTCGGGAACACGTTGTATGTACAATGCAGTCTCGTATACCCCATATACCATACATATCTGTTCGGTAAAGTTTGGAACGCCTCCTAGTAGATCCAACGTGACGAACGACCGTCTGGACCGATGGTGGTATACGATGCATGCACAAAAATATTAATACCGGATAGACGGAGTTTTCGATGATTTTGATATTTCACTGGAGGCACGCAAAAAATCGATAAGATATCACCAGACGGGCTCTCAGCGAGCTATATAGGATGCATTCAAGGTTCTATCAGTGTGATAATGATTCATTCCGGTATTTTTATCGCACTTACCGTTAACCCGGATTGTTGTGCGCATGCTTCGTTCTTGCAACGAAACTAATATTATTTCGCAATTTTACAAAGAATTACAAAGGTTGTCCTTTTTTTATTTATCGATGGGAATAAGTCGAGAAAATGAGACCCGGCGAAAAAATGTTATAATTTGTTTGGGCCTAAAAATAAATCCACGTAAATCCACACCACCTTTCGCTCCTATTAACAATTTCACTTTAACCATCCTCGCCCCGCCTCCCCTCCCTCTCATAATTATCAAACATTCGTGGTAACATTTTTTACGTACAACAATTTCTCGACGTATTTCCATTGATAAATAAAAATGGGACAGTCTGTATATATTCTGCCAGCAATCAGGGTATCGATTCTGGCCGCGTGTTCGCCGTCGGCAAAATCACTTAACGCTCGGCACTCGTACACACAACTCTTTTGTGTATTGCATTCGGTCGCTCTTAACAATGTTCTTTCGATCTTGTTCCTCATGTTGTGCTAGGTGACGGGTATATATATATATATATTCCTACACTTTCGTTTGGAATTTTTACGCTCGATGCGGTACATCGCTTCATGGTTGGATATGTGTCTGCCTGCAAAATCGAGTGTACCAGGAGTATGGGCATCGGGATACGAGGATTTATTTTATCGTGTACGGAGTTTAACGGTACAGACTGTATCGAATTGTTATCACCACTTAAATCAACGTGCTTTTCTGTAGCATTGTTCCTTTCGTTTTTTGCATTAGAATCGAATCGTCGTCGATACATCGATTTAAATGTGGTTTTCTTGAGAAAATACGATTTCAATTTTATCACAATGAAATTTGTTCGTTGTTTAAAAATCAAGGATGATATTTCAATAAACAGATCTGATATGATTCTCAGTGATATCAAAGGAGATAAATAAAAAGATAAAAATATAATCCTCTCGTAATATAATATATTGGGTTTTTTTGCAGCTTCGATTTGGTCGGTCTTTAAAGATTCACAGCCGGTTAATACGGTCGGGTCTCTCGTGTCATCGCGGTTTTGTAAACCTTTCTCGGTCTCTCTTTCTCTCTCTCTCTCTCCCCGACTATAAATTTTGGGAGGCAGACCTGCCGTCACATCAGGGCGGCATCGGGCGTAGAAAAGGGGAGCCTGGTCAAGTCAATCGGATCAAGCCCAGATATGGCCCATTTCAGGTTATTTCCACGTTAAAAATCCTTAGTTTCGATGGGGCAATCCTGATCTGGCAAACACCAGGCTCGTATAAGGTGTCCCATATGTTTAAAAATATGTATATATTTTTTTATGTCCGAAGTTCCATACACATGCCTGACCTCTTCCTAATCAGAATCGCCGGATTGTCGTTGAATGAAGTATTAAATTATGTCAAAACATACGTAGATCTGAATTGTCCCATATCATATAATATATTTAATAAGAACATGCATGAAAAGGAGCGCAGTGACTCTGTTGATAGGGCGCTGGGTTCTCACGGAACGGACTCATGCTCGAACCCCACCCTCGGCACCCCAAAGGAAACAAATTTCTATGCTATTTTTCTCGCATTGCCGAGAAGGGTGTGCAATTCAAACTCACAAATAATTTAAAAAAATTAACATGAATAAATAAATAAAAAGAAGCAATGACTAATTTTGAAAGGTCTCTAAATGGCGAACCCTATCAGGCCCTGACATGAATAACCTTTGCCGGGCCTTATTTGGTTTTCGTTGTCTGGCCCTTGTCTGGAATCTTTATCCGGCTCACGTCCGGTGAGCTCTATGTGGACCTCGTCCGGTCAACTTTTTCGGGCCCTTGAGTGGTTGGTCTGATCAGGCCCGCGTTACACCTCTAAGCAGGGCCGGATAAGGTAACCTCTCCCTCTCTCTGCGATATCATTCTCTCATACTGTTCATCAGGTTGTTGCAACGAGAGCAAGTTAATTCGGTGCACCTCGGAACACTCCGAAATCACTACTGTGTTGTGGAATAAATATTATGAATATACTCATATATATGCACAGATGTATTGAAATATCTAACCAACATTTCCACAAAAGATTTGTGCAAAATATTTTCATAATATTAGGGTAGAAACATTAAAAAAACAATTGTTATATCTCTCGTTTCGACCGGAGCACGTTTGTAACCTGACCATGTTATCGATTTGATTTATTAGGTACTTTTTCAAAAGTCGTTCCAAAAGTTTTCCGCTACGACCACACTTACCATTGCTTGGTAAGAAAACAATCTACATCGTGTGAGTGAATGATCTGTGAGAGTGCGAGGTAGTGGGGATAGAGTATTTAAAATTACATAGCTATAAAATATGCAGATTTTATTATATGTACGAAACCTATTTATGACCAATAGTCGAATGTTTCATTTTTTTGCCAAAAATACTCGCACTAACGGATAAGTCGAACAATACCGATCAAGTCAGAATTTCGTTCAATCGATTACTCCGATATTTGCTAATCCCGACGCATTAAACCATTGTAAAAAAAACTATTAATTCTTGTTTTAAAATATGTCAAGAATTAATTCGCCTTTGAGAATCCACGAACTATTTGTGAACGATCGGCATTGTTCCGGCACTCCTCTATATCGTGCGATAAATAACGCCTTCATTTTTATGTTCCATCGAAGCGTGGCTACGTTAATACACCCTATACCAGTGGATGATCCATTAACCCGTGAAATCTCTATTTTGTGTGTTCGCAGATAGAGGAAAGGAGATATACCTGAGGATTAAACGAGAGGGGCACGTGCCAGGAGTGTGAAACGGATAAATGACGTAGAAAAGCGAGTAACGGAAGGGAAGTAACGCTAACTCGCCGACTCCCTCCCCCCTATCCCCCCTTCCCCCTCTTTCTCCTTCTCTCTCTCTCTCTCTCTTTCTCTTTCTCTTTCTCTTTCTCTGTCTCCCTCCCTCTTTCTCTCTCTCTCTCGCTCTCTCTCTCTCGCTCTCTCTCAGTATCTACCTCACTTTTGCCTTAACCCGGAACATCCTGCCTGGCTCGAGACGCAACCCGCCCCGTGCTCTACCCACTATATACCCCTATAGACCCAACCCTGCAGAGACCTACGCGACCTAACCTCGTCCATTTATTGCGCAGCTCGGCACTTCCGCATTTTCTCCTTCGCTTTGCGTCCGCACGCTCCTGCTCTCTCTCATTTTGTCCCTTCCTTCCTCTCTATATCTCTCACGCTCGCTCTCAGTGCACCTGAACGCCGGCTTTTGCCTCTAAGCTCCAAGCAAGTTCTCTGGCCTCGAAAAGTGATCGCCTACGATAATCGCAGCTTTCTTGCAAACCCGGGGAAAAAATAAAACGAACGTAAGAAAGAAAAACGGCCTGAGCCCATATTTTTAAAGTGCGCGAGTGTTAAGCATGTATAACTGAGAAAATAAATAATAATAATAAATTGGCTCTTCTTCGAGAGCCTTTTGTTGAACGTGCGTAAAAATATTTGTGCGCGTGTTTGTACGATCTAGAAATTTTATATAATTTATTAAAATTCCTTTAAACGTCGTACGGCCTAAGAAACGGGATTAATTTACAAAAAATCGCGGACATAAAACGACGTAGCGAAATAACGGAAAGAAGTTTATTCATGAAAAGAAAAAGACAATACAACGTCGTTAAATAAACGAAAGATAAATATAAACGTTCGTTAATTACCAATCGATCGTTAAACCTCGCAGTGACCCGGGTATAAATAAGAAACGCGAGAGAGAGGGAGAGAGAGAGAGAGAGAGAGAGAGAGAGAGCGTTTTCATCGAACGTCGCTATAAATTATTGTGAAATATCAAGACGGAATAATAAAATCGAAAGGAAATAACAAGCTTACAGTGTGGAATAAGGGAGAACCGGTGGCAGCGAGATCTTTCTGATCTCCGGAGAAAGATACGAGAAAGGTATAAAAAGTTTGAAAATAATTTGCAAAAAAAGAGAAAGGTACGAGAAAATGAAACGAAATTTTCGAGTAACGTGTTCGAATCGACGCGACAACCGGAATACCGTTCGAGAATGAAAGATATATAGTGAGAATTTAACACAGTAGAAACGAATTTCGTAAAATACCGAAAATTCATCGTTATAACCATTTTATTCCGATAAAATTAAAAAAACGGTGACGAAAATCCCGGACGATGGATTTTCGTTCAATTTTGAAATCCTTTTTTCTCTACTGTGTCATTCCAATGAGTGAAAGAGCGCGGTTACATTTAAATATGCATTTACAATCACAGATATAACACCGAAGAACCAATAATGGAAAAACAAGTATAAATTTTGAGTCCCATGTGCGCGCGCGCGCACGCGTAAGAGAGAGAGAGAGAGAGAGAGAAAGAGAAAGAAGGAAACGGTTTCAGAGTGTTTGTCGCGCGAACATATTATATCACGACGTTTCGTAAAATTAACGGAAAAAAAGAAATACGCCGGCAAGATAAAATTTAATCGAAAATAAAAGAAAATAATAAAGCAAAGAAAATTCTCGTTGATAAATCCAAAAATAGTCGTCGTCGTCGTCGTCGTCGTCGTCGTCGTCGTCGTTCGTCGTCGTCGTCGTCGTCGTCGTCGTCGTCGTTCGTCGTCGTCGTCGTCGTCGTCGCCGCCGTCGTCGTCGACGCGTGTGATTTCATACGCAAGTCGATAACACACGGTGGACGTTAAAAATCACACACAAACGGGGTCGAGAGGACGGCAATGTTCAACATGAACAACCTACTTAACGGAAAGGATTCACGCTGGCTGCAGCTGGAGGTTTGCAGGGAGTTTCAACGCAACAAGTGCACAAGGCCTGATACGGAGTGCAAATTTGCTCATCCACCCAGCAACGTCGAGGTACAGAATGGCCGGGTCACTGCCTGCTACGACAGCATCAAGGTAAGATCTTCGTTTCTTATCGTATGTGAGATACATCAAAGTCTCGTGTCGCGTTGTATTTTTCGTTGGATCTTCACTAGAGTAACATTTATATAAGTACTTATTGAAGGAAAATTGTGCTCGAATGGAATCAAGAATAATATGCGTTGATTCTCGATTTGAAAAATGCTTATTTTTCATTTCCGCGTAAGATTTGGATCGTTCGATTTGCATTCCTTCCAAATCAATCATACCTAGGTACCTACCTACTTTTATTCGACTTAGTCCGACGCTGGCGAAACAATTCGCTCGTAAGACATATATTTGGGAATCTGTAATAAAAAATATATGTTTCCATTTGAAAAAAAAACAAACAAGTTGATCTTGAAATGACCTTGAAAACATAATCCGAATCGAAAGCGGATGTGGATCTTGTATCAACCCCCCCCACTTAATTTTTTTATTTGAAAACAATTTTTCTCATCGAAATTTCGCGCGGACTTGCCAACTTTATGGCGCACTACGAGTCGTAATTTTTGTCTGAAAAAAAAAATACAAAAATACACTGCAATTATCATGCTCTACAAGTTTCATAATAGACATTTTTTCGATATCTATCACGAGAAAGAAGCAAAATCGATATGTATCTTGAGAAATGACAAAAAACTAACGTCAATCCCTTACTTGTTTACTTTCGCCCTCGATATCTCAACAACGATCAACGGTAGATGAAAAATGTACGGGATCTTTATTGTAGAGCGTACAAAAAGCAACAAAAAGTATATAGTCGAAATTTTCGTATCACGACGAAGAACCGAGTTATCGCAAAAACCAAAAATTAACCCTTTTTTCAAGATGACGGAGAAGGTGTATAGGAAATTGAGGTCGACAATTTCGAGTTAAGCTTTTCTAAGCCCCCTTTACACAATATCCAAAATTGAATTTTTTTTATTTCTTTGGCGTTTTTTCGGATATGATTATTGACTGGACTAACAATAAGACTCGCAGGGATTAAAGCCATGTTATCTCGGGCAAATCAGTAAAGGGGATTTAAAAAATATGCATATGGATGCATATATATGGAATATAAGTCGCGTCGCTGTTTGGCTGCCAGCATCAATTCGATTTCTTACGCGAGTGCTTCGGAGGCTTATCGTCCCACAAAAACCCTTTTTATCTATTATATTATTTTTTTAATATCAGTATATGTATATTTGTTACGTCATCATATAAAGGTGCGGCCAGGCATGCGAGATTCGCCGAGTACCGAGACAAACATTTGTCGAATCGCGATAGTGTGGAGGGTGTTTGTCAATCGCCAAACAAGAATCTTCCATGCTCGAGCATTACGGCATCCGAGCACCACGGCACTCGGCGAATATTCGGCGCTCGCCGAATCCCGCATGTCTGGCAGCACCTTAAGACGCGATCCATTCCACAAATACAAACACAGACTCGTCCTATGGAACATATACCTACCTACCGATAAATATTGTACGAGTTGGTACGCGGATCTGTTCCTCGTGTTTGTCGTAAGACAAATACGAACTTAAGAGATTTTTATTCGAACGGAAGCAAGTCCTTTTCTATGTCATATCTTTCATAAATTGAGAATCGATAAGAACATTAATTTAACCGAACCGGAATATATCTCGTTTCTATACCTACTCGTATATATAAGTAGTCGGAGGGATTCGTCGTTGGAGTTTACAAGAGCTCAGGTGCGCGTTCCGCCGTTTTATACTTTTATGGATTTCAATCGGCGAATCTCTCGGAAACGGCTGACAATGTCGTTCCATTATATATCCCTCGCTCTTGCAACATCTGTGAGATTTTCCACGATGATGAATATAATTTGACACGGCCCGTTCTAACACCCGACTAGAAATTTTCATATCAGCGGTATCTGAATATTCCGAACCAATAATAACTACTGTGGGGGTGATTCGCTCGACTCGCCCGTAGCTCGATACAATTATCTTGAAGCTTTAGGATTTTAGTTTTTCTCAAATTTCTACGTTTCCTAATTATATCGGAATAAAATAGGGTGCGAGAGAAATAGTTACGCCGAAATCAAGAATGTCAACGAGGACAAAATTGGATTAAATTTGTTCGATAAAAATTTGTCGTTGGTGCGCGATTTGAATGTTGATTTAATGAAATTCTTCACGATAGAAAGAAAGGTTCGGGCCGTATAATTGTGGAAGCATCTATTGATTCTTTTGAAACGACGCGCTACCTAGCCCACGTCTCTTGATTTTCGTTTACAATTAGAGAGTTTCGCCTCGCGGGTTTAGCCTTTCGTCGAAGGTATTAGCGTCCGCCAGAGGCTTCGTGAAAGACGACATTGTGTTCGACATGGCCGAGAGCGCGACCTCGTTCCCCGAAAGCGTACATATTTATACATAGGGCTAATTATGCGCGAGCTCCTATACGTATTCTCTCCAATAACGTGAGCAAAACCAGACGATGCATCGTCGTGTGAAACGATGCGCGCGAGAATTACGACGATGACAAGCGAATGTAATGCACTCAACGTTTCGAAATTAAGCCGTTATTTATACAAAGATAAAAGCAAATTTACGAAACATTATTTACAATTTATTGGCGCGCGATGAAACATCGGTTTGCGTTTAAAAGTACACTGTTCGTTTAAACGACATTTATCAATGCGGAAATGAATCGAGCAAATACATTTTACCTGATTACGGACAACCAATTTAATTTTTATCGCACAAACTCTGTTTTTCATTAAATCGACAATTTTTAACAAATTTGATTATTTTGTGCTTAGCCCGTACCTACGAGTCATTCCCGAGGCACACATATTTCAATAATTACTCATATTTTTTATTCGCCTGCTTCTTTATTCAGTGTTTTGTATCGGCGATCTCGCGATTCTTTTCTCTTGAATTGGGCCATAATCAGATCCAGCACTTCGATCAAACGATAACAACTTTTATTTTACAAATTTACACGGATACTTAAAGTTACAAAAAGGGTGATGGATGGCGTCGAGAAAAATATTGCCAGTCATTCCCGAAGTTGACTCGGCAATTAAATACTGCTGACTCGATCGAACTTGACTCGACGACTTGTCAGTTGTGACTCGTTTTAATAATCCTAAGAAACAACCCTCTCATTTGTCTTCTTGTTTTCAAGGTGGGAGGGGAAACATATTAAGGAGTTTATCATGGATTTTCATTGGTTCACGGGTTAAAGTCTCGCGAAAAGTTAAATGATTTTGAAAAGCGGTTAGTAAATTGCTTTAAAAATATATAATTGTCTATAGTATGTTTTTACAATATATACTTGTGTTGAATATACATATATTTTTATATATTAATTTTTTATCATAGAAAAACAAGTGAATCGTTATTAGTACCGTCTCTGTCGACGCTTCATTCGGAGTTTGTTATGTAATTATTCCGCTAATAATAGCAGTAACAATAATCATAATGATAATCATTCGGTTTTCACGACTAACATGATTACGCAAATTAAGTTTCAAATCAATATTTACCGGAAATATCCAAATAACGATTTTTTTATTTCCACAACTTTCCAATGGAAACGAAGTTGCAAAAAAACCATTGTCTTATGTAATGTAATGTGACAAGAAATTAAAAATTTGGAATATCAATTTTTGAAAAATCATCTTTAGGTAACATAGAAATTAGTTATGCGAAAGAAACTCAATCACGCACCAATCTTTTCCACGTGAAGGATAACATACCTACAATTATATTTTATAAAAAGTATATATTTAAAAAAAAATCCCTTACATTAATTATATAAAACAGGATTGATCTCATAGCAATATTTCCTACGGGTCATCCATGAAGATGCGCGATATGAATATATAGTTAATGGAGATTAGCTAGTAGGTTGTAAGAGAACGAAAATTGTTGTAAATCTCTATCTACGGATCATCCCCTTACAAACCAGAGACAGAGATTATGCGTCAGGTACCCTCTGGCGTTATGAAAATGGACTAAAGTGAGTGCGTTACAAAACTCCCTGTCGCAACTTTCATAACGCACCAACTTCACTCTCGTTTCTCTCCTTTGCTCCGCCGCGTTATAAATTCCAATTACCGCAAAACTTAATTGATTCAGCTGTCAAATGTGTATGTATGTAACGCGTGCTGGACTTTGCACGAGGACGGGTTTGTCCCACACCCTCTCTCTCTCCCTCTCTCTCTCTCTCTCTCTCTCTCTCTCTCTCTCTCTCTCTTGATTTCTTCTCGGTTCTCGGGGCCAGATGTCACACGGCTTCGGCAAAGCTCCTACGCCCTATTTATTTTATCCGCTCTCTTGTTACGTCCGGTCAACGCGATTGGCGCTTCTTTCTATCATGTCGACCGTCAGGTGTTCTTGTTGGTTGTATTCCTCCCTTTTTCTTTTTGCTAACCATTTTTCCATTTACCCCGCCGTGCCCCACAGCGGTTTTTCCCTCTCAGATACGTCCCTACGGACCTTTTATTTTCGGATTGAGTTTTTGCCTCGTTTTTAACCTCCTCCCCCGCCCCGCAAACTCTTGGCTCGGCCACTTTCGCAAATCATTCTCACGGCGATTTCCAATTCGTCGGGTTCACCTCACCGAGCCACGAAACGACCGTTTTATTTTATTTTCTTTCATTTTTTTTCCTTCCTTGGCTTACTCGCGGTGTTTTAATACTTTCGGGAAATACACCGAGATAAAACGTCGTCGTTTTATCTAGGGAATGAGGCAAGCTACGTAACAAAGCACGACGGTTTCTGTCACACAAACGTGAAATACGCGTCAATCCGTATTTATATTTCGGGGAATAATATTTGTTTTATAATGTTTTTCGAAAATGTACTTTACGCAACCACAAATAGTGAAGAACAAAATTACTCGTAAAGTTATCTTTTTGCGACAGTCGAGAGTTGTACGTACTTATATTTCATTAACTAAATATAAATATAGGTACGCGTATGCTCCGGTAAATTGTTGTAAAGTTAATTATATTGCGCATAGATAATGCGTCGCTTAAATATACTTTTCAAGAATATTAAAAATAAACAATTAAGTTTTACAAATTGTGCGGTTTTTTCAATCAACTTTCGGCCTATATACACACACCTTTAAGTAAATTAATATATATATACTCAGCTACATTCATATCTCTCACACGATAGATATTATTTGTGAATATAATAACAAGAAATCAATAATTTCTCAATAATATTTATGTTATTATTTATTTGTTTATTTTTATTATATATATCATTGGAGTGAAAGTGGAGGATGAGACGTGCGTAAAGAATAATGGTAGTGACAGTAGGACGGAATCTGTTCCGCGCGGAATTTGTACTGGTCGCGGGGTCGCAATGTTCCCGTGCGTGCCCCTTCGCCCCATCTTCTTCTTCTTCTTCTTCTTGCTATGCTTTCTCGTTCGTTTTCTCGACGACGAGAGTGGTGGTTTAAAACCGTACGAGAGAGAGAGAGAGAGAACGAGTATCGAGGAAGAGAGAGCGAGAAGGGGGAGGGAGGAGGAGATCGCTTCACGTTGGCAGACACGAAAAACATAGAGGCAGCAGCTGCCGCGGTTCTGCACCTGTCGCGTCTGTTAGCCACGACCGAAATACGGTACTAGTGCACGGGGCTCTCGGTTTGACTCGAGGAAAATCGACTATGAGAACGACAACGCGAAGACGGTATACAGAAACGAAACTATCCCTACACTTTAAACCATCTCACTCGGCACGAGATCAAACTCTCTCGATCTCTCGTGCCAGTCTCGATTCACCGCTGCCTCTTTCTTCCTCCCGAACTATAATTATATACGTCAGACAATTAATCGAGATCCGAGATATCTCGAAATCTGACAAAGTATTGGTCTGGACGACGTTGAAATATCACGAATTTTCGATCACATTTATATTCGATATAGTTGAAAGAGAATTAATTATTTCTACGCACTCGGAAAATAATCGATTTCCTTTCGAGTACGATCGACTAAAGCTCGTCCCTGGTATCTCAATGAAAAAAATAAATAATTGGGTTCATACATATTAGGTACTTGTTATTTTTTGTAGCAGCTCTTCGTTCGTATTAACGATAAGACGTACATATATATCGAGGGCGATGTAAAATTTAATTGTAACGATTGAACGTCAGCCTTCTCCCTCTACGCAGTGAGATTTGGCAAATTCAACATTTATTTTTCGTGCACCCTAAGAAAAGGTGCGGCAGCTTTTTTTTACGGTTTCAAAGAAGCTTAACAACATTCTCAAAGGTGCTATTATTTCGGCTATTTGTCTGTTAAAAAATGCCAATGTCGCTAACGTTCGGCACGTACCTACCCACGCATGTATCGTTTACTTTTTCCCTAGTAAGACCTTATCACGTTATTATCAATATTTTTAATATGCGCGCCACAGCGTTAAAAGCGGAAATTTCTAATATTGAGGATAATTCGATAGTAGGCTTCGAGGTGGGGCACGAGACATTTTCCTAATATGTTTACTCCTATTTTCCGTAATCGCTGCTTCCCGGTATTCTATCGTATATCATGCAAACGTGCTTCGGTGCAGTGTTATGGATCTCATGGAAATATTCTATGAAAAGTTAGCATTTAATTCCGCGAGAATCTTAGCCGTGAAGATCTCTTGAGATATGTATTGTCAGAATTTGCACGTACCACGTGACGCACGGGGTTACTTCTCAATCGTGTAGGGTTTTTTTTGCAGTGTATTCGCATATACATACGCACAATAGATGATGAACAAAACGGCGCACAGAACGCGTACCTACCACACACCCGCCTCGTTCGCCCATTATTCTCTTTGACGAAACTCTACCGAGGTCGCACGTACCCATAGGTACGAGTATGGCGTTTAATTTATCCGACGTGCGCTGAACAATTTTTCTTCGATCGATTAAGTGTGTGTGTTAAATGATTATACAGTATGTAATCATAACATTTTAATGGCTAGAATAGACCAGCGGTGGCTTTGTGCTATCCGAAGTGACAATATTATTTCATTATCAATATAAAACGATAGGTATTATCGAACGGTCTAGGTATACTTAATGAGGATTTTATGCACAATATTAACTTAACGTGTGTTCGATGGTGGCCATAAATTCATACCTAGTTGTATTGTAGAGGCACCAAATTAGCTACCTATTGAATGTACGGTTCATCGGGGTAGATTTACGTAATACTTAGCATTGAATAATCGAACAAATAAAGCGTTTAGATAGTTCAACGATTAATATTGGCGACGATGAATAGAATAGAAGGAGAGGATGGCTTAGACGGGTGAAACATAGACTGTAGCGTCCTATTTTAGAATTGATTAGTGATCAATAAGAATTGTTTACCTATAGGTATGTGAGACGGGAATTAAAACAGGCTACCCACGTTACTCCGTTTTGGAGTTCTCACGTCGTTTCTGTTCGGCCTCGATAAAGGGCGAGCACGCTTGCTTTTGCGATACCTCGAGGTTACGCTTTTATTTATCCATCCACAAAGCATCCCCCGAGATTAACCTTGCAATATTATTAATCCAAAGTGCCCTCCGGGAAGATCTTTCGGGGAATTATTTAAACATCAGAATATTCAAGTAAATGTTCTTTACGAACAAATATATATCTGTTATGTATGAATTCGGGCTTCTGTCGTATTCAGGAAACTGTACGAAACGTATATGCGGTGGAAAAGAGAATATTCGAAAGAGGTTTCGCATTTTCGGCCGCAGCGTGCGATAGGATAAACAGTGTAGTTTCTGAACGCGTTATCCCCCAATCTTTCACCATTAGTAATTCGCAGCGTCGCTAGGAAACCGTTTTGAATAGAACGAGATACGCGTATGATAATCACTGTAGCTACTTCTGATACTGCAAATTCACCAAACGTTTTGTCGATAGCAGGAGGTACGAGTTAGGTATATATAGAAAGTTTATTACTTCCGGGCATTAGTTTCGGCACTGTGCGACCGAATCGCAGAAACGGAATAAAGGGGAATAAATAAGGAGGTTAAGCAAGTCCGACAGACGGTAAGATCCGCATCAGGGAAAAGTCTTCCCTGCTGCGGTCCGACAGATATAGGTAAAGACAAGCGAGCAGATAGCGAGAATGAATCCAGGCTTGGGTTCCACGGATTTGGGTTCGCAAGCATCTACCGTATTCTGTTGCGCACAGATCGTGCGAGCCTAAGTATTTCCTCGTTTTTTTCCCCCACGGTCCTCTTTACTTCCCTCTTTCTGCCTCAATTGTCTCCCCCCCTCTTATTATGTTCCTTTCTCGGCAAATCCCACTTCTTCATGACTGATTTTTTCGGCCGAAAGTGGAAAAATCGGCGTATCGCGAAACGTTGAATTATTTCGGCGATGTCGGTAGAAAAAGTGTCTTCGACGTCACGTGTGCGGCGTTCTTTACAAGCAATTATAACATATTGTATGTATCGGTGGCGTTCCGTTACGGCCAATTTACGGTCGGATGGCATTAGGCGCTATGTACCTAGGAACCTACCTACGCAGCGTTCGGCTTTCCACATACGAGATCGGGGCGAGCGCCATGCTGTGATCCGATCCTATTATCGACCACCCTCAGCGATTCCGCAGGAAACACCCTCCGTTAAGAAGGGATAGAGGACAGAGGCCGATGACTGTGACTCGTGACGGCCAAAGGGGTCAATCTCTGCATAGTTTGTCTTACGCCTGTGACCATCTCGCTCGTGTTAGCTCCACCCTGTCCGTATTTCGTCCCCAAATCTCGCAGGCATTCATGTATCATATATAGGGATACGTCGATGTCTACGAACGCCAGAAGGGTATCGAGTTCGCACTTGTACACACACACACGCACACACACACACACACAATGCGCCCTTTTGATTCCAAGCCATCGGTGTAGGTACTCGGTATATTCGACAGATACGCCTGCACACGTAGCGTGTCCGTGTGCAGGGTTGCGGGTTCAGCTTCGACAATGCATTCGTGTGGGGAAGAAGATGAGGCGTGGGAAGGAACTTGGGGGAGGTCCCCGTGGCGCGCGAATCGCATTCCGTGGTCAGTACCGGTATTTGCCTATATGTGTACCGTTATGCGTTATCGATTCCTGGCTCGTTGAATCCTACAAGCATTTGTACCAACGGGCATGGAGGACGTGCATACGGTCCCAAGCCATCGATAGATAGCCCCGACCATCTCGCAGAACCCTCAGGAACGTAGATCGTCCCCTCTGTATATACCTATTCTATGTGGACATATATGGGCGTCTCTCTAGTTATTCACCTCCATCTATCCAAGAATATATATGCTCGTGTGTGCTCACGATTCTAGGCGTTGTCCTTTCATAATGGAAAACGAACAAGCGATAAGCCATTCTCGATTCCAATTGAAAATCTAACAAAAAATCTGTCTCGATGCATAGAGAACAAAAATCATATTCTTCGTCAGGCAAGTGGCCATCACCACAACGTCAAAAGTCGATAATTCGATTGTAATAAGATCTGCGATAACAACTCGAACTTCGACAGGTCGGTTTAAATAATTGTAGTTAGTGAAAAGATTGTTAGTGTTAGCATATTCAATCCGCGCTAATCTAAGCCCAGTTCACCGACCATAACCTTCAATGGCGTCGTTTCGGGACAAAAAACGAGACCGATTCGGAAATTCACGGGGAATAATCGTGGGCTCTGCTTGCCAGGCAGCAATCGCATGTGAGTAGGATCGGGGTTAGTGAAACACAATTGAGCAGGCACTAACGGAGTTGACCTAGTTTGCAGGAGACAGGATTAGTGGAAGAATTCGCATTCATATGGTACCTACGAATGGTCTTGAATATTCGCATTTATCACCCAGACTCTTACGCGTGCAACCTTCGATATTCTCGGCAGAAAAAGGTATTCTGATTTTTTCTATACCACCGTGTCGGTCAGAAAAAAGCTATTTTCATGACTTAAAAAAATTTCGCTGTGTCGTAAATGAACTGGTTAGAGCCAAGATCGTCCGACAACGCGAGGTTGGTGATACGGGAAATAGCTTAAATTGCTTTTACACGATTTCTATAATTTATTGTAATTCGAGTTTGGTATAGGTAAACAAGGGAGACCCCTTGCGATAAGAAAGGTTGACTCTACGTCGAAACTGGCGCGACCATAGACTTGCGGGAGACGGTTGCACGACTAGCCATCTGGCGTAGCGCTGCCGAAGCGACATGTCGAAGAACTAGCCGATAGGGCGTTCCGTAACGATATTGTATGAATATGTAACGCCCTTCTGTTGTATATAAGAGTAACGACGCATGATCCTGATCTATGGTAACATCTTTCTCTTTACCTCGGTAGGTAGGTAGGTAGGTAGGTAGGTAATGCGGTCTGGCTGTATTCGTTTCGCGTTACGCACGAACAGAGATGATTTCCCCCGCGATACTACGCTCTATACACGCGTACACGCGCGCATACATATATTACGAAGCCTGATTGACAAATCGTGATCCTAATAAATTCACTGTGGTCCGATGGATACGTATACCTATACTACATAAGTACTACATACGTTTGGTTTCTTACTCGACGTAGAAGAGCCTCGTACACGTGCGTATACGAGGGATTCTCGTGACACGAACCGACAGCCAGTGCTATACAACAGGCACAAAACAGGTGCGCGATTATTACAAGGCGCGACGTGGCGTGCTCGAGCGGCGCATCTATACGATCTTTTTACGACGCGGATATCGTATACCCAGCTATAACATAAATATATATACAAGATATTACGATCAGGATTGTAGGAGGATCGTAATGTACACGTGACAGACGTCGAGAACACTGTGCAGGATAATTTCGCGGGCGACGAGGATAAGGAGAGCGGAAAGGGGCAAATAAAATGAATAAAATCTATCCTAAATAAAAATCTTTCTCCTCGATCGACCCCTCTCTTACGTATTATTTATTGAATCCCCCTGGCCTTTAGGAAATAATAATCAATGACGTGAGTGACAGTCTCGTATACTTCGATCGTAAAAAATTGAAGAAAAAAATCACGACGATAAAGCCCTCTCCGACTTCGAGACCCTCGGGGTCGTTAAATATCGGTAGTAATACGAGCGAGCGCTCACTCTGTCCCTGCTCGAGTACGCATGAGGTTATATATGCACGAGTAAATCATCCACGCCCGTGAATTTTTTCTCGCTACTTTCCATTTTTACCATTTCGTTTTCTTCTGATTTTTTCACTGCCTTTCGACCACTTGCTCCCATACTTTTTTTTATTCGAACGTATGCCTACATAATATGTACTTATATATATATATATATATATGGCATTTCTATCGTCACAGGCTCGCTCGATACGATTTCGTTCAGGACCTATTTTTAGTTCTCGAATGTCGGAGTTGAGACGCGTGTTTTCTCTGTGTGTGGTATATGTAGGTAGACACAATATCCTGATTGCAAGTACCAAAGGAACGCTCGCTTCTTTGGTGGTAAAGTGAAAGCTGCGCCGATGCTACTCACTTGATCCAGTTAGGTGTATTCTGCGTCTAAATGGATAAGGTGGCACGTGTATTTCGAAGCCTTACGATACATAATGTTGGAAACAGAATGGCGTGTACCGATATCAGAAACGTCGAGCATGATGATATAATCTGAACAACAACAACAATAACAACAATCATAATAATAATCTTACATTCATCAAACATACGAACGACGATCGTTCCCCCGACTTTCATTCGAAATTTCTTTCCCCTATTTTCGTCCGAGGTGTCGCAACACGATTGTTCGGGAGGACTGTGATCGATTTAGATCTGTATAATTTCGAAACACTTGCACTAACGAAACTTTCGCCGTATTATTTATTCCTGCAAGTTATCTCGCAAAATTTGGCTTAAAAATACGTTCTTAAACACAAAGGACGATCGAACTTGGGCAAAAAGAGGTAGGTATACGATTACGAGCGAGAATTCTTTTTCTCATCCCGTTGATGACTCGTGCCGTCACCCCCGGAAATTTCTTATTTGCACTAAAACAGTTCCATATCCACGCATGCATAAACGCATATGCGATTATACGAAACACACGCATCACGAGCGTCAAGACTATTCTTGGATATGCGCTTCTCCCGTACTCGTCAAAGCAGTCGAAAAGTACTTCCGCCATTACCGAGGACCAAAGCGGCAATTCTGTGCGTCTCTGTTTCTCTCTCTCTCTCTCTCTTTCTCTTTCTCGAACGAGACAAAGCGAGAGAGGGAGAAAAAGAACTATACGGCTGTTGTGAGAAACAGAGAGATGGTAGAAACGAGCGGAAAGAGCGAGGATACGCGTAGCGATATAATGATTGGCCACTGAAGCGAAAGTTAAAAAATAGTTATTGACATACTTTCGTCTCGCTCTCTTCAAGGTGTTTAAATACGGAGGCCTGCCAGCCAGTGCGAAAATGGCTAATGCCTGGACTCCGTTGCCAGACGCTGTTGGCTGATGCTCAGACCTGTACGGGCACCTAATAATAGCGAGAGATGGACGTCGTTTGTTCGCGAGCCGTTATACGCTAGGGATTACCGAGAGCGAGAGAGTAGAGGTCTACTGACAAACTGCTGTCCCAGCATCTCTCCCGCCTTTCTTTCTCACTTCCCCCCCTCTCTCTCTCTCTCTCTCTCTCCCACACACGCACGCACACATACGCGCACGCGCACATATATATACAGCAGGAGTTACCCGTTGCTCTATTTGGACGAAATAAATAAAAAAAAGTACAAAAAACCAGTCTATGCATCTGTATCACGTACCGTATGTATATATATATAGATATATGTGTATATGCGAGCATTGGTATAACGTGTCCCACGCATGTTTCCATATGTCGTCTCCCTTCCTTACTTTTCCATCTCTTTTACTATCTTCGAATTCACGATTACGTCATTTTATGGATCTCTCGCTACTCGAAGAGAAATAAATAACGAGGAACAAGATCCCGAGAGGAGGAAGGAGAGATCGAGAGGGGTCCGACCTCGAAACGTGATTCTTGAAAATATAAGTCTTGTGACTCATGCACCGTTGACTACCGCTGTTTACGGAGACGAGAGTGCGATGAGAAGAGAATGACGAAGGACGGAAAAAACACATACGAGATAGATATATATATATATATATCGCATGATACGGAGTAAGATGGAACATATGTACTATTTATACTGCGCCTACCTCATCTCGAGTGCGCGCCCAAGGGGCCCGTAAGAATTTCTAGCTCTAGGATTAATAATTCGTTTTCAATCCCGGTTTGAATTGTATTTTTTTTTTCGACCTGCTTTTTCATTTTCCCGAACTATGAATAACTACACCCGCACTTTAGGATGCGGCAGAATCACTGTTTGCTTGTAGCACGGTTCCTTCCATTCCCTGCTTCGATGGTGTGAGCGACAGCATTAGTTTAAAGCGTGGAAGACCTAGGAATTGCATAATGGCGGATAGTGGGTACTTCTTTGCTTAACTATATATATATATATATATATATACACATATATTTGTCTGTATATGTAAATATAAATGTATGTGTATAGGTATATGCGTGGACGAAAACTCGGTGCTATCTCGCAGTACCTACCAGTTTCGCTCTTGGGGCGCGCAATGTGCTCAAATACAAATTTATTCTTCGGCTCTTAGTTTGTCGTCGTGGCGAACGAACGCATAAATAATGTATAGGTATGCGCCGTGAGTGATCGAGAGTCGGTATGTGCACGATTCGTTTCCTACGAAGGAAGGTCTTTGTTCCGTCTTTAGAGAACGTTTTCGTGTTTTTTCTTTCTCTGCATATTCTTATTCGCATAACTACATGTCTGGTAAGTCGAGCCATCTCCTTCAATTTCTTTTGTACACCACTACGCCGGGTCAGTCTAGAATTTTCGCCTAACTGACCGTCATAAAACGAAAATAAGGGTCTTGCCGTATTCGACGTCGCGTGCTCGATGACTCACAAGACAATAAAACATTTGGCTACCAAATGCCTCGTCGTCGAGCACATATTCTGTTCAAGCCTTTTTTTTGTTTTATAGACAACATTGTTTTCTGAACACTCGAAGATACGTGACTTCGTTGTAATTGCTGGACTTACCAGACGCATCTCCTGAGCTCTCAGAAAAAACTCCTTTTAGGTTTTATTAACTATTTCCTTAAATTCAACTTTTTCGGGATTGGTCATGACAAATCTCCGCCCTCCGGAGGCAGCTCTGGACTGACCAATCGGTACTTTGCATAAAGTAAATTGTCAAGCGAAAATATCGAAGGGACGGTTCTGAGAGCTCTAGGAAGTCAGTCAACACCTAAACACCGCACACACCAGTCGCTTAAATTCCATACGCGATTTGGTAGACTCACAACTCGTTTGTAATACACAAAATATATCAAGTTTATGTTTACTATCGAGTGAATTATTCAAAACAACCCAAGTTCGTAGGCGATTAAGTTCACTTACGAACGTACCTGACGATTAGCGTCAATATCCTAATTGAGAACAGGCCTTACAACCCTGTTCGGTCATTATTTTCGACCGCGCCGGTCTCAGGTACGCTACATATTTTTGGTCCTTCGAGCCGGATAAAGGATCACCGCGATCCTCAAAACCTTATCCGTGGACAGTAACACTAAAGTGCTATCCAATACACACTTAGCGTTCAAAACAAGGTCAAGTGCTAGATGTCAGTGTTCGCGAAACAGTGACAGTCAAACGTGTGTGAACGACCATTTTCGGAGCAGACGAGCTACACAGCATCCTCCATCCATACATCGAACACAGCACCACTAGCCAGTCAACGAAGGTCATTCGAATTTCTGGGTCCGGAGAGCTACACGGCATCACCCAACAAATTTCGACATAACTCATCTCAACGACGCTTCAACGAAACGGTAAGCTCGTTAACATTTTGTATTGCCAATCCTTGTATTGCCTTATCCCGTTACCATGTCGCTTGCACCTGAACAAATACGGTCAAAAGATAAACTCATTCGTAAACGGGCGTTCATAAAGGGCCAACTTACCTCATTTAAAAGGGTATTAGAAAACCCCGAAACACCTCCGGACGTCGATACCGTCAAAATATATATGGAGCGTCTCGAGAAATCTTTCGAACCACTCGTTGAAATATCCGACGAGTTGGCCGAACTCGACCCCGCCGCCGATCATTCCCAAGAGCATATCGAAATGGAGACGGAGTATATAAGGCTTCTGGCTAAAGGTCGCAAGTGTAGCCGAGAATTAGCTCGGCCTAATACGGCAACAGTCGACACAGAAAATGACATCCCAGAATCACCGAGCCCGTTTAACACACCCCATTCATTTACTCGTTTACCAGAACAAGGTCTACCAAAATTCGATGGGAAATACGAAAATTGGTTGAGCTTTAAAGATGATTTTGAATCATCAATCGGTTCCCGCACAGATCTTTCACACACCCAAAAATTAAAATATTTGAGATCATGTTTGAGCGGCGAGCCGGAACGATTAGTCAGGAGCTTTGGAACCACAAATGAAGGCTATAAAGAAGCAATGAAATTGTTGAAAGAAACTTTCGAACAAAAGGCAAAGATTTTGGAGCGCCATATCAGTGCAATCTTCAACATCCCCGTAATGCAACGCGAATCTGCCAGCGATCTCTGTTCGTTGATTAACACGACGCAATTACATTTGTCGGCACTGAAGGCCTTGGACCAACCGGTCGACCAATGGAGTTCCATATTAGTTTTCATCGTATTGAATAAGCTCGATAAAACGACGAGAAAGGAATGGAAACGGGGGCAACGGGGAAATGAAGTTCCATGTTACGATAAATTAATTAATTTCTTGCGTGAAGCAGTCATAGCCTTAGATGACACGCCTTCCGGGCACCCCGGTAAGGAGGAAAGGCTAAACAATACAACGAAAGGAAGGCAAGGGAGAGGAAACGATCAAGCCGGTAAGGGTATCGCTCGCACACAATGCCTTGTAACAGCGGCAGGTAAAAACTGCCTAGCCTGTAAGGGATCGCCTCATCCACTTTTACGGTGCCAACTATTCAAATCGTTGTCTCCGAAAGAACGACACGATATGGCAGTCAAGGCCACTCTATGCCTCAACTGTCTTCGTCCCAATCACAATACTAAAGATTGCGGATCGACCTATGCATGTTTGGTCTGCAAACGTAAGCATCACACTTGGCTTCACTACGCAGATCCGACGAATACGCCTACAGCAGCGTCAAGCTTGAGCCAGGCATGACTCGAGATACCGGGAGCTTCTCAATCTATTACCCTAGTCGCTACTTTACCGTCAAAAAACATATTGTCTACCGCGGTTGTAAAGGTAACAAACGCCACGGGGGCCCAAAATCTGTACAGAGTTCTGCTAGATACTTGCTCGAATTCAAACTTTATGACCGACAGACTCGCAAGGACTCTCGGTCTTCCGATGCAGAAATGCAGTCTCCCAATCAGCGGCGTAGACAATGCGGGATCCATCACCAATTATTTGGTAAAGACCACGATCTCTTCAAGACTCAATATGTTTTCAAGAACATTAAGTTTTTTGACAGTGAAGGATATCACGGGGTTAGTACCTGACGAAAAAATTCGTAGAAGCTCTCTCAACATACCATCGAATAAACCACTGGCCGACCCCCAGTTCGATCAACCCGGAGAGATAGATCTACTGATCGCATCCGGGACAACACTTGCCAGCTTTTGCATGGGACAAATAAAGCTTTCGCGGCCACATGAACCCGATCTTTATCTACAAAACACCCGCTTTGGCTGGATAATCGGTGGTAGTGTACCCGAAGACAACACACGCGACCCTATACCGAATGAACGGCAATGTTTCCTCACGAATCTAGATCAAACGATGAGAAGATTCTGGGAAATTGAGGAACCACTAAAAACTCATAAGGAGTACACCAAAGAAGGCTGCGAGGAACACTTTCGCAACAACACGATCCGCGATGCCGATGGACGTTACACGGTTGCGCTTCCTTTCAACGATAGGCTATCGGAATTGGGTGAGACAAGAGCAATGGCCACGAGACGACTCATTTCATTAGAACGGAGATTGCGTAAAAATCCTACCCTGCAGAAACAATACAACGATGTATTGCAGGAATACATCGATCTGGGTCATATGACCAAAATCGACGTCCAGCCGGAATCTGGAGGATTCTACTTGCCCCATCACGCGGTCATAAAGGAGACAAGTCTGACGACGAAGGTGCGCGTCGTATTCGACGGTTCCGCGAAATCATCGAGTAGTCTTTCTCTAAACGACGCGCTACTCGTAGGACCCACCATTCAAGACGATATTTTTTCGTTACTCTTGAGATTCCGCAAACACAATTACGTTCTTACCGGGGACATCGAAAAAATGTATCGGCAATTTTGGGTGCGACCGGCCGACCGCCATTACCAACGCATATTATTCAGAGATTCAGATGGCCGCATTGCCACATACGAACTCAACACTGTCACCTTTGGGTTATCATCCGCCCCTTACATGGCGATACGCTGTCTCCACCAACTCGCCGATGACGAGGGAGAAAGATACCCGCGGGCAGCAAAGGCTCTTAAGAGTGATATGTACGTCGACGATTTATTAACAGGAGCCCAAACCACAGAGGAAGCGCTGGAGCTACGTAATGAGATCAACGCACTTCTGGAACGAGGGAAATTAAACATGAGGCAATGGGCATCGAATGAACCGAAGCTTCTGCAAGGATTGCCTATTAATTACGTAAACCTTAAGCTTCAATCCAAGGATGATCATACCATCAAAACCCTCGGAGTTCATTGGAATTCGGAAAGGGACCAAATCGTCTACACAGTACAATTACCACCTCCCAATGGTCGAGCAACAAAGAGAAATATCTTGTCGGAAATCGCGAGAATATTCGACCCGTTGGGTCTGCTCGGGCCAGTCATTACCTGTGCCAAATTAATCATGCAGGAGTTATGGCTCGAAAAATTAGGTTGGGACGATCCAATTCCCCTTTCTATAAATTCTAAATGGTTGCATTATACCACGCATCTTTCAAACTTGAACAATCTCTCGTTCGGTCGAAAAATCGCAACATCGGCTTCAGATGATCTCCAGCTTCATGGATTCTGCGACGCAAGCGAAGTTGCATATGGAGCTTGTATATACGTTAGAGCCTCGAATTCTAGCAAAAAGACAACTACAACTTTATTATGCGCCAAGAGTCGCGTAGCTCCACTTAAAAACAAAACGTGTTCGCAAACGAAACAAGCAGAAAATAATGTTCACGTCACCATACCACGCTTAGAGCTATGCGCAGCACAACTCTTGGCCCGATTATATACGACAGTTTGTCAAGCGACAGCTATTAATCCGAGCAAGGTAGTTTTTTGGAGCGATTCAACAATTGCACTCCATTGGATACGCACCACTCCGCAACAGCTATTACCTTTCGTCGCTAATCGCGTCTCCGATATACAAACGCGAACCGAAGCAAAGGACTGGAGGCACGTTCGATCCGCAGACAATCCGGCCGATTTAATTTCACGAGGTCAAACGCCGGAAGAGTTTGTTCGACCATCTCTCTGGAAACACGGACCTACTTGGTTAAGAGCAGAAGAAGAGCAGTGGCCTCATCTGGGATTACCAAGTTTAGAAAAACTACCTGAGATGAGAAAAATAAAATGTCTCGTTACACCAATACATTGGGATCTTATGGAGCGATATTCGTCTATTACGAAATTACGAAGAATTATCGCATTTTGTCTCAGATTCAAAACCAAACTCAAAGGCTCGCTTACCTGTGACGAACTCCAAAACGCAAACAATATAATTTTACGAGCCATTCAATCTTCGTGCTTTGCTGCCGAACTTAAGGGTCTCCAAGAGAATCACTGCGTAGAAAAAAGGAGTAAACTGGTAACCTTGAGTCCCTTTATAGACCACAACGGTCTCATTCGAGTGGGTGGTCGACTAAGACACGCTACGATACCTTTCGATGAAAAGCACGCCGTCATATTGCCACGCAATCACCACATCACCAATCTTCTCATTAATTACGAACACTTACGTAATTACCACAGTGGAAATCAGGCAACTCTGTATGCTCTTCGTCAGAAGTATTGGATCTTAGACGGTCGCAACCAAGTGCGAAGAATAATTCGAAACTGCATACGGTGCACTCGAGTCAACCCTCCTTTAACTAACTGCATAATGGGAGACCTACCTAAGGTTCGGGTCACCGAAGCACGACCCTTTCTCAACGTTGGTGTCGATTATTGCGGCCCATTTTTCATTAAAGAGAAAAAGGTCAGAAATCGTGGTCGAGTAAAGGTATATATAGCAGTCTTTGTGTGTCTTTCGGTCAAGGCAGTACACTTGGAACTCGTAAGTGATCTCACAACGGAAGGATTCATCGCGGCGCTGAAACGTTTTATTGCTCGCCGAGGACTCTGTAAAAATATTTATTCGGATAATGGGACAACTTTTGTCGGCACGAAGAACGAATACCAGGAAATTATGCAACTTCTTCGTTCCGAAAAACACAATTCCGTAATTTCTCATCAACTGTCTGATTATGGAATTCAGTGGCATTTCATGCCACCTTATTCACCCAACTTCGGGGGAGTCTGGGAAGCAGCAGTCAAATCATTCAAACGACATCTAAAGCGAGTGGTCGGCGATCAATTATTTACATTTGAGGAATTAAATACATTTATTATTGAGGTGGAAGCGATCATGAATTCCCGCCCGTTAACTCCTATTTCTAACGACCCTAACGATCTCCTCGTCCTTACGCCTGGTCACTTTCTAATTGGCAATTCGTTAACGAGCGCGCCAGAAATCAATCTTCAAGAGATTAAACAAAATAGACTTTCATCCTGGCAACACATCCAAAAGGTTCGACAAGACTTTTGGAGACGCTGGCATAAAGAATATTTAACAGATCTGAATATTCGTCACAAATGGACTCACGGAACGCACGAGATCAAGGAGGGAACCCTCGTTCTCATCAAGGAAGACAATGTACCTCCCCTTCGTTGGCCCATGGGTCGGATCATCGAAACCGTCTCTGGACCTGACGGGATCATTCGGGTCGTACGAGTGAAGACTTCTAGAGGAACGTTCGTCCGCAACATCCGTCGTCTCTCTCCGCTACCCATCGATATTGAATAGAGCAATATGAATTTCAATTTATAACCGCTATTAACTTCGTATTCTCGTCACTGATACATTATATTTCTTGATCGGTACCCTCTCAAGGGGGGAGCATGTTCCGTCTTTAGAGAACGTTTTCGTGTTTTTTCTTTCTCTGCATATTCTTATTCGCATAACTACATGTCTGGTAAGTCGAGCCATCTCCTTCAATTTCTTTTGTACACCACTACGCCGGGTCAGTCTAGAATTTTCGCCTAACTGACCGTCATAAAACGAAAATAAGGGTCTTGCCGTATTCGACGTCGCGTGCTCGATGACTCACAAGACAATAAAACATTTGGCTACCAAATGCCTCGTCGTCGAGCACATATTCTGTTCAAGCCTTTTTTTTGTTTTATAGACAACATTGTTTTCTGAACACTCGAAGATACGTGACTTCGTTGTAATTGCTGGACTTACCAGACGCATCTCCTGAGCTCTCAGAAAAAACTCCTTTTAGGTTTTATTAACTATTTCCTTAAATTCAACTTTTTCGGGATTGGTCATGACAAATCTCCGCCCTCCGGAGGCAGCTCTGGACTGACCAATCGGTACTTTGCATAAAGTAAATTGTCAAGCGAAAATATCGAAGGGACGGTTCTGAGAGCTCTAGGAAGTCAGTCAACACCTAAACACCGCACACACCAGTCGCTTAAATTCCATACGCGATTTGGTAGACTCACAACTCGTTTGTAATACACAAAATATATCAAGTTTATGTTTACTATCGAGTGAATTATTCAAAACAACCCAAGTTCGTAGGCGATTAAGTTCACTTACGAACGTACCTGACGATTAGCGTCAATATCCTAATTGAGAACAGGCCTTACAACCCTGTTCGGTCATTATTTTCGACCGCGCCGGTCTCAGGTACGCTACAGTCTTCTTCTTCTTCTTCTTCTTCTTCTTCTTCTTCTTCTTCGTCTTCGTGGTCTCTCGGTCTTACTCACTCTCTCTCTCTCTCTCTCTCCCTTTTATGCTTGGTTTGGTCGTTGGTATTATCATTTCTCTTCAAGTTTTCGAGTGATTCTCTTCTCCCCGCCTCGTGGATGGAGTTTACAGTGTAGCCCTGTTAAGGACATTCTGCCTCGTTCGTTTTCTCTCTCCTCGTTGAAATCTCCCTCGTAACTATACAGTCTCGATTTTGTTTAGGTGGTTTTCTCGACCTACGCCTAGTTCTTCGATACTCAACCTTATTCTTGCTACTGACTAAAGATTTTTCCTTTCTTTCCTTATTTATCTCCTCTCTCTCTCTTTCTTTCTCTCTGTCTCTCAATAATTATATTATATATGATCATTATGATGATTATACAGGGTGTCCCACGCAACTGCGACGGGTCATATCTTTTAAACGGTTGGGGAACAGAAGGAAATGTTATTGGTAAAAGTTGAATGGTATCAAGCGGTGCATAATACGAAACTATGTGCAGTTTTTGAAAAAATGGAAACCTAGATTTCTATCAATCGATGCAGTTTTTTATGTTCTGCATAAAAGCACTGACGTACTTATGCCCTAAACTCATTCGTTAAGAAGTTATCGCAGCCAAAAGTTCTCGAATTATTTCGATCTTTCGGCAAGAATTTAGGCAGTAGCACCTACGTTATCCATTCCAATGTATTGCAATGTTTGGAAACGTGAAACATCAGCAATGTATTGTATAATATCAAGAAGCGGATGGAAAAGTGCTCGGACTGCAATGGAGGACCGTTCGAACACTTGTTGTAACGTTGAACTTTTCGCTGCGATAACTTCTTAACGAATAAGTTTTGAAAAGTGCATCGATTGGTGCAGTAAAAAATGTAGGTTTCCATTTTTAAAAAAGTGCAAACAAGTGCGACCATTCAACTTTAACCGATAACATTTCCTTCTATTCCCAAACGTTTAGAAGGTACGGCCCGTTACACTTACGTGGGACACCCGGTATAATAATTTGTGATTTTTGTTTTATTATTATTATTATTTTTATAAATCAGTTCGATATTTCGTATTCGAGTTCGTCCTACTGAGACCCAAAATGTCTACCACGTTATTAATAAAATTGACGACTCAATTAATTGATAAATCTTTCTCTCTCTCTCTCTCTCTCTCTCTCTCTCTGCCTGTTCCTTTTAACAAGAATGTTCCTGTTCCTGTTAACAAGAATGTTAACGTATAAAAAGATAATACATAGTTAAAGCCGAGCCAGAGCGTACGTGGTAGGAGCGTTAATATTTTCATCGAACAATATCAGCGATGACAATGATGACTCGTGTCGAAGCATTCGGCATAGCAGTCGAAGCGTTTATATTTCGATTCCAGATGTGTCGGATATACATAATAGTACACAGTGTCGTTTACCCGTATGCACGTATGTCCATTCATATTGCGAAATAATTCTAGATCCGCGTTACGCATATCGGATATATCTAGATCACGTTTCCGATATCTACGTGTATGAATACACACGCGCGCGCGTATTTACACGTACTTATACGTACCTATATAGAGTTAAGTAGGTATAGTTTGATCGCCGGACTTTAATTAACAGAGGTAGTATTTATTTCGTAGCTACTGAAGTATCGAATACAGGCAGAAACTGCGGACGAGAATCGATACCTATAGGTACGTTCATACGTACGTGCATCGATCGAAGCATCATTCGGTCGCCCCTCCAATTTCCCTTCCCCTCGCTACTTCCGGCCCGGTTGTCCGGCTCCAAATCTCATCGTTTTAAAGCGCACAAAATACGCGAATAAAAAAGATTAAGTTAACGGAGTACGAGAAATCGTTAAATTTAATTACTAGGTATCCCATCCAGCTGTGGAGCTCGGTTGCCACCGGTTAGTTGAGAAGAGAGCGGGACGCGATGGGTCGTGCGGGGTGGGCGAGTCGGTCGGGGCAGGAGAAACGGAATGGAAGGGTGGGTGAAAGCAGGCTAGCCTTTCGGACACCTGTTTGATCTTTGCTTGCGAGACGTACGCTTGGCAAAGGGGATTCGTTGATGCGAGCCACCGTCTAAATCAAGTCGGTTAACGAATACATTTGAAAAATAACACGAAGATCAAAAATTGTTTCGTAGAATAAAGGAGAGTTCTAACTAGCTCGGAATTATATCCGGCGTTAAGATCAACGATGCGATGAGATCGCCTCTTGAAACGATAAACGTGTACCTGCGTCCATTACTTTCAGCGAATAATCCGCTGTTCTCAAAATTCGTAATTTCTGGTTAATCTCCGTGAAAAAAAACGGAGACAAAGTATACAAAAATAGAAAATATCGAATAGTTAAATCAGTTCGATAATCGCGACGAGAGGCTATAAGCTTGAAAACAATTTTGTCTCTTATAATTCGCCGTTTTATCTCTGTTTTCCAAATTCCATATTCATGGGGTGCGCGCGTTTGGGCACACGCGGTTTCGTTTCCTTTTGCTTTCCGCGCACGTATACCTACACTTTTATTTGCCGTTTTTTCTCGCATTCGTTCTTTTCGCTTTACCTCTGCGCTCTCTCTCTCTCTCTCTCTCTCTCTCTCTCTCTCTCTCTCTCTGTCTCTGTCTCTCACTCCTCCCCCCTCTCGTTCTCGATCGTTTCCGGTATTTTGTTTCTCTATCCTCTCAGCATCGGTCTCGCTTCCTGGCGGTGCGCGCGGCTCTCGTGCACTGCCGCACCATCCACCCCTTCATCGCTCCGAGCACAACAGTGAGAGATAGTAGATTAACAATGCATTAATTACCTGGGGTCGCTCGTTCATTCGTTCGCAATGTGCTATGTATGCGCGTGTGCGAGTGTTCGTTTACTCGCGCGAGAGGGCTGCGCCCCAAAAGAGCTACCCGTTTCACTCATTAAGTACACTCAACACCCCGTGCACATTCGTGCTGAATTTTCGAATTATGCCTGGCAGATTACGCGGATAAAATTCAGCTGTAACGCTTCCCGCCCGCGCCCCTCTCCCCCTAATTTCCATAGCATGGTCTATACCGTGCAACTTATACCTCTTCACACACACCCAAGCACGCACGCATACACGTATATATATATATATATATATATATATATATATATATATATATATATATATATATAAAACTAACGATGTATTATTGCTGTGGGCTCTGCACGAAACACGGGAGGAAGAGTCGCGAAGCCGGTTTTTTGTCAGTGCGAAAATCTCTTTCCATTCCTGTTCTCTCGCATTTCTCTCTTCGCTATCTTCCCTTTGGACCCACCCTCCACGTCCCCTCCCCTCGTTCATCTCCTCTTCCCTCGTTTTTATTCAGCCCATCGCGGAGTGGCTACCTTCTCTCGCTTCTTTCTCTCCCGCTTTCTCGCTTTCTCGTTCTATCTCCCTTTCGCTTTGATACGCGAAAGTTACGAGGGAACAACATAAGGCAAAGTAAGTAGAAAAAGATACGAAAAAAGAAAAGGAAAAAGTATCTCGTTTGAAAAGTAATTAGCGAATGAGATGGCCCCACTCGTAGATTCTCAAATGTATCGGGCTTTGCCGAGACTCGAGTCGGTTGAGAGGGACGAGATGACGTTACGATATTTATTTTTCAAAGGATTTTCAAACCTCTTGTCGAATTCCTGGAGAGCAATCGTGCATCATATAATTCCCGATCTTCGAACCAATTATTAGCTGTGTATTTCTCCGTCTGTATTTTCCGCTCCTCGACCCACGCATCCCCTCCCCGTCCTCCCTCTATCTTTCTCTCTCTCTCTATCTCTCCTTCTCCATATATATATATATAAATTTTCATGTCGATGTCTACATTTTATTCGTTTTAGCCCGTGGCACGCGGATTCCCGCGAGGTCTCCGCGGGCCAAGAGAACTCGATCGGGTTACCCGCATGCTCATACTTCGCCCCGGCTCGACTCGACTTACCGCTGCCACGGCTTCCTCTCTCCCTCGCGCGACAGTTATTTTTAACCGTAATTTTCCATCTCTCGTTTCACGAAGTTCTCGTGTAAACCTCTCGGCTGTACCCACCATGAGCATCATATGCACTTTACCCCGGGGATACAAAATGATTGGATAGCTCATTTCCCCCCCCCCCCCCCCCCCCCCCACTCGCCCTCTCGAAAATCCGTGTTTTATTCACCGTGGCAGCATCGTTTATATCATTGCCGACTCCCTTCCCACTTCTCTCTCCGTCACGATACACCACGGACTTTATTAAGACCGATCAATATTTTTAATTCGTGGCCTACTTTTTATATTCGACGTAAGTTCGACGTTTATCACATTTTGATAACGATGAGAAAAACAATAATTCGTTTTTCTCAACCTTCTTGAGAAATCAATTTTCGTTCAGCATTTCAGATGGCGAATTTCCCTCAAGAGAGAAATATTACGTACGTACTTGCTTCCGATTTTTAGCAATATTC
Source organism: Netelia virgata (assembly GCA_951802705.1). Lineage (NCBI taxonomy): Eukaryota > Metazoa > Arthropoda > Insecta > Hymenoptera > Ichneumonidae > Netelia > Netelia virgata. The sequence goes on from OX637865.1 coordinate 21,145,578, forward strand.
CAGACAAAGCTGGAAAACACCGCAAGATTTTGAGATTTTTTAATTTTACGCCAAATAGTTATTTCGCTAGAATAACTACAACTCCCCTTTCCATGAGAGATTTAATCACCATGCACACTTGGTAGTCGCTTTCTTTGCTATCGTTGGAACTTTAATAGCCGACTCAGATTAAGATATGCCATTTTATTATGTAATTTCGACGTTTTTTTCCGATACATTGATTTTTGCAACTGTCGATAGAAAACTTCCTGTTAAGTTTTAGCAAGTTGCAATGTTTTTTATAAGTCTTGAACAATATAGAGTAGGTCCCGAGCCTAACCATTCTTAGAATATTACATAGCTTTTGCTTTTTCCAAGTTTTTAGGTTTCTAGACTTAGAAATAAAACAAATATTTGGAGCTGTTGCGTTTTCTTGCTCGATTAAAACCGTCTTTTTCACTCTTTACCCAAGTATCGCGCAAGGATCGTAATGAAAAATAGTGAAAAAAAGTGTAAAAATGCAAAAAAATTAACGTCAAAGTTTAACGGTTTTCTCACGAGTCGCGATAACCTGGCGCGTATTGTTCACAATGTGCTTATAAAAGGGAAGACTGGCAGGCAGACGAAAGAGCCCTCGCCGGTGTGCGAGCAACAGCCGTTACTACTGGCTGCTCTTTTGTTTTTCCGGGACAAGAGAGGAGGAGGAGCACGCGAGTCTGGCGTGGCGCAATGAAGAACGCGCCGGTGACGAGATGACGGCACACCAGCTCTCTTAGTTGGCTCGAAATCGTCGCTCTCTCGAAGTAGAGA